>CM075977.1:127006254-127034367 GCA_038087875.1 Malacoraja senta
ATCTTGCTGCCACCATACGCCAATAGAGTGGTACTGCATGCATTTAGTTGCTCAGCATTCCAACTGGAGGCGTGAGTTCGAAACCCACTTCTGACCCCATGTAAGAAGTCTCTTGAATAACAAGAAGTCATTTAACTTCATATTAATTTCTTTATTGAACATATAAGTGTAAGACCTAACAGAAGCTTCTGTACAGTCTCCATTCGATATATATCCAACTGCCGGTCGCGTCCTTGAGCACCGAGCTTATCAGCTAGCTGCATTCCAATGGAAGATATTATGAAAAGCTGGCATGGACCAGACCAGAAATATAGTGACTGGTCTACAGGTACCAAGGTCCTGAAGAAGCTGATGCATTTCTCCTGGGACAAGAAGTAACACTGGATTTCTGCCGCAGTTCTGAGTCTCCCAATTGAGGAGGGTGGTCGCTCCCTCCACTTGACTGAATACATTCCTCAAGATAAGGTCTAGAAATGCTCCTTCCTTTGTGGGTCTATCTACATATTGCACCAAATGTCTCTCCAGGACACATATCAACATTTCCAACCCTTTTAAGTCTTTAACATTGGCAATCCCAGTTAGTATTTCCGAGATTGCAATTCCCAACTACGATAATCCTATTTTTATTGCATTGCTCTGATATCTACCTACCTGTTCCTCTATCTCCTGTAGATTGTTGGGAGGTCTGTATTACATCCCCAGCATCCCTTATGTTTCTAATCTCAACCTTACAGCATAGCTTGAGGAGCCTTCGTGGATATCCTCCCTCAATACTCTTCTTCTTGCGTATGGCGTGCACAGCCTAAAGTTGCAGGACAACTTGTTCTATTTGATCTTATTTGATTGTGCACGCCGGGTTGATTGCATTCGTCGAAACAGGGCGGACCACGTGAAGGTTGCAATCTTCGACCCTCCCTGAATACTGAAATAATAAAATCTCGTCCAAATCCTAGGACATTGAGTTGCACGTCCTACCCCATGTCACAGTGATGATAACAATATTAAACAGCCCTGTTTAATAAAGCGTTGAATTCCTCTCATTTAGTAGTTATAATCCTTGCATTAAAACACATTAAAAGGCAATATACCAGTACAACACAGCAACAGGCCTTTCAGACCGCAATGTCTGTACCAAACATGATGCCGTTAAACTAATATCTGTCTGCATATGATCCATATCCCCAAATTCCCTGCATATCCAGGCTTATCCAAACACTTCTGAAACTGCATTATTGGATTTGCTTTAGCAGCAGGTTCCAGGCACCCATCACTATATAAAAAAACAGCCCCGCACATCGTGTATAGAACAGCATCTGCAGTTCCTTCCTACACACGAGTACAGAAGTTGGGAGGTCATGTTCCAGTTGTATAAGATGTTGTTGAGACCGCATTTAGAGTATTGTGTTCAGTTCTGGGCACCATGTTTTAGGGAAGATGTTGTCAAGCTGGTAAGGGAACAGAGAAGATTTACGAGGATGTTGCCCGGACTAGAGGGTCTGAGCTATAGGGAGAGGTTGAGTAGGCTGGGACGCTTCCCTGGTGTGTAGGAAGATGAGGGTGATCTTATTGAGGTGTATAAAGTCATGAGAGGGATAGATCGGGTAGATGCACAGTCTCTCTTGCCACAAGTAAGTGAATCGAGAACCAGAGGACATAAGTTTAAGGTGAAGGGGAAAAGAAGGGGAATCTGAGGGGTAACTTTTTCACACAAAGGGTGGTTGGTATATGGAACAAGCTGTCAGAGGAGGTAGTTGATGCTGGGACTATCCCAACATTTAAGAAACAGTTAGACAGGTACATGGATAGGACAGGTTTGGAGGGATATGGACCAAACACAGGCAGGCGGGACTAGTGTAGCTGGGACATGTTGGCCGGTGTAGGCAAGTTGGGCTGAAGGGCCTGTTTCCACACTGTATCACTCTATGACTCTATCATTTTAAACTTTCCATCTGACCCTAAAGCTATGCCCTCAAGTCGTGGACATTCCACCCTGGGAAAAATATTCTGATACTCCACCTTATCTCTTTTGGTGTCATCTTCAAAATCACTAGCCATCCAATCTACAGTCTGTGGGACATCACTGGTTACAGACCTCTTGCAGTATAACACTATTCCACCTCTACCCTCTATCTTCTATTGGATAGCTATTTCTGGATGCAATCTATTAAATCACTGAATCCAATGCATCTTAACCTTCTGGATCAGCCTACCATGGGGGGACTTTATGAAATGCCTTTCTAAATTCCATGTAAACATCATTCATTGCCCAACCCTCATCAACAATCTTCATCACCTGCTCAAAAAAACTCAAGGAATAACATGGGTTACTCGCCAGTCCTCTGGGATCTTACCTGCAGTTAGAGAGGACACAAAGATATTTGTCAAGACGTCTGCAATTTTCTCCCTTGCCTCACTCAATAACCTGAGATAGATTGCATCAGACCCAAGGGATTTATCCACCTTATGCTTTTCAAGAGACCCAATACCACCTTCTTCATTATGCCCTAGCATGTGTATAACTTGCACTGGACCGTCTGGAGGATGCCCACGAGAGGAAGAAGACCAAGTACGAAGAACTGGTCATAGACTGCCGTAAGCAGGGCTGGAAGGCAAGGTGTATGCCCATCGAGGTTGGCTGCAGAGGTTTTGCAGGGCAATCGCTCTACAATGCCTTGAGCGCACTGGGCATCAACGGAATGAAGAGGAGAAGAGCCATCAAGAACACCAGTGGAGGCAGTGGAGAAAGCCTCGAGATGGCTCTGGATCAGGAGAGGAGGTCCATGGGGAGGAGCGAATGCCACCTGAACACAAGTCGTGGTCTGATCAACCACGGTTGGATCGCCTGGGTGAGGGGGTGTGATGTTGAAAGACGCAAAACACCCAATGAGCCCAGGTTACATCACTGATGATGTGTTCAAGAGCATCAATAGATGTATTTTTTTATCAATCCTCCATGACCTTTTCCTTGCTGCATACAGATGCTAAGTACTCATTTTGTAACTCACCTGAATCCTCTGACTCCAAGCCTAACTTTGCTCTTCTTTCCTTGTGTGATCCTATCTTTTCGTTAATGACCCTCTTGTTTTTAATGTATGTATAAAAGGCCTTTGGATTAAAAACAATCCTATTTACTGATATCACTTAATTGCCCCTTTAGGCCCTTCTAATTACCTACTTGAGTTCATTCCTGCATGTGCAATGTTCATTAAAGACCCTGTCTGATTTTGTGTTCTGAATCCTTCTGAATCGTTCCTCTCTTTGGTCATGCAAGGTCCCCTTTCCTTACTATCCTTATCCTTCTTCCTTACTGGAACAGACCAGCCATGAACTATGATCAACTTTAAATGACTCTCACATGTCAGATGTGGACTTACCCTATAACAACCACACCCAATTGACCCTCCCTCAGCAGTTCATTTCAAAGAAAAGAATCTACTCATGCTGTTGCACAACTATCTGGTGCAATGCAACAGAGAAGTAACACTGCGGATCAGTTCTGATGCAGATGTAGACTTACTTCTTGGAAGTGCTCAATGGTGTGCGGGGAAGCTACTGCATTCACATCAAACATAGAACAATACAGCACAGGAGCATACCCTTTCGGCCAAAATGTCCGTGACAAACATGATGCCAAATTAAACTCATCTCCACCTGAACATGACCCATATCCCACAATTTCCTGCATATCCATGTGTCTTTCTGAAAACGTTAAAAGCACAGTTGTCCCTGCCTCCACCTCCATCACGGGCATCGCATTGCAGGCACCCACAGCTATCTCCACAAATAAACCTACCCCGCACATCACCTTTAAACTTTCCCTTTTGATCTTAACGTTATGCCCTCTAGTTTTTGACATTTCCACCCTATAATAAAGACTGACCCCATTATAGAAACATAGAAACATAGAAAATAGGTGCAGGAGTAGGCCATTCGGCCCTTCGAGCCTGCACCGCCATTGAATATGATCATGGCTGATCATCCAACTCAGTATCCTGTACCTGCTTTCTCTCCATACCCCCTGATCCCTTTAGCCACAAGGGCCACATCTAACTCCCTCTTAAATATAGCCAATGAAATTATGCAGAATGATTGGTTTGGAAGACACTGCCAGAGGAGGTACTGCAATATTATGCTCAGCTCTTGACATCGAACAATGTATTTTTCTTATCATATCTAACCCTTCATGTGTCCTTACATCTAGAGGTTGGATTTGGAAATCGCATTGTACTTTATTGTGAGAATGTATTTGCACTGAATACTCAATATTCAATAGACAATATGCTAGTCTGAAGAAGGGTCTCGACCCAAAACGTCACCCATTCCTTCTCTCCGGAGATGCTTCCTGGAGTAGCAACCCAAGGGCACAACGAACCATCGGCATAGAGGGCGGCGTCTTGGTGGGGGAGGCGCGAGTCACGGGGTCGGTACCTGAGTTGGTATTTAAGGCTGGGCAACGCCCATGTCAGGTGAGAAGTAGGGAGCTGTATTGGAGAGATTAAACACGTCTAGTGCGCACAACTCGTGTCCGACTAGTTTGTGGCTGGACTCCTGCGAGCCTCCGTCATATTTAGTGACCCCAGACGCCCAGGAGTGTAATCCTGGAATGGAAATTTTCTAAAATGCATTCTGCCGCTGCCACCTACGAGGCCGAACTCAACACGGTCTCCCTGAAGCTACCTACATTTTGGACCTCGGAGCCAGGGTTTTGGTTTCGACAGGCTGAATCCCAATTTTACATCCGCGGCGTTACAGCTGACGAGACTCGCTATCACTATGTGGTAAGCTCCCTTGGCCAGCAGACGGCCGGTCGGTTCATTCCTTACCTGAATAACCCGCCGGTTGTGGGTAAGTATGCAGGCCTCAAGGAGCTGCTGCTCCGGATCTATGGGCCGAGCCGAATGCAGCGCACCTGTCAAGTCCTTAACGTGGGCGGGCTCGGCGACCGGATGCCTTCGGCCCTCATGAGCGAGATGCTCACGCTCATGAGCGACCATCTGCCCTGCCCGCTCTTTGAATTTACTTACCTGCAACAGTTGCCACGAGACCTCCGCCAGCAGCTCGTGGGGGAGAGCTTCAAGGATCCGATCCGGCTTGCGGCTCGCGCTGATGAGCTGTGGATTATCGACCAGCAGCAGGTGGGCGCGTTGGAATACTTGGAACCGCTGGAATCCCCGGAAACGCTGGACCGGATTGTTTCAATGCCCTGGCAGGCCCAGCGACCCAGGACCATGACCTGGCAGGCCCAGCGACCCAGGACCACGCCCACAAGAGCCACAGTCAAGACAAATGGCACAGGAGAGGGGTATGGCTGAGCAGGACCCAGGAGATCCAAGGAGAAGAATGTGGTGTTTTTGCCACCAGCGCTGGGGTTCAACAGCCCGCCAATGCCACCAGCCATGTTTGTTTCCGGGAAACGGCAGCACCGGCCGCCGATAGTCACCGTTGTGGCCGCAGGATCCATCGACTGTATGTCTGAGACTGGCGCTCGGGGCTCAGATTCTTCGTGGATAAGGGGCACAGGTCAGCGTACTGCCCCCATCTGGACTCGACCTTCGTGCTGGTGAGAGAGCCCCCCCCCCCGTTAACTGGAGTGAATGGCAGTTCAATCCACACATATGGCGTCCCTACGGTTCCTGTCATTTTCGGCACGTGCCATTTCACATGGCCATTCATCATCGCGGACTTGGCCCAGCTGCTGCTGGGCTCGGATTTCTTGTGGGTGCAGTAGCTCCTCGTGGACGTGAAGGGCCAACGTCTCATCCACGCGTCAATTTTTTTTTTTTTTTAAATATTTTTATTAGAAGCATATGTACAAATAATAGTGAACAATTTAATTACAAATTTCTTACTTAGCGTCAATTTTTTTTTTAAAGAGTAAAGATAAAGGGAGAAAAAGATGAGAGAAAGTGATAGAGAGAGAGGAGGAAGAGAAAAAAACAACAAAGGAGACGCAGAGAGAAACTACCAATGACAAGATTATGGAGATAGATCTGGGAAATGTTGAGTGTGACTATTCATCCAGTCCCAAACACAGGTTTCAACCCTGATACTGTGTTAAACCAATTTACCTTTTCAAATATTCAATAAATGGAGACCATATTCTAACAAAAAGTTCTGGTTTGTTGATTAAGACAAGTCTTATTTTTTCCAAATGCAAGGTCTCAGTCATTTCCGTAACCCACATTTTAATTGTGGGGGCTGCTGTTTTTTTCCAGAATTTTAGTATTAATTTTTTCGCAGTTATTAGACTGTCGTCAAGAAATGGTCTCTGACGTCGTAAAGTTTGTAGTATGTTCTGATAATCCTAATATTATTAATTTTGGCTCTGGGTCCAATTGGATATTGATAACTTCAGAAATAATTTTAAAAATGTCCACCCAGAAATTTTTATACAAGTTACAAAGGTATGCGTTAATTTGGGTTCTTGAAATTGACATCTATCACAGAGAGGGGAAATATTTGGAAAAATTTAATTTTACCTTCGAATAATGTAGTCTGTATAATATTTTGAATTGAATCAAGGAGTGTCCAGCATTTAGCGAACAGTGATTTATATATTGTAAACTTTCATCCCATGTGTCTTTTATTATGGATTGAGCCAACTCGTCTTCCCATGCTCGTCTATATGATTCTGAAGACGGGACCTCAGTATCTAAGAGGATATTATAAATATAAGATATTAATTTATTTGTGGTGGGATGTCTATTCAAACATGTCAATTCAAACACGCGTCAACTTTTGAGAAGATCCCCTTGCGCTCCACTGCGCCCACCGTGCCTGTCAGGAATCCCATTGCGACGGTGGACAATGTCTACGCCCAGGTACTGGCTGAGGTTCTGGACATTGTCACCCCCAAGTGCGGCTCGGCCAGCCTGAGGCACGGTGTCATGCACCATATTCTGACATCGGATCCACCGCTCCACGCTCGCGCCCGTAGGCTCGCTGCTGACAAGCTCCTCATAGCAAAGGTGGGGTTTCGGAGTATGGAGGCCATGGGCATCGTTCGATGCTCCAACAACCCATGGGCCTCCCCGCTGCACATGGTGCCGAAGATGTCCGGCGGCTGGAGGCCGTGCGGGGACTACCGCCGCCTTAACGAGGCCACGACCACGACCACTGACCGTTACCCTATTCCCCACATACAGGACTTCTCAGCACATCTGGCCGGGGCTAGGTTCTTCTCCAAGATCGACCTAGTCCGGGGATATCACCAGATCCCTGTGCGACCGGAGAATGTCCCCAAGATGGCAATTAATACCCCGCTCAGGTTCGAGTTCCTGCTGATGCTCTTCGGCCTCAAGAATGCCTCACAGGCCTTTCAACGCCTGATGGACACCATGGTGCGCAGGCTCGACTTCCTGTTTGTTTAATTCTACGACATCCTCGTGGCAAGTTGCTCGCGAGAGGAACACTGCGCCCACCTGCGTCAACTCTTCCAGCGCCTCAGTGACCATGGCCTCATAATTAACCCTGGCAACTGCCAATTCGGCCTTTGGGCCATCAACTTCCTGGGGCATCGGGTGACACGGCAAGGAGCTGTGCCTCTGCCAGACAGGGTAGAGGCAATCCGCCAGTTCTAGCGGCCTGCTACGGTACGTGTCCACCGGGAGTTCGTAGGGATGGTCACATTTTACCACCGGTTCGTTCCGGCGGCTGACAAACTTTTGCGGTCGCTTTTTCAGTTGCTGACGGGCAATCAATGGCAGATACTTTGGGACATTTGGCGGCGTTTGAAGGGGCGAAGGAGGTCTTGGCTCGGGCGACTATGCTCGTGCATCCATCTGCCGACGCCCCACGCCCCTTACCGTGGATGCCTCTGATTCTGCAGTCGGCGCCGTTTTGGAACAGTCCGTTAACGGCCGTTGGTGGCCTTTTGCCTTTAGCTGTCACCTGAGGGCTGCGGAGCAGTGCTACAGCGCTTTCGACTTACACCTCGCAATGCGGCACTTCCGGTACTTCCTCGAGGGCCGTTCCTTCATAGCCTTCATGGACCACAAGCCGCCTGCGTTGGCTTTTGCGAATGTTTCGGATTATACAATGGACATCCGGCACATCGCTGGGAAATGCAACCTCGTGGCCGATACTTTGTTCTGTCCGGCAATTGAAGCCGTGCTTAACCCGACCTCGGGGATAGATTACTCCGACTTGGCGGCGGCCCAGCTGGTGGACGATGAGATGCTGGCGTACCGCACCGCGATTTGTGGCTTGGTGCTTGAGGACGTGCCGTTGGGTACCTCGGGTTTCATCCTGTGATGTATCCACGGGTCAGCCGAGACCTATCGTTCCGGCGGCCTGGCGCCGTCGCGTCTTTGATGTGATCCATCGGCTGGTCCACCCATCCATCCGGGCCACGGTCGCTATGGTGGCCACAAGGTTTATGTGGCATTGACTTCAGAAGCAGGTCGCTCGCTGGTCCCGGCCGTGCATCCCGTGCCAGACATCAAAGACTCATAGACACGTCCGGGCACCCGTTCAAGAATTCACAGTGCCACGCCGGCAGTTCGATCACATACACGTGGACGTGGGGCGTTGCCTCCATCCCAAGGTTTCACACCTGCTTACAGTGGTTGACAGTTTTACGCGGTGGCCGGAGGCCATCCCGCTCACGGACACTTCAACGCAGTCGTGTGCTCGTGACCTCGTAGCAGCCTGGATTGCCTGCTTTGGGGTTCCACTTGTAGAGCCGTGCATGTTCCTTTAACATAATGACCTCACCACTACTAACCACTCCCCATTATCTTCAGTATAATTGTAACCTTCCCACCCCTAGCTCGCTCTCTAGCTCCGGTAATGGACCACGAACAGCTAGGGCAATATGTGTGTATACGACTACAATGTATGCAATAAACTAAGAGTGAAGACTACGTGTTTGACAAGTCTTTACATGGTGTCAGAAGTGGGATGAACCCTGCGTCTCCGGTTTATCGGGTTTGTTTTCTTTTCTCCAAGTTTTTATTTTCCTTTCAAACCCTTTATGTACTATGGCCAGCTCGTGTCGTAAGCCTGACGTTCTGGTGTTTGACTCCGACATCGTTCACCGGTGGACTGTCTTCCGGCACGACTTCCAGCACTATGTCGCCATCGCTCATCCTAATGTTACCCCTGCGGTTACAGCACATCTGCTCCTCAACCTGGCTGGCCCGGAGGCCATGGAACGTTTTGAATCTTTCGAGTACGCCGATGGTGAGCATGCAGAGGACCCGATATGTCTCACCAATAAATTTGCCGCGCTGTGTGACATTCCCACCAATTGCATTATAGAGCGGTTCAAGTTTTTCAGCAGGCGCCAGAAACCCGGGGAGCACATCGACACTTTCATTGCATCGTTGCGTCACCTGGCTCGGCGTTGCCGCCTGGACACGTTGACCCCCGACCAAATGGTCAGAGATGTCCTAGTTCACGGTCTACAGGACGTGAAGCTACGGGCAGAGCTTCTGAGAAAGCCGGACCTCACTTTAAACGACGCTTTGCATGCCTCTCGCATGGCTGCTGCTGTCGACTCCGTATCTCCCCCTGAGGCTCAGGACATTAACTATGCCGGTGCTGCTGAACGCCCGCGGCACGATGGCCCGCCACGCCAGCGTAGCACTCCCTCGCCCGCGAGGGCTAACCCTCGTCGATGCCCAAACTGCAACGTTGTCAGTCATCAATTAAATGTTTGCCCTGCGCTGGGTAAGACTTGTAACTTTTGTAAGAAGCTTAATCACTTCTCCGCAGTGTGCCGTTCAAGGGGCCAGCCTGTCTCTGCTCAGAGAAAGAGTCTACACAACCTGACTGCTACTGATAGTGTTTATGGCTCCGAATACCTTTCAGTCGAACTCCCTGATTCTGATGACAGCTCCTCCCATGATGAATCGCTTGTTTTTTCAGTCTTGGGTGCACATGCTTTGATAGCTGATCCATCAGTTAGAGTTACTGTGAATGGAATGACCTTCACTGCCAAGGTAGACACGGGAGCGTTTGCGAACGTTATGTCGTTAAGCCTCTTTCAGCAGATAAGATCTGGTGAGAACATTACTGCTGATGACTCCCGCCTCCATGCATATGGGGGGAGCATGCTATTCCCGGTCGGCAAGGCCACCCTTATCTGCACAGTTCTGAAGGCCTCTCGGCCCCTCTCTTTCCTCCTGCTGGAATCTGAGAATGTTATTCTGTTGGGCGCCAGTGCGTGCCAGGACCTCGGTTTGGTTTCCTTCCACCGCGATATCCACCTGGTGCAGACCCCCATGGATCCCATGTGCGAATACCCCGACCGTTTTGACGATGTATTGGGCAAACTACCCTGCAAGTACGAAATCGAGGTGGACCCGGAGGTCCACCCGGTAGTCCGCCCGGCTCACCGCGTCTCCTTTGCTATGAAGGACAGGGTGGAGTCGACTCTGCGCCAGATGGTGGCCATGGGCATCATCAAGGAGGTGAGTGATGCCACCCGGTGGGTCTCCACCATGGTCGTTGCTGCTAAGAAGGACAAGAGTGAGATTCGGATCTGTATAAACCCCAAGGACATAAACCTTGCCATCAAGCGCCCGCACTACCCCATGCGAACGGTGGAGGATGTCGCTGCAAAGGTTGGCCCAGCCACCGTATTCTCTGTCCTCGATGCCAAGAGCTCTTTCTGGCAGATTCCGCTGGATGAACGTTCATTTTTCTTGACCACGTTTGGTACACCTTTCGGCAGGTTCTGTTTCCTCCGCATGCCTTTCGGGATCAATTCTGCCAGCGAGGTTTTCCAGCGCACCATGGAGCAGCTATTTGCAGGTCTGCCGTGTGCTATCATCGTCGATGACATCTTGGTGTACGGGAGGGACGTCGCTGAGCACGACCTCCACCTCCGCCAAGTCCTGGATCGGGCTCGGGAGAGTCATCCGACCTGATGGTGCTAAACGTCAACTTCGTGCCTTCCCAGCAGATGCAGTCCCTGATTCACCACACTGTCAATGATCCTGCCCTGCAACAGCTTATAGACGTCATCCGTCGTGGCTGGCCTGACCGTCGCTCACCCTTGCCGGCTGGTGCTGCGCCCTACTTCCTAGTCCGGGATGAACTTGTGCTGCAGGACGGCATGGTGGTGAAGGGCCACAAGGTTGTGGTGCCTGCTGCGCTCCGGGACCACTATTTCCAAACCGCCCACAGCGGCCATCCCGGTGCCGATGCCACCCTGTCCCAGGCCCAGAGCCAGTTTTATTGGCCCGGCATGGCACAGGACATCCGGGAGAGGGTCTCTGCCTGCTCAACCTGCAATACCCTCTCTCCACACCAGCAACGCCAGCCACTCCTGCAACAGCCTGCCCCCGCCCTGGCGTGGATGGCGGTCACTACGGACATATTTGAGTGGCGTGGCAAACATTTCCTGGTCCTTGTCGACTCCTACTCCAGCTGGTTCGAGATTGAGCGTCTGCGCTCCCTCACTTCTGCTGCGGTCATTGGAAAGCTTCAACGCCTCTTTGCGACCTTTGGCATTCCTGTGACTGTGCAGTCTGACAACGGGGGCCAGTTCACGAGTGCTGAGTTCCGCGCCTTCGCCGCCGCCTACAACTTTCGCCACATCACCAGCAGCCCTGAATACCCGCAGAGCAACGGCCTTGCTGAGCGCGCTGTCCGCAGTGCCAAGGAACTGCTGGAACATTGTAGACTTTCGCATTCTGATTTTTATCTGGCTCTACTGAATCTCCGAAATATTTGTCGCAACCCTGCCATGGGCTCACCCGCTTAACGGCTCATGTCCCGCACCACTCGTCCTCCCATCCCTGTCTCCCAGCGATCCCTACAGCCCGCAGTCCGCAGCCCTGCTGCTGTCCAGGAGCGCATTACCCAGAAACAGGTCGTCCAGAAGCGCTCCCACGACAAATCATGCCGTCCCCTTCAGCCCCTCTTCAAGGGCCAGGTCGTCCGGATGCAGTCCCTCTCCGGACACCGCCGCTTGGCTGTTGTCATCGGCTTTGCGGACTCTCCGCGCTCTTACCAAGTTGACTACGAGGGCACCATCTACCGCCGGTCCCGCCAGCATTTGCTGCCGGTCAACGAGCCCGCTCCGCCTCCCGCAGCCCCTTTTGCTCCCCCGGTTGCCACCTCGTTGCCTACCGCTCCTCCCATGCCCAGGTCTCTGCCCTCGCGACCCTTGGTGCCCCGTTCTCCCGCTGCTCCTCCTGGCCCCCCCCCCATCAGACCTCTCCCGCTCGCGTGCCCGTTGCGGGGCCCGTTACTCCTCCCCGGTCTCCTCGTCCTCCCTCTCCTGCTCACTCTCCTCTCGGATCCCCTATCGCCACTCCTGCTCCGGCTCCTGCTCTTCCTTCGGAGGGGGGGGAAGGCGGGCTGCGTACCCGCTCCGGGCGTCTGGTCAAGCCGCTTGAACGTTACGGGGAGTTTGCTTGAATGGTTCAAGTTTTTCCTGACGATGTACGCGCGGGTTTGTGTCTAGCGTATGAGTCGTGGTCTCACTGCCATCATTGTAATGTTTCCCTTTTCAAGGGGAAGGATGTAGAGCCGTGCATGTTCCTTTAACATAATGACCTCACCACTACTAACCACTCCCCATTATCTTCAGTATAATTGTAACCTTCCCACCCCTAGCTCGCTCTCTAGCTCCGGTAATGGACCACGAACAGCTAGGGCAATATGTGTGTATACGACTACAATGTATGCAATAAACTAAGAGTGAAGACTACGTGTTTGACAAGTCTTTACACCACTGCACATCACATCCAACTGGGGCACCCAGTTTACATCTGAACTGTGGTCCGCCATGGCCCGCCTGTTGGGGACGCAGCTCCACCACGCGGCAGCGTACCATCCCCAAACAAATGGGTTGGTGGAGCGGTAATACCGCTGTCTGAAGGCCGCCCTGAAGGCTCGTCTCACGGGCCTTGGGTGGATGAACGAGTTGCCATGCGTCCTGTTAGGGATTTGGACAGCCCCCAAGGAGGATCAGTCAACGTCCTCCGCGGAGTTGGTAAATGGTGCTCCGCTCACCGTCCCCGGGATGTTTGTCCCTGCTGCTGATGGGTCCCAGGAACCCCCATCATCGTTGCTGTTCCACTTGCGGGAGAGGATCGGCGCCCTATCTCCCATCCCAACATCGCGTCATGGAGTGTCTCCTTCCCATGTGCCACTGCCGCTGATGGGTTGCACGTACATTTTTCTTCGCCGTGACTCCCACAGGTCGCCCTTGCAGCGCCCGTATGAAGGTCCCTTTCGCGTGCTGCGACACGGGCCTACTACATTTGATATGGACATGGGAGGCTGGCGTGAAACGGTGTCTGTGGCTCGTTTGAAACCAGCCCACTTGGACCTGAGCGAGCCAGTCCATGTGGCTCAACCGCCTCGTCGCGGGAATCAGCCATCCTGGGCTCCCGGAGATTCTTTATTTATTGCCAGTGCTAGTGTCGAGTTATCGGCTTAAAACACAATTATTCTGAGGGCAACGAAAATTACTGAAAGGTTGTTTAGAGACAACAGTGCATAAATTCCATGTAAACATCTTTCATTGCCCTACCCTCATCAACAATCTTCATCACCTGCTAAAAAAAACTCAAGGAATATCATAGGTTACTCGCCAGTCCTCTGGGACCTCACCTGCAGTTAGAGAGGACACAAAGATATTTGTCAAGACTCCTGCAATTTTCTCCCTTGCCTCATTCAATAACCTGAGATAGATTGCATCAGACCCTGGGGATTTATCCACCTTATGCTTTTCAAGAGTCCCAATACCACATTCTTCATTATGCCCTAGTATATGTATAACTTGCACTGGACCGTCTGGAGGAGGCCCACGAGAGGAAGAAGACCAAGTACGAAGAGCTGGTCATAGATTGCCGTAAGCAGGGCTGGAAGGCAAGGTGTATGCCCATCGAGGTTGGCTGCAGAGGTTTTGCAGGGCAATCGCTCAACAAAGCCTTGAGCGCACTGGGCATCAACGGAGTGGCGAGGAGAAGAGCCATCAAGAACACTACAGAGGCAGCGGAGAAAGCCTCGAGATGGCTCTGGATCAGGAGAGGAAGTCCTTGGGGAGGAGCGAATGCCACCTGAACACAAGTTGTGGTCTGATCAACCACGGCTGGATCGCCTGGGTGAGGGGGTCTGATGTTGAAAGACCCGAAACACCCAATGAGCCCAGGTTACATCACTGATGATGTGTTTAGGAGGATCAATAGATGTATTTTTTTAATCAATCCTCCATGACCTTTTCCTTGCTGCATACAGATGCTAAGTACTCATTTTGTAACTCACCTGAATCCTCTGACTCCAAGCCTAACTTTGCTCCTCTATCCTTGTGTGATTGTATCTTTTCCTTAATGACCCTCTTGGTTTTAATGTGTGTATAAAAGGCCTTTGGATTTTTTTTAATCCTATTTAATGATAACATTTAATTGCCCCTTTAGGCCCTTCTAATTACCTACTTGAGTTCATTCCTGCTTGTGCAATGTTCATTAAAGACCCTGTCTGATTTTGTGTTCTGAATCCTTCTGAATCGTTCCTCTCTGGTCATGCAAGATCCTGTTTCCTTACCATCCTTATCCCTCTTCCTTACTGGAACATACCAGTCATGAACTATGATCAACTTTAAATGACTCTCACATGTCAGATGTGGACTTACCCTATAACAACCACACCCAATTTACTCTCCCTCGGCAGTTCATTTCAAAGAAAAGAAACTACTCATGCTGTTGCACAACTATCTGGTGCAATGCAACAGAGAAGTAACACTGCGGATCAGTTCTGATGCAGATGTAGACTTACTTCTTGGAAGTGCTCAATGGTGTGCTGGGAAGCTACTACATTCACATCTAAAGTAGAACAATACAGCAAGGAACAAACCCTTTGGGCCAAAATGTCCGTGACAAACATGATGCCAAATTAAACTCATCTCTACCTGAACGTGACCCATATTCCACAGATTCCTGCATATCCATGTGCCTTTCTGAAAACCTTAAAAGCACAGTTGTCCCTGCCTCCACCTCCATCACGGGCATCGCATCGCAGGCACCCACAGCTATCTCCACAAATAAACCTACCCCGCACATCACCTTTAAACTTTCCCTTTTGATCTTAACGTTATGCCCTCTAGTTTTTGACATTTCCACCCTATAATAAAGACTGACCCCATTATGCAGAATGGTTGGTTTGGAAGGCACTGCTCAGCTCTTGACATCGAACAATGTATTTTTCTTATCATATCTAACCGTTCATGTGTCCTTACATCCAGAGGTTGGATTTGGAAATCGCATTGTACTTTATTGTGAGAATGTATTTGCACTGAATATTCAATATTCAATAGACGATATGCTAGTCTGAAGAAGGGTCTCGACCCGAAACATCACCCATTCCTTCTCTCCGGAGATGCTGCCTGGCCCCTGAATTACTCTAGCATTTTGTGTCTATCTTCGGTTTAAACCAGCATGTGCAGTTCCTTCCTGCAATCATTATCTTGTGGCAGCACCTGGTAGCAACTCAAGGGCACAATGAACCATCGGCTCAAGAGGGCAGCGTCTTAGTGGGGGAGGCGCGAGTCACGGGGTCGGTACCTGAGTTGGTATTTAAGGCTGGGCAACGCCCATGTCAGGTGAGAAGTAGGGAGCTGTATTGGAGAGATTAAACACGTCTAGTGCGCACAACTCGTGTCCGACTAGTTTTTGGCTGGACTCCTGCGAGCCTCCGTCATATTTAGTGACCCCAGACGCCCAGGAGTGTAATCCTGGAATGGAATTTTTTTTAAATGCATTCTGCCGCTGCCACCTACGAGGCCGAACTCAACACGGTCTCCCTGACGCTACCTACATTTTGGACCTCGCAGCCAGGGATTTGGTTTCGACAGGTCGAATCCTAATTTTACATCTGCGGCGTTACAGCTGACGAGACTCGCTATCACTATGTGGTAAGCGCCCTTGGCCAGCAGACGGCCGATCGGGTCATTCCTTACCTGGATAACCCGCCGGTCGTGGGTAAGTACGCAGGCCTCAAGTAGCTGCTGCTCCGGATCTACGGGCCGAGCCAAATGCAGCGCGCCTGTCAAGTCCTTAACATGGGCGGGCTCGGCGACCGGATGCCCTCGGCCCTCATGAGCGAGATGCCCTGCCCACTCTTTGAATTTACTTACCTGCAGCTTTTGCTGCGAGACCTCCGTCAGTAGCTCGTGGGCGAGAGCTTCGAGGATCCGATCCGGCTTGCGGCTCGCGCTGATGAGCTGTGGTTTTCCGACCAGCAGCAGGTGGGCGTGCTGGAATACCTGGAACCGCTGGAATCCACGGAATCGCTGGACCGGAATGCTTCAATGTGCTGGCAGTCCCAGCAACCCAGTACCATGACCTGGCAGGCCCAGCGTCCCAGGACCACGCCCACAAGAGCCACAGACAAGACAAATGGCACAGGAGAGGAAGGCTGAGCCACAGACCAGACAAGTGACACAGGAGAGGAAGATGGCTGAGCAGGACCCAGGAGATCCAAGGAGAAGAATGTGGTGTTTTTACCACCAGCGCTGGGGTTCAACAGCCCACCAATGCCACCAGCCATGTTCGTTTCCATCAAACGGCAGTGCCGGCCGCCGATAGTCACCACGGTGGCCGGCAGGATCCGCTGCTGCTGGGCTCGGATTTCTTGCGGGCACAGTCACTCCTCATGGACGTGAAGGGCCAACGTCTCATCCACGCGTCAAATTTTGAGAAGGTCCCCTTGCGCTCCACTGCGCCCACCGCGCCGATCAGCAACCCTGTAGCAATGGTGGACAATGTCTACGCCCAGGTACTGGCTGAGTTTCCGGATAGTGTCACCCCCAAGATCGGCTTGGCCAGCCTGAGGCACAGTGTCATGCACCATATTCTGACATTGGATCTACCGCTCCACGCTCGCGCCCGTATGCTCGCTGCTGACAAGCTCCTCATAGCAAAGGCGGCGTTTCAGAGTATGGAGGCCATGGGCATCGTTTGATGCTCCAACAGCCTATGGGACATGGTGCCGAAGGTGTCCGGCGGCTGGAGGCTGTGCGGGGACTAACGGCGCCTTAACGAGGCTACGACTGCTGACCGTTACCCTATTCCCCACAAACAGGACTTCTCAGCACATCTGGCTGGGGCTAGGTTCGTCTCCAAGATCGACCTAGTCCGGGGATATCACCAGATCCCCGTGCGACCGGAGGATGTCCCCAAGACGGCAATTATCTCCCCGTTCGGGTTGCACGGGCTTGACTTCCTGTTTGTCTACTTGGACGACATCCTCGTGGCAAGTTGCTCGCGAGAGGAACACTGAGCCCACCCGCGTCTAATCTTCCAGCGCCTCAGTGACCACGGCCTCATAATTAACCCTGGCAATTGCCAATTCGGCCTTCGGGCCATCAACTTCCTGGGGCATCAGGTGACACGGCAAGGAGCTGTGCCTCTGCCGGACAGGGTAGAGGCAATCCGCCAGTTCCCGCGGCCTGATACAGTACATGGCCTCCATTAGTTCGTAGGTATGGTCACATTTTACCACCGGTTCCGGCGGCTGCCAAACCTTTGCGGCCACTTTTTCATTTGCTGACGGGCAAGCAACGGCAGATACAGTAGGACGTTTGGCGGCATTTGAAGGGGCGAAGGAGGCCTTGGCTCGGTCGACTATGCTCGTGCATCCGTCTGCCGATGCCCCCACAGTCCTTACCGTGGATGCCTCGGACTCTGCGGTCGACGCCGTTTTGGAAGTCCATTATTGGCCATTGGCGGCCTCTCTCCTTCATTAGCCGTCACCTGAGGCTGTGGAGCAGCGCTACAGCGCTTTCGACTGGGAGTTGCTCGCCTTACACCTCGCAATGCGGCACTTCCAGTACTTCCTCGAGAGCCGTTCCTTTGTAGCCTTCACAGACCACAAGCCCCTCACGTTTGCTTTCGCGAAGGTTTTTGATCCTTGGTCCGCCCATCAGCAGCGCCAGCTAGCGGCTAATTCGGATTATACAACGGACGTCCGGCACATCGCTGGGAAATGCAAACTCGTGGCGGGTACTTTGTCCCGTCCGGCAATTGAAGCCGTGCTTAACCCGGCCTCGGGGATAGATTTCGCCGACTTGGCGGTGGGCCAGCTGGCGGACGATGAGATGCCGGCGTACCGAACCGCGATCTCTGGCTTGGTGCTTGAGGACGTGCCGTTGGGTCCCTCGAGTTCAATCCTCTGTGACGTATCCACGGGTCAGCTGAGGCCTATCGTTCCAGCGGCCTAACGCCATCACGTCTTTGAGGTGATCCATGGGCTGGCCCACCCATCCATCCGGGCCATGGTCGCGATGGTGGCCGCAAGGTTTATGTGGCATGGACTTCGGAAACAGGTCGCTCGCTGGGCCCGGGCGTGCATCCCGTGCCAGACATCAAAGGTGCATAGACACGTCCGGGCGCCCGTTCAAGGATTTGCAGTGCCACGCCGGCGGATTGATCACATACACGTGGATATCGTGGGGCCGCTGCCTCCATCCCAGGGTGTTTCGCACCTGCTTACGGTGGTTGACCATTTTACGCAGTGTCCGGAGGCCATCCCGCTCACGGACACTTCAACGCAATTGTGTGCTCGTGCCCTCGTTGCAGCCTGGATTGCCCGCTTTGGGGTTCCACCACATCACGTCCGACTGGGGCGCCCAGGTACCATCCCCAATCAAATGGGTTAGTGGAGCGGATCCACCGCTGTCTGAAGGCCGCTCTGAAGGCTCATCTCACACGCCCTGGGTGGATGGATGAGTTGCCATGGGGCCTGTTGAGGATTCGGACGGCCCCCAAGGAGGATCTGTAAACATCTTCCTCGGAGTTGGTATATGGTGCTCCGCTCACCGTCCCCGGGGAGTTTGTCCCTGCTGCTGATGGGTCCCAGAAACCCCCGTCATCGGTGGTGTTCGGCTTGCAGGAGAGGGTCGGCGCCCTATCTCCCATCCCAACGTCGCGTCATGGAGTGGCCCCTTCCCATGTGCCACTGCCGCTGATGGGCTGCCCATACGTTTTTCTTTGCCGTGACTCCCACAGGTTGCCCTTGCAGCGCCTGTATGAAGGTCCCTTTCGCGTGCTGCGACACGGGCCTACTACATTTGATTTGGACATGGGAGGCCAGCGTGAAACGGTGTCTGTGCCTCGTTTGAAACCGGCCCACTTGGACCTGAGCAAGCCAGTCCATGTGGCTCAACCGCCTTGTCGCGGGCATCCGCCATCCCGGGCTCCCGGAGATTCTTCCGAACGGAGCAAGCCCCCGGGACGTGGGATTGTATCTACGCGTTCGGGCCATCTCGTGCGACGTCCCGTCCGGTTCGGTGCCTCTGGTTCTGGGGTAGGGGGGTCATGTGGTGGCACCAGTGCCAGATTTAGATGAAGAGAGGCCCTAGGCTGTTCCACTTGTGAGACCCCTCTCAATCCCCCACCCCCACGACTAGAGGAAGATGGTCCGCCAGAATGACACCGATTTGCAGCCGAGCGTGGCCAATGAGATAAGGGCTGGAAAGCTGCGCTTTTAATTTATTTATTTATTGCCAGTGCTGGTGTCGAGTTATTGGCTTAAAACACTATTCTTCTTTTTTTTTTTTTTTTTAATTATTTTTTATTGGAGGTAAATACATATCATATTAAAATCGATACCAGTCTTACATTTTTTAATTACTAATATCGTCCTTTATTATTACAATGTCTCCAATACTTTTTTCTTTTTTTTCTGAAATGGAGTGCAAGGAAAATTACTGAAGGGTTGTTTAGAGCTTACAGTGTGTTGTGACAGCAGTGTGTTACAGTGTGTTGTCATAGCAAAAGGATTTGAGTATAAGAGCAGGGAGGTTCTACTGCAGTTGTACAGGGTCTTGGTGAGACCACACCTGGAGTATTTCGTACAGTTTTGGTCTCCTAAACCGAGGAAAGACATTCTTGCCATAGAGGGAGTACAGAGAAGGTTCACCAGACTGATTCCTGGGATAGCAGGACTTTCATATGAGAAAAGACTGGATAGACTCGGCTTGTACACATTGGAATTCAGAAGACTGAGGGGGGATCTTATAGAAACTTACAAAATTCTTAAGGGGTTGGACAGGCTAGATGCAGGAAGATTATTCCCGATGTTGGGGAAGTCCAGAACTAGGGGTCACAGTTTAAGGATAAGAGGGAAGACTTTTAGGACCGAGATGAGGAAATCATTTTTTACACAGAGAGTGGTGAATCTGTGGAATTCTCTGGCACAGAAGGTAGTTGAGGCCAGTTCATTGGCTATATTTAAGAGGGAGTTAGACGTGGCCCTTGTGGCTAAAGGGATCAGGGGGTATGGAGAGAAGGCAGGGATGGGATACTGAGTTGGATGATCAGCCATGATCATATCAAATGGCGGTGCAGGCTCGAAGGGCCGAATGGCCTACTCCTGCACCTATTTTCTATGTTTCTATGTGACAGCATATGTAAGAAAGGCCAACGACGGTGTCAAAAATATTATACACCTTGCAGGGTTCTCACTTAACATTTTTTTTCTGTTGTCAGCCGGGCAACCTTGGCAGATTTTTAAGTTGCCAAATGACAGTTTAGGTGGTCATTGAAGACGGCTTGCATGACGTGTGCGATAATGTGCTCGGACGAAGTGCGTAGTTACCAGTCGAAATTATGCTCAATGAAGCATTCACATATTATTTCTGCTTCAAATAAAGTCACAAACTAAATGTCACCAATCAAGACATGATATATACCACAATGACATGCAGCAAAATTATAATACAGTATCTCAACTCTTTTTACACGTTGCAATGAATGCAATTTCTATTATTTCTTTCCACTTCCAAACAAAAATGTGGTTGGATTATTCATCGTATGATCAACCTCGGTGAGACCATGCGCAGGCTTGGCGATCGCTTCGCACAACACCACTACTCAGTTTGCAATAACCAACCTGATCTCCTGGTGGCTCAACACTTCAACTCCCCCTCCCATTCCGGATCCGACCTTTCTGTCCTGGGCCTCCTCCATGGCCAGAGTGAGGCCCACCGCATATTGGAGGAGCAGCACCTCATATTTGCTTGGGTCGTTTACACCCCAGCGGTATGAACATTGGCTTCTCTAATTTCAGGTAGTCCTTGCTTTCTCCCTCCTTCCCCTCCCATTCCCAGCTCTCCCACAGCCTACTGTCTCTGCCTCTTCCTTTTTCGTGTCCCCCCTCCCCCCCCGAAATCAATCTGAAACTTCGCCTATTACTTCGCTCCATAGATGCTGCCTTAAAGGCCTGTCTCACGAGTCTGCGGTCATTGGCGGCGAAACGGGAAGAATCTGCCGCCATAGACCACGCACTCGTGAGAACGCACAATTCCGGGGCCGTGCGGCATTGTTCCCAACACCGCACGGTGCTAAAATAAAACCTACACTGTTGAAAAATATTTTCCTACCGCACAGCCTCCACCAGTGATGCACGAGTGCGGCACGGCCGCCGCCACAGCCGCCGCCAGTGTGGCTCGAGCGCCGTGCGTCAAACTTGCACCGCCACAGCCTCCGCCAGTGAGGCACGTGTGCGGCACGGCCGCTGGCACAGCCACCGCTACAGCGCCGTGATCAGGACGGCCGCCGCCACAGCCGCCGCTCGTCAGTCACGTGCGGCGGGCTGACGTCATCGCAGTCGGCCCGCCCTTTTTTTTACTTACCACAAGCACGTGTGACCAGCCGTATTTGAATCACTCGGCCCCCGCGCAGCATCCATGCGGCGCTCCCGTGGCATAGGCTCGGCGCTCTCGCCGTTGCCGTGCGGTCCACTCTACAGTCAAAGCCACGCTTCACCGCCGATGACCGCAAACACATAAGACAGAGCCTTTACATGCTGATTTTCTCCAGCTTTTTTGTCTACCAATGGGATCCCACCACTGGCCACATCTTCCCATCTCCTCCCCTGTTGGCTTTCCTCAGAGACCGCTCCCTCCGTAAGTCCCTGGTAAATTTGTCCCTTTCCACCCAAACCACCCCCTCTCCTGGCACTTTCCCTTGTAACCGCAGGAAATGCTACACTTGTCGCTTTACCTCCCCCCTTGACTCCATTCAAGGACCCAAGCAGTCTTTCCAGGTGCACCTCCTCCAACCTCATCTATTGCATCCGCTGCTCTAGGTGTCAGCTGCTCTACATCGATGAGACCAAGCGTAGGCTTGGCGATCGCTTCGCCCAACACCTCCGCTCGGTTCGCAATAACAAACCTGATCTCCCGGTGGCTCAGCACTTCAACTCCCCCTCCCATTCCGAATCTGACCTTTCTGTCCTGGGCCTCTTCCATGGCCAGAGTGAAGCCCACCGTAAATTGGAGGAGCAGCACCTCATATTTCGCTTGGGCAGTTTACACCCCAGCAGTATGAACATTGACTTCTCCAATTTCAGGTAGTCCCTGCTTTCTCCTCCCCTTCCCAGCTCTCCCTCAGCCCACTGTCTCCGCCTCTTCCTTTCTTCTTCCCGTCCCCCCCACCCTCACATCTGTCTGAAGAAGGGTCTCGATCCGAAACATCGCCTATTTCCTTCGCTCCATAGATGCTGCCTCACCCGCTGAGTTTCTCCAGCATTTTTGTCTACCCAATCACCCAAGTTCTGTTATCCCACTTACCTCACCCACTCCCTACACATTAGGGGCAATTTTACAGAGACGTTAACCCACAAAGCCAATGCATCTTTGGGATGTGGGAGAAAACCCACACGCTTGCAGGGAAATGTGCAAATTCAACACAGACAGTGCCCGAAGACAGGATCGAACACAGATCTCTGGCGTGTGAGGCAGCAAGTCTACCAGCTGTGCCACTATATTTTGTTTTCCAACACACACAAAATTATACGTTGATAACTTTGGTTACTAAAAAAATGAAAATATCCATTTTCAGTCTTAAATCTCCAAGTGACGCTATGTCCCCCTTTACAGCTACTGTATGTTTTAATTCAGTTCAAGACTATGGGGCAGTACATTGGCCATAAAGTTGCTGCCTAAAAGTACCAGAGACCCGGAATTGATCCTGAATATGGGTGCTGTCTGTATGGAGTTTGCTCCTTTTCCCTTTGATTGCATCGGTTTTCTCCGGGTGCTCTTGTTTCCTTCCACATTCCATTGGTGTGCAGGAACCTATTTAAGACACAACCCAAAACGTAATATTTTCCTTTTGTCCAGAGATTCTGTCTGACCTGTTGAGTTACTCCAGCTTTTTGTGTCTATCTTCAGTTTAAACCAGCATCTGCAGTTCCTTCCTACACACTCACAATACTATACGATAAAACTTTATTAATCCCAGGAGGGAAATTGTGTGTGTGTGTGTGGGTATATATATTATACACACACACACACACACACACACATATATATATATATATATATATATATATATATATATATATATATATATAGATTTATATTTATATAGTTATATATTCATATATAAATATACACCATTATGTTTTCTCATTTATAACATTGTTTACAGAGTACTATGTTTACATATTCTGTTGTGCTGCTGCAAGTAAGGATTTCATTGTTTTAACTGGGACGTGAGAGAATAAAACACTCTTGACTTATGTCGCTCATGTGTGGGATAAAATTAGTGTACGGGTGATCGGTGGTCGGCATGGACTCGGTGGGCCGAAGGGCCTGTTTCCACGCTGTATCTTTAAATTAAACTAAAAACACTAAAACCAGAGGGAGTCTAAAGAAGGGTCTCTACCCGAATCGTCACCCAATTTCTTCTATCCAGAGTTGCTGGCTGCTCCATAGAGTCCTCCCGTACAATTAAAGTATGGAATAGTCTTCACCCTACCATGACGCAACTAAATTTAAGGTAGCTCTTTTTTCCCCAAGAACCCTTTTTTGCTTAAGTCCAAGTCAAGAGTCAAGAGAGTTTTATTGTCATGTGTCCCAGATAGGACAATGAAATTCTTGCTTGCTGCAGCACAACAGAATATGTAAACATAATACAGAACAGGAGATAAAAGTTCAGTGTGTTTATATACCATAGAGCATATATATACACAATAAATAAACAGATAAAATGCAATAGGCTGTTATTGTTCAGTTTGGAGTTTGGTGATGGACCCTCCACCACCTCCAGTTTAAATTCCATTTAGAATCTTTTTGGAGGACCAGGAAACCAGAAGCAAGAGTTACTCCAGGGAGTTACTCCAGCTCCAGGGAATGATTCTGCATTGGTTTTCAGCGGTCGCGGCGAGGCGGCGACCGGACAGCAATGGCGGCCAGATCTCACACAATTCAAAGCGAGGGAGAAAGTGCCCGGCGCCGACCAGTTGCCGTGGCAGTGCGCATGTGCAGGGCGGCCGATGATGTGCTGGCCATGGTTGTGCGCATGTGCAGGGGGAGGATATGCTGGCCTTAGCAGTGTGCATGTGCAAGGCGGCCGGCCGTGCCGGCGGATGAGGGACGAGCGGAGAGCGGAGACCCGGCGGCCCGGACATGGATTCGGATGGCGGGCGGAGACGGAGAGTGACAGAGAGAGAGATAGAGAGGTTGGCCCACTCAGAGTTGAGCGGCAGGTGTCCCGGGTGCTTGCCAAGCCGGGCAAAATGACACAACTTTTAGGTTGCCCGGCGGGACGTTAGGTGGCCATTGGCACCCGGGCAACCATTAATTTCGAGTCCTGCCTTGGCCGGAGGCCCCCTAGATTTCGAGGCCCTAGGCTTCAGCCTACGAAGCCTAGTGGTAAATCTGGCTCTGGGCGGCACCTGGTAGCAACCCAAGGGCAGAACGAACCATCGGCTCTAGAGGGCGGCGTCTTGGTGGGGTAGGCACGAGATACGGTGTTGGTATTTAAGGCCGGGCAACGCCCATGTCAGGTGAGGATTAGGGAGCTGTATTGGAGAGATTAAACACATCTAGTGCACACAACTCGTGTCCGAATAGTTTTTGGCTGGACTCCTGCGAGCCTCTGCCACAATCTCCTTGATTTCCACCTTCTGCTCTGACACAGAATTACTGTTAAGGTGCTTCCAATCTTCTTTGACAACATTTTGGTCTGTTAAAATTTACCTAATCTCAAACATTCCTTACATTAACATCGTTTACTTTTGTTCTGCAGAATTAATGAGCCAGCACCGCCATTCAATATGATCATGGCTGATCATCTAAAATCAGTACCACGTTCCTGCTTTTTCCTCATATCCCGTGATTCCTTTAGCCCTAAGAGCTAAATCTAACTCTCTTGTAAAAGAGAAACTGGAGAGTAGAGATTAAAGATAGTTTTTTAGACTAGCAAAGGTTGAATGTGCTGATAATCCTTTACATAAAAGATCTACACTCAATCCTGGTGAGTGAGTGGGGTGAGCGAAGAGAGGGATATTGATGATATAGCTCATTAATAGATGCTGGAATCATCTCGCCTGCGAAGCATCTGTTCGCAGGCGAGGGCTGCTGTGTTCGCGGGTGGGTGCTGCTGTGTTCGCGGGTGGGTGCTGCTGTGTTCGCGGGCTGCTGTTTTCCCCAGAGGGGGCTGCTGTGTTGGTGGGCAGTGGCTGCTATGTTCGCGGGCTGCTGTGTTCGCGGGCGAGGGCTGCTGTGTTCGCGCGTGGGGGCTGCTGTGTTCGCGGGCGAGGGCTGCTGTGTTCGCGGGCTGCTGTGTTCATGGGCGTGGGCGGCGACCACCAGGGCCGGCCTTAGGAGGTGCGGGGCCCAATCAGGAACAATTTTGGTGAGTCCCAGGTTCCCAGCCAAGGTCTGTCAGCCCTGCTATTATATTATGAAATTGTACACCAAGGTTCTATGGATTATACACTGTCTTAATCTCTCCTGCTCTCGTCTGACTGTCAGTACCTCCGCAGGCTTCCAAACTTTACCGTAGCTGCTAATTACCATTAAACTGCATTATGTGATTGGGCAAATGCCCTTGGAGACAGTGGCTGATTGGACAGGAGGAGACCGATTTGTTGATTGGATGGGAATTTTAAGGTAAGCTGGTCGGTGATTGGACTCAACCCCCTTAGAGACAGCGGTTGATTGGCCGCCAAATAATCGGGCACAAAAAATTGACAAATAGGAAAAAAAAAAAAATCGCAATTCCCATTTAAATCTGATATAAGGTACATAGGGTGGGTATCGATTAATTCTAGACAACAGATTTAAAAAATAATCTAACCCCATTAATTCACTAAAGGTGTATTATGATGTGTTCTACAGTATGAAGTGTACAGCAAAACTTGCACTTCCAGAGTGGTCTATCGTGTTGTTTCTTCAGCGGACCACGGATTTATTTTAAAGGTAGACACTAAATTCTGGAGTAAAGAAGCTGCATTCTGGAGAGTTGCAGTTGATGAGGTGAACTAACCCGACGAGATTGAGACATGCTATTAATGCATTCCATTTTTGCAAGAGGAAGACAGGCGGAATACTTGAATATATTTGAAAAGCAAACATCACAAACAATAGTGAGCCAGTGGTGCACTCCAGGAAGTGAAGAGGGAGTAGCGCTACTTCAGTTACACTTGACACAGGCCACCATCGTTGTTCCTGGACTCGTTCAGAAAGTACCACTTGAACAGAAGTAGTACCTGCATTGTAATGGATTAACCCACTGAAACTTGCAGCAAGGCTGTCACACACAAGTAGCAAGCCACTTCAACAGTGCGGGGCAGTATGGTGGCGCAGCGTTAGAGTTGTTGCCTTATAGGGCCAGCGACCCGGGTTCATTCGTGATTATGGGTGCTGAGTGCACGGAGTTTGTACGTTCTCCCCGTGACCGATGTGGGTTTTCTCCGGGATCTCCGGTTTCGTCCCCACACTTCAAAGACATCCAAGTTTTGTAGACCGATTGGCTCTGGTAAAATTGTAAATTGTCCTCAGAGTGTGTTGGATAGCGTTAATGTGCGAGGATCGCTGGTCGGTGCGAACTCAATGGACTATCTGCGCTGTATCTCCAAACTAAACAGTATAACATGCAGGTACATTAATTTAAAATAAAATTCAGTGATTATTTCACATGATTTCTCACTGTGTAAAGCTCAGTATCTGACCAATCTCTGTTTAACACATTTGGTCTGCTGTGGGCAGACCAGGACATTTTTCACTCCCAAAACAGTTCATATCTAGCAATACGATCAACGAACCAGACAGCATTTGGACGCAGTCATGCGATTAGCAAGCGATTGATAAGATTTGATGGGGCACTCTGGGCTTTTTTGCACTAGTATTAGGGTTATTAAGTTATTGAATTTAGTCGTTTCTCATACGTTCTCATACAATCTATGAGTATTGTGTTTACACGCCTGTTATGCTGCTGCAAATAAGAATTTCATTGTTCTGTTGTGGGTACACATGACAATTATACATTCTTGACTCGACTCTTCACTCATGCATTTGTGCAATAGAAAACTGGTAACCATTGCATTCTGCGCCAAGTTAAAAGAGTCAGCAGTTAGTCAGGAAGTGACTATTCGCCTTCAAAGAGCATCCCTTTGTTAGGTGGTTTCACTAAATGGTGTGAATCAATATTCCTCCAGCAGTTTTTTTTTTTTGCTCATGATCTGCAGCATCTGCAGTCGCTTGTGATTTAATACTATGTTCCGCTGCGATCTATAACCATATAACCATATAACCATAACAGCACGGAAACAGGCCATCTCGGCCCTTCAAGTCCATGCCGAACATTTTTTTTTTTTTAATTTTTTTTAAATTAAAAATAAATACTTCCCCCTAGTCCCATCTACCTGCACTCAGACCATAACCCTCCATTCCTTTCCCGTCCATATACCCATCCAATCTATTTTTAAAGGATAACATCGAACCTGCCTCCACCACTTCCACTGGAAGCTCATTCCACATAGCTACTACTCTCTGAGTAAAGAAGTTCCCCCTAATGTTCCCCCTAAACTTCTGTCCCTTAATTCTCGTCATGTCCCCTTGTTTGAATCTTCCCTACTCTCAATGGGAAAAGCTTATCCACGTCCACTCTGTCTAACCCGCTCATAATTTTAAAGACCTCTATCAAGTCCCCTCTTAACCTTCTGCACTCCAAAGAATAAAGACCTAACTTGTTCAACCTTTCTCTGTAACTTAGTTGCTGAAACCCAGGCAACATTTCTAGTAAATCTCCTCTGTACTCTCTCTATTTTGTTGACATCCTTCCTATAATTAGGCGACCAAAATTGTACTCCATACTCCAGAATTGGCCTCACCAATGCCTTGTACAATTTTAACATTACATC
>CM075977.1:127034567-127076086 GCA_038087875.1 Malacoraja senta
ACTCCTTTTAAATCCTTTCGCATCTCCTCAAAGTTAGCCTTTCTCCAAACAAAAATCTCAACCCTAGGTCCAGTTCTGACCCTCTCCATAATTATATTGAAACTAATGGTATTGTGATCACTGGACCCGAAGTGCTCCCCGACGCATACCTCCGCCACCTGCCCTGTCTCATTTCCTAACAGGAGGTCCAACACTGCCCCTTCTCTAATAGGTACCTCTATGTATTGCTGCAAAAACTATCTTGCACACATTTTACAAACTCCAAACCATCCAGCCCTTTTACAGAATGTGTTTCCCAGTCTATGTGTGGAAAATTGAAATCTCCCACAATCACTACCTTGTGCTTACTACTAATATCTGCTATCTCCTTACATATTTGCTCTTCCAATTCTCGCTCCCCATTTGGCAATCTATAATACACCCCTATAAGTGTTGCTACACCTTTCCCATTTCTCAATTCCACCCAAATAGCCTCCCTAGATGAGCCCTCTAATCTATCCTGCCAAAGCACTGCTGTAATATCTTCCTTGACAAGTAATGCAACACCCCCACCTCTTGCCCCTCCAATTCTATCACCCCTGAAGCAACGAAATCCTGGAATATTTATTTGCCAATCACAGCCCTCCTGCAACCATGTTTCACTGATCGCCACAACATCATACTTCCAGGTGTCAATCCAGGCTCTAAGCTCATCCACCTTTCTTACAATGCTCCTAGCATTAAAATATACACATTTAAGAAACCCACCACCACTTATTCTCTGTTTATTATCTTTTTCTTCTTTCTCCCCTACATTTTGGGTCCGAGTGCTTCCCTTCTCTGCCTCCTGCCTCCCACATTTTCCACTAGCTTTCTCTATTTGAGTCCCTCCCCACAACCGTTCTAGTTTAAAGTCTCCCCAATAGCCTTTGCAAATCTCCCCGCCAGGATATTGGTCCCCCTCGGGTTCAAGTGCAATCCGTCCTTTCTGTACAGGTCACTCCTTCCCCAAAAGAAATCCCAATGATCCAGAAATTTGAATCCCTGCCCGCTGCACCAGTTCCTCAGCCACGCATTTATCCTCCACCTCACTCCATTCCTACTCTCACCGTCACGTGGCACAGGTAGTAATCCTGAGATTGTTACATTTGTAGACCTTCTCCTTAACTCTCCTCCCAACTCCCTAAATTCTCCTTTCAAGACCTCTTCTCTTTTTCTACCTATGTCATTGGTACCTATATGTACCACAACCTCAGGCTCCTCTCCCTCCGATTTCAGGATATCTTGGACGCGTTCAGACACATCCCTGACCCTGGCACCAGGGAGGCAAACTACCATTCGGGTCTCCTGACTGCGTCCACAGAATCGCCTATCCGACCCCCTAACCATAGAGTCCCCTATTACTATTGCCCTCCTCTTCTTTTCCCTACCCTTCTGAGCAATAGGGCTGGTCTCTGTGCCGGAGGCCCGGCCGCTGTTGCTACCCGCAGGAAGGCTGTCCCCCTCAACAGTACTCAAACAGGAGTACTTATTTTCAAGGTGTACAGCCACCGGGGTACTCACTAGTCCCTGCCTCTGCCCCTTGCCCTTCCTAACCGTGACCCACTTGTCTAACTAACGGATGGCCCCATGCTGAAGCGCACGCAGCATTGAAATGCTAATAAGACAATTAGCAAGAATATTGAACCATACAGTAACACGTAGTTCAGAGGACACTGGGGTTTATTTTTACAAATGCCCATTTTTCACGCAGCAAGTCACTTTTGGCAACGATACCAATTTTTAAAGGCAGACTTTGCACTGACCACTTGAAAATAACTGGTTAACTGGCAATGTAAACGTGATGGTGTGCCTGCCACCAAAGCAGCAGGCACCGTGAAACAAAAAGATAAAGAGCTGGTTTCAGTCCAACAGCAGTACAAAACTTGAAACAGCTGGTCACAGGGCTAAGAGGCTAAAGTGCTTCAGGCAACAATTCTGCCATGGAATCGGGCCACTTTCTATAGCACCCATCATGACAGTGAGTTTTAAGAAATTCTCAATGTGTCATCAATACATCGATCTACATTCCTCAGTAAATGTAATTGTGTTTTGACCAAGTATTAATGACGCCGCGTTCCTTTGAATAAAATTCACAAGTCCCGTGAATTTTATTCAAAGGAATGCGGCGTCATTAATACTTGGTCAAAACACAATTATATTTACTGAGGAATCTGGATCGATGCATTGATGACACATTGTATAACTACGTGTTAACGACTGGCTGTTAACAAGTGCTAACAGTGGTTGTTAACAAATCGTTTTGTCTGATGGCTGGAGCAGTGTTTTTTATCCATGTTCGTTTAAAAAAAAAATCCGTATTTAACAAGGCGAATGTTTTTTAAAAATCTGTATTTAACAATGTGAATTTGTATTTACGTACGAAATATGGAAAATTAGCGCACGGTCCCCTTAGGCGCGGGGCCCAATTGGGAGCAATCCGTCCAATCAGCTTAAGGCCGGCCCTGGCGACCACGAGGAGCCAGGTGCCGATGTGTGCAGCTGTGGCTGGGAGCCACTGAGCGCGACAGGCGCTGGGTCTTGGAGCCGATGAGTGAGTCCGGGGCCGGGACCTGCAGCTGGTGAGTGCGGTCGGAGCCAGAGCCGCTGAGCCCACACACCACCCTCCCACATAACCCCCCTCCCCTACCCCCACAACTCCACTCCTCCACATACACACCCCTTTCCCCACACCCCCCCTTCCCCACAACCCTCCTTCTCCACCACCCCTCCCCCACACCCCCCACCCCCACACAACCCCTTCCCCCACACCCCCTTCCCCCACACCCCCTTCCCCCACACACCCCCTTCCCCCACACACCCCCTTCCCCCACACACCCCCTTCCCCCACACACCCCCTTCCCCCACACACCCCCTTCCCCCACACCCCCTTCCCCCACACCCCCCTTCCCCCACACCCCCTTCCCCCACACCCCCCTTCCCCCACACATGAGTTGTGGAATATTGCGTTGGGTTAATGGGTTGCGTTGGGGGGACCAGGCCTCCCGTATGACTGGGACCCAACGGATCCCACTTAGTCTAGTGACTAATAACATTCATGCTCCATGAATACTAGGAAAGTAGCTTCTATAACAAGAGATTCCGGCTACCAACCCATGACATTAAATGACAAAGCCGCTTCCAATTCGCCACATTCATTCTTCACAGCTAAATGGAAATTCAGTTGCAACACCTCTATAACTAGGTTTCAAGATCCTGAAATACTCACCACAGATTCTTTCCACTTCTGCAAAGCTTAAGTCATGAGTGAGATATAATATTCTTCACTTGCTTGGATGTGTCGATCCAGTTCAGCACTACCCAGAACAAAGCATCCTGCTTAATTGGTACCCTAATTAAGGCAGAAAATGACAGATTTTCGATTAGTAAGGGTGTCAGGGGTTATAGGGAGAAGGCAGCAGAATGGGGTTGAGATGGAAGGATCGATCTTGATGGGACGAATGGCCTAATTCTGCTCCTAGAATTTATGAACTAATAGCAACCTTAAACATTTACTCCCTCTCCCACTGCATCACGGTGGCTGCAGGAAATGCTATTTTCAAAATGCACTGCGACTATTCACCTTTCCTGTCATGGTATCTCTCTACCCCATGATCTCGGCCAAGAAAAAGGACAAGAGAAGCGTGTGCAGGGTAACATCACCATCTCATTGTGTATTCCCAAGTCACAGACTATTGATTTGCCATTCCTTTGATATGATATAATAATGGTACTCTTTCCACAACAACATTGTGGGCATTCCAGTACCAGAAGGACAATAGCATCTTCCCACCGCTCCATGGATAATAAGCACCAGCTGTAAGCTAAGGTACTGTCCAATTCACCACTACACCATTGTGGATATTGGACATTGGTCTATGGAACTGATGCTCTCCAATGCTGAAAACCATATTCTGCACTCTGTATCTTCCTTTTTGATTTACCTCTTGAACTTGAGTTTGAAATGATTGCATTTATGTATAGTTTATCTGATCTGTTTGGATAGCTTGCAGAACAAAACTTTTCAATGTACATCAGCATGCATGACAATAATGAATCTAAACATTAAGATCCTGAAAAAATAAATAGAACTGGGACTGGAGGGGAGGTGTGTATGTGTTGCGTCTCTTGTTGCATTCTTCAGGCGGGGCCGGTAGGGGAGGGGGGGACGGCTTCAGGCGAGGCCGGTGGGGCCAGCGCTGCCGTGGCCTACGTCTGTAGGACCCGGCCCCCGCCAGCCCCCTCCTGAAGCCGTCACCCTCCCCGCTGCAGAACTCTACCCCCCCCCTCACCCCCCACCGGTGCCCATCTGGAGTCGTCCCATCCCCAGTTGTAGGACGCTCCCCCTCCCCCACCGGCCCCCACCTGGAGTCGTCCGTGTCCTGCTGCAGGACGCTCCACCCGCCTGAAACTCTCCCCATGGGAGAGGGTGGGGTGTGTGGGAATGTGGGGGGGGGTTGTGTGGGGGAGGGTGGGGTGTGGGGAAGGGGGTGTGGGGGAGGGTGGGTTGTGGGGGAGGGGGTGTGTGGGGGAGGGATGTGTGGGAGGGAGGTGTGTGGGGAGGGTGGGAGTGGGGGTGTGCGGGGGAGGGGTGTGTGGGAGGGAGGTGTGTAGGGAGGGTGGGGTGTGGGGAGGGGTTTGTGTGTGGGAGGGAGGTGTGTGGGGAGGGGGTGGCGTGGGCCTGGGGGAGGGGTGTGGGGGAGGTGTTGGGGAGGGGGTGGAGGAGGGGTGGGATGGTGTGGGGGAGGGGGTGGTATGTGGGGGAGGTAGAGGGGTTTGTGGGCGGGGGGGGGTGGCTGTGGGGGGAGGGGATTGAGCTCGGCTCACCCTGCACTCTACTCACCCGGACCTTCAGCTTTAGGCCTCAATCAGCGCCTCCCATTCCGGCTCCGGATTCACTGTACGGCTCCCTGATCCCCGGGGCAGAGAAAGAGAGAGAGGTAGGGGGGGGAGAGAGGGTGGTGGAGGGAGGGGGGAGGAGAGAGTGCTGGAGGGGGTGGAGTAGAGGGTGGCGGAGAGGGGGGGATGGGGGGGAGGGGGAAGGGGGGAGAGTAGGAGCAGAGGGGGAGGAGAGGAGGTGTGAAGAGGAGGGGGGCCTCGTTCAATCCTGAACTCAGCTGTTTACTGTTTGGAGTTTGCACATGTTTGAGTGACTGGGTGGGTTTCCTGCAGGTGCTCTGGTTTCCTCCCTAATCCTGAAGAAGTGCTGGTTAGTTGGTTAATTGGCCACTGTAAATTGTCCCAAGTGTGTAGGTGATCCTTGTGGGAGTTGACGGAAATGTGGGGAGAATTAATAACATGTAAGATTTCTGTAAATGAGTACTTGATAGTCTGTGGCAGCTCAGTGAATTGAAAGCCTTATTCCATTCTGCATGACTGTGAATGGATTTGTCTTGTTATCCGATCATCAGTTTGTTGACTAATGTAGATTGGCTTCCATTTAAGAAAGCATTTAAAAAAAAATCTTGTTTTAGATCTATTGGGCTTTGGCCTTCCCTTTGTCTAATCTTCTGGAGTCTGACAATGTCCTGAGTTATATATTTAGTGCAGTCAAGGGGCTGTCCCACTGCGGGGACCTAATCTGCGAGTTTAGAAGAGTTTGCCCTTGACTCAAACTCGCAGCATGGTCGACACATGGTCCCTGGAGGTCCTATGAGTCACTGGAACTCTCCTTCTTGCTCGAGGGAAGTTCCCGAATACTCGCGGCCTCAGCTAGGTTGTGGAAAATTTTCAGCATGTTGAAAAATTTTCCACGAGTAAAATTTGGTCGGCATGGTTCTTTTTAACTCATAGTGCAGTGGAGTGGGGTCGCTATTTAGTAACAGGCAGTCTAGGGCAGCCGTAGGCAATCTCCTTCGCTGACCGGGCATTTTGAATGGCTCATTGGAGTTTTCAGGACCAAGGAAAACCGACCAGTAAGTAAAATGCCCGCTAAACTTTATTATACTTCTTAAAAGTGTCTCCTCCCCTTCTCCCACCCTTCTCCCACCCTTCTCCCACCCTTCTCTCCCCCTCTCTCCCCCTCTCTCCCCTTCTCCCCCGCGCTCTTTAAAGGACTTACCGTACGCTGTGCAGCCGTCTTTTGCCTTCCTCTTCATCGTGGGTGTGAATTTCAGACAGCACTCCGCCACTTCCCCTAGCCCCTGCCTTTGCGATGTGTTAGTGTGTGTGCGGTCGGTCGATCCAGCTCGCGATTTCAACGCAGATGGTCGATCCAGCTCGAGGTTTTCCAGGCGAGTGCCTTTGAGCTTGAAGGTCGAAGACACTGTTCTTAACTCGCGGATTAGGTCGCCCAAGTGGGACAGCCCCTTCAGTCACTCCACCACTGGCAGTAGTGTTCAAACTTCAGTCGCCAATCATGTTTTCATCTATTTCAATCTAAGTTGTCAATGTGAAGAACCTTTGGATGTTTTGCTACATTAGAGCTACCATACCACTCTGGTGTATTTATGCTTGAAAGCACAAGAGCAGTTCGGAGATGATGGCAAGATCAAAACAAGATGAGGTGGGACTCGTGGTCAAATCACAAACCTGCACTCGCATTCTATATTCCCAGATAACAAACATTCATCTGAATTAAAAACTACATAACCATCTGCACTCAAATAATCGAGCAGCCTCCCAGATACAACAGCACTGCTAAATAGATTAGTTTACAATGGATTGAAAGGAATATAGTGAGCACTGTCCAATTAGCTCGGGATCTGAAGCCAATTAGCTGGACTCAACTGTAGAAAATCGTGCAGAATTTGCTGGAGCAGGTTTATCACATCACCAAGAGAAGAAGATGGAAAATAATAATTTGTTTACAAGAAAAAAGGAAAGAAACAGAAAATGATACACACGACAAAATAGTTGTTTTTTTTAATTTCTAAGAACAATTTATGATATATCTCCACGGTGGGTAGGTAATTTAGGAAAGGAAATCTAGCAATGAAAAGGGTACATACACTAGGTGCACAAAAATGGGTACAAATTGCTGGAGTAACAATGGGTCAGACAGCATTGCTGCAGAACATGGATAGGTGACATTTCGGGTCAGGACCCTTCCTCAGACTCTGTTGAGCACCTGTCCACAGTCAGTTTAACCGGTAATTAATGTGCAGACACAACAATTTATTGAAATTCATGCAACAATATCTGCGAGATCTTTTCGTAAAGCTCGTGCCAGAATCATGAAGTAGTTTGTGGCAATTAGCTGTAGAGTAAACCTTCAGCATGTGTTGCTGGATGATGTGTACAATAATAACCCAAGTGCCATTAATTTGGTAACAAATTTTGATCCAATAATTTTCATATCAGCAATTAACCTTCAGCCCCTAATAAAGAAATAGAAGAAAACTTTTAAGCAAACAACAGGCTGAAGTTCAAGAGAGAGAAGATTGTTTATTTGTCTTAGGCACCATATATAAACCGGAACAATGCTATTCTAGCTCGTTGTAACTTTTGATGCATCAACAACCACAATAAATACGCTACACATGATCATTTATTCTGAGTAAGCCAAACCATGATAGTGCAAACCCCCAAGTACATAGAGCAACCGCAATAGTGCAGAGTCCATAGCGGTTCAGTACTGTGGTAGGGGTGTGGTTAAGGTTGCGCAGGGTGGTTAAAAAAACTGATGGTTGAAGGGAAGAAGCTGCCCTTGAGACTGAGGGTAATGGTCCTCAGGCTCCTGTATCATCTTCTTGACAATAGCAGTGAAAAGACAACCTGGCCAGGTTGGTGTGGGTTTTTGATGACCTTGAACCAGAGTTCTAGTAGATGGTTTCAATGGTGGGAAGTCAGTATCTGTAGTGGAATGGGCAACATCAACACTGTCTGTAGACCCCTTCATTCTTGAGCAGTTGAATAACCAAACCAGACCATGAAGGACATTTTAAAAGCAGGTGTTTGATGGGCTCAGGGAGAAGCATTGCAACCAAGAAGGTGTAGAACTGTGGGGGATTGCCTTTTATTTTCAAAACTCGAGAGTTGGTGAGCACCCATTTTGACAGGAGAGAATGCCTTTTTGAAAATTTGGTGGGAGAGGTGAGAGAAAGAACTGCTTATAATTAGAATTAGGTTTTTATTCAAGTGAAGGAGGAACTTCTAAAAAAAACAGGTGTTTGATTGGTTCCAGAAGAGGCACAGAATTAAAGAAAATCCCAAAGCTTTTTATACCTACATTAAAAACTACAGAGTAACCAGGGAGACGGTTGGGACATCGCTGGTGCTTCTGACAACTACACCTGCAGAAACTACACCTGTCCAGGTGCAACTCTTGAATGAACATGTTGAGGAACTGGAGCAGAAGTTGGATGACCTCAGGGCCATCCGGGAAAACGAGAGTTTCCTGGACAGGACCTACAGTGAGATTGTCACACCAAGGACACCGGAAGAGCGAAGGTGGGTGACTATGAGAAAGAGGAGTAAACGTGGAGTGCAGGAAACCCCGGTGGCTGAAACTAATGAAAACAGGTACACCCTCTTGGGAGCCTTCGGGGCAGAAGACGGTTCCAGTCCGAGCGACGGACAGGTCGGTGGCTCCAATCCTAGCGATGAGACTTGACTAGCGAGACCGACGTCGGGCAGAGTCATAGTGGTGGGTGACTCCATTGTCCGAGGTGCGGACTGGAGATTCTGTGGCGGCAGGCGAAACTCGAGGATGGTCTGTTGCCTCCCTGGTGCCAGGGTTCAAGATGTCTCGGACCGACTTCAGAACATCCTCGCGAGGGAGGGTGAGCAGCCGGAAGTGGTTGTGCATGTGGGTACAAATGACGTCAGGAAGAGGAGGAAGGAGATTCTGCAACGTGAGTTTAGAGAGTTAGGAAAAAGGCTGAAAAGCAGGACTTTTGGGGTGGTTATCTCTGGATTGCTTCCAGTACCTTGTGCTGGTGAGGGCAGGAACAGGGAGATGGGGGATCTGAATGTGTGGCTGAGGGGCTGGTGCAGGGAGCAGAGATTTAGATTTATAGACCACTGAAAACTATTCTGGGGTAAGGGTGACCTGCACAAAAGGGATGGGTTACAGTACACCTTAACTGGGGGGGGACAAACATTCTGCCAGGCAGGGTTGCTAGTGCTACACGGGTGGGTTTAAACTAAATAGCAGGGGGTAGGAGTTGACAAATTGGGAGTATAAGGATGGGTGTTAAAGGGGAAGAAAGTACTGGAAAAGTTATGAAAGACACCCGAATTAATGGGACGGAAAGTTCAAGATGGGATAAGAGAGTAAGGTCATGTGAAATAGGACCCGGTGTGAGAGGAGAGGTGAATACCGAATTAAAATGTTATATATGAACGCGCGAAGTACAAGAAATAAAGTGGATGAGCTTGAGGCTCAGTTAGAAATTGGTTAGTATGATGTTGTGGGAATTACAGAGCTGGGAACTGAATATTCAGGGGTATACATCCTATTGAAAAGACAGGCAAGTGGGCAGAGGGGATGGGGTGTTCGTTGGTAAGGAATGAAATTCAGTCCCTTGCGAGGGGTGACATAGAATCAGAAGATGTAGAGTCATTGTGGATAGAACGGAGGAATTGTAAGGGTAAAAAGACCCTAATGGGAGTTATCTACAGGCCCCCAAACAGTAGCCTGGATATAGGGTGCAAGTTGCATCAGGAGTTAAAATTAGCATGTAACAAAGGTAATGTTATGGGAGATTTCAACATGCAGGTAGACTGGGAAAATCAGGTTGGTACTGGACCCCAAGAAAGAGAGTTTGTAGAGTGCCTCCGAGATCTATTCCTTGAGCAGCTTGAACTGGAGCCTACCAGGGAGACGGCAATTCTGGATTTAGTGTTGTGTAATGAACCGGATTTGATAAGGGAACTCAAGGTAAAGGAATCATTAGGAGGTAGTGACCATAATATGATATGTTTTAATCTGCAATTTGAGAGGGAGAAGGTAAAATCGGAAGTGTCAGTATTGCAGTTGAACAAAGGTGACCATGTTGGCATAGGGAGGAGCTGGCCAAAGTTGACTGGAAAGGGACCCTAGCAGGGATGATGGTGGAACAGCAATGGAAGGTGTTTCTGGGAATAATCCAGAAGATGCAGGATCATTTCATTCCAAAGAGGAAGAAAGAATCTAAGGGGAGTAAGAGGCGACCGTGGCTGACAAGGGAAGTCAAGGACAGTATAAAAATAAAAGAGAAGCCGTATAACATAGCAAAGATGAGTGGGAAGCCAGAGGATTGGGAAACTTAAAGATCAACGGAAGGTAACTAAAAAGGCAATACGGGGAGAAAAGATGAAGTATGTACGTAAGCTAGCCAGGAATATAAAGGAGGATAGTAAAAGCTTCTTTAGGTATGTGAAGAGGAAACAATTAGTAAAAACAAATGTGGGTCCCTTGAAGACAGAAACAGGTGAATTTATTATGGGGAACAAGGGAATGGCAGATACTTTGGTTCTGTCTTCACTGAGCACGACGCAAACAATCTCCCAGATGTACTAGGGGACAGAGGACCTAGAGTGATGGAGGAACTGAAGAAAATTCACATGTCAGAAAATGGTGTTGGGTAGACTGATGGCTGATAACTACCCAGGGCCTGATGGTCTGCATCCCAGGGTACTCAAGGAGGTGGCTCCAGAAATTGTGGACGTATTGGTGATCATTTTCCAATGTTCTATAGATTCTGGATCAGTTCCTGTGGATTGGAGGGTAGCTAATGTTATCCCACTGTTCAAGAAAGGAGGGAGAGAGAAAGCAGGGAATTATAGACCAGTTAGCCTGACATCGGTGGTGGGGAAGGCGCTGGAGTCAATTATAAAAGATAAAACAGAGGCACATTTGGATAGCAGTAACAGGATCGGTCCAAGTCAGCATGGATTAACAGTTTTGTGTGCTGTTTTGGTCTCCTAATTTGAGGAAGGACATTCTTGCTCTTGAGGGAGTGCAGCGTAGGTTCAGGAGGTTAATTCCCGGGATGGCGGGACTGTCATATGATGAAAGAATGGAGCAGCTGGGCTTGTATTCACTGGAATTTAGAAGGATGAGAGGGGATCTTATAGAAACATATAAAATTATTAAGGGATTGGACACGCTAGATGCAGGAAACATGTTCCCGATGTTAGGGGAGTCCAGAACCAGGGGCCAGTTTAAGAATAAGGGGTAGGCCATTTAGAACTGAGACGAGGAAAAACTTTTTCACACAGAGAGTTGTGGAGGCCGATTCACTGGGTGTATTCAAAAGAGAGTTAGAAAGAGCCCTTAGGGCTAGCAGAATCAAGGGATATGGGGAGAAGGCAGGAACGGGATACTGATTGTGGATGATCAGTCATGATCACATTGAATGGATCAATGGGCCGAATGTCCTACTCCTCAACCTATTGTCTATGTATCTACAGTATGTATCTATGAGATACCAAATGATCACTTTGGATCTGTTTTCACCAAGGAGAATCATAATTCCCATGTTGTTATTCTTCAATAAATATTTTGGTTAAAAAATATTGAAGCATCTCATTCTCATTGCTCATCGTCTGGTTGACATCTCAGTCTGTTTTCAGCAACATTTCCTTCTTACCTTTATTACTTCATTTCAGGGATTAGTTTCAGACTCATATTTCTCATTTTTTAATTGAAAATGAAATTTTATCATGGTATAGTAACTCTTTTCCCAATTAATCTTTACCGTGGGATCATTCATTGATTCCACTTCATTATGCATGGCTGGATCTACAATAGCCTATTCCCTGGGCAGTACCACAATGTATCTCTCCGACCTAAATTCCATAAACTACTTTATCCAACTTGAATTGGCCATTCTCTGAATTTATAGTCACACAGGATTATTACCTAGCGTTCCTGCGGGCTCTCACTATTACCTGACCTGTATTGCTGTGCCTCAGCATAGTTATGGTTAGGTGTGTGTGTGCATACATTGAAGGTGGGTGGGGGGTAGAGCTGGAGATTATTCCAGAAGGCACTTTCCCTTTAATTCTCACCTCCACTCAAACTGAGTCTATATACTGATCTTTTGAGCCCTTGTCAGCTTTCACTACGATATGAATATTACCTTACATTAACAGGGTCTGGCCACCTCTATTTCTTTTCTGCCTCACCTCCTGAAACGCAAGTTCCCTAGAACATTCAACCTTGGTCACCTGGCAACCATGTATCTGTAACAGTTATCAGATCATTTCCAGTTGTGCTGTCAGTTTCTGTCCTGTTGTAAATTCTGTGTGCACTCAAAGAGCCTGAATTTTATCTTACTATTTTGCCTTTGCCAAATTTACAGCTGCGATCTAGTTCATACACACTATCCTTCCTTGACAATCTGGTTATTGTTACCCTTACCTTAATTTTACACCATAGCCTTAATTTCCCCTCACCTGAACCTTCCTTCACTCCCAATTTAACTTAAACCCAGAACAATAGCTCAAGTCAGGGGCGGAAAACCCGGGGGGGCCAGAGGGGACACGTCCCCCCCATGTTTTGAGAGGTGGGGGACACACCCCCCCCCCAAGTTTTTGTGATCCGTATTTTAAAATCTCCGCTTTCCGCGAGACAGTGGGGGTGGGACTGATGATCGAGGGCACGATGATTGGAGGAGGGAGGAGTGGGGGGGGGGAGGTGGGACTGAGGATAGTGCGCCGATTGGAGGTGGCACAGACCTGCGCCTTATCCGCAGGCAGGATCGATCCCAGCCGGGTCTCCGGCGCTGTCCCGAGTGCCCCCCCCACGGGTGGCCAGAGAGGTCGGGATTCAGACGCGAGCTGTGCCCCCAGGCCCACAGCCAGCGCAGAGAAACAACGCTAAACCCAGCTCACTCTGCCTGTCCTGCCTGGGCTTGCGGGAAATATGGCCAGCGCGGAGAAGCAGCGCTGGTGTCCCGTCAGTCCAGCCAGGGCTGTAGTTAACCCGGTGAGACAGGCAGTGTTAAGCTGCATTTAGCGCTGGGATTGAGCCTCCGAAGCCTCGCGCGCGTGTGTGTGAGTGTGCGCATGCGCGCCAGGCCACCAAAAAATTGTGTCCCCCGTCCCCTCCATGTTTTGATAGGGAGATCCGCTCTTGGCTCAAGTTATTTGATTCACTGGGACACTAATTGCTGCCTCCTTCAAGTGACTGTTGTCCCCGTTTCCCAGTACTGTGCCAATGCCCTATAAACTAAAACACATTTCTTTCATTCCAAACATTCAGCTGTCTGATGTTATTGAACTTGGCCAATTTGCACATGGGTCAGGTCCTGCTAAAGTGCTTGATAGCTCTGTGGATCAGGACACCTGGATCTTTCTGTTGTTGTTCTACAACCCCATGGGGATGTCGTTAATCCTAGCAACAGGCAGACAACACAACCTTCCGAATTCACACTCCTGGTTGCAGAAAACAAACTATTCCACTAACTGTGTCCCTGGCCACTTCTGCATTTGCTTCTACGTCAATTTAAATGGCCCTATGTACTATAGTCTCATGGTCAGTTTGCTTTCCTCCAGTAACAATAGGCTGAAAAACATTAGCTTTTGTTGCACAAAAGGTCGGTCTGAGGCCCCTCCAAATCTGCCCCATAGTCACATCCTTACTCATGTGCACAAGGAGAAAAATTACAAAGTAATACCAAAGGAATGTGATCCTAGGAGGTAACTTTGTCCCTTCCCGATACATGACACCATCTGGAGAATGAGTATAACATTTGAGGCCATAAGTTTTGTTTACTGTGAAGTGAAAATTGTTTCACAGTAAAACAATGTAAGACCACTGCAACTAATTAAAATTCCAGCCTTTTAGTTTCCAAATAGCACTGATGGGTTCTGTTTCCAGTCTAATTATTGGCTCTTACTTTCACTGACTTCAATCATAACGGCAACCCTGCTGTTGCCAACTAAAATAGTTGCAGCACAAATAGTTAGCTTCCTGCAATAAATTAGGCAATAAAAAACTGTCGAAAAATGAAGTTATACTCAAAGATAATATTTTCAGACCACAAGTTAATTTATCTGATTTGCCATGTTGCCTTTAGTTTAGTTGTATTATATTGCACTTTAAATTGCACATTTTCAAAGGTAAACAAGCATTGTTACCAATAGCAGTTCTAATGCCCTATATCACAAAAAAAATATGCAATTGAAAACTTTTTATTTGGTAAGTTTGCCTTACGCCAATTTTGTGCTTTCCTGCAAGGTCCACCTTCTCCCTATTCAAAGCAATCATAAAACCTATGATCACTATCCCCAAAATCCTCTTCCACTGAAACACCAATCACCTGGCTGGGCTCATTTGTCAAAACAAGGTCCGGCATGTTCCCGTCTCGGGTTTGACTGTCCACATACTGTTTTAAGAAACCCTCTCAATACTCCTCAACTTCCGCCATGCTTGATTCTTTGGCACTGAGCAAGTTCTAGTCAATATTGGATGGTTAAAGTCACCCACTAAGACAACCTTATTGCTTTAGTATCTTTTGGTAATTTATATATATATATATATATATATATATATATATATATATATATATATATATATATACATATATATATATATATATATATATATATATATATATTCCTCTGTCTTCCACTTGCCATTGGGAGGCCTACAATATAATCCCATTAGAGTGCTTGCACCTTTCTTTCCAGGGTCTCCAATATCACCTCAGTGACAAACCCTCCAGTATGTCCTCAGAGTGCCATCGTGACAGTCTCCCTGCTTAGTAACGCAACCTCCCCCACCACTTCTGCCTCCCTCTCAATCACACCTGAAACATCAAAACCCCTGGAACATTGAGCTGCCATTCGTGTCCCTCTCACAACCACATTTACCACAATGCCACAGTGACAATACCACAGTCACAAGCACTGCTCCAGGCCCATCTGCTTTCGGGACAATTTTCTTGCATTGAAATAAACACACTTCAACCCATCAATGTCACCATGTTTCTTCACCTCTCTCTGCCTGTCCTACCTTTGAATCTTCCTGGTCCCAACCTCTACCTCCCATCACTCCTTCCAATTTCTGGCCTACTCTGGTTCCCATCCCCTGCCTCTCTAGTTTAAACCCTCCCTAGTGACACCAGCGAACCTCCCTGCAAGGATAATGGTCGCCCTTCAGTTCAGATGCAACCCGTCCCTCTTGGACAGCTCGCCTGTGCCCAAGAAGAGATCCCAATTGTCTAAAAATCGGAATCCCTGCTCCTTGCACTAACTCCCAAGCCATGCATTCATCTATCCTATCTGCCTATTCCTATACTCACTAGCACATGGCATTGGGAGCAATCTGGACATTATTACCCTTGGGATCCTGTTTTGAAATTATCTGCATAACTAACTTTATTCACTTTGCACAACCTCATCCCCTTTCCTACCCATGTCATTTGCCCCAACATGCACAACGACTTCTAGCTGCTTGCACTTCCCCTTGAGAATATTCTGCAGCTGCTCGGAGACATCCAGGATTCTGGCACCAGTGAGGCAACACTCTCCTGGAGTCTCGTTTGCTGCCACACAATCTCCTGTCTGTCCCCCTAACGGGTCTCCTATCACAGGTAGACACAAAATGCTGGAGTAACTCATGCAGCATCTCTGGAGAGAAGGAATGGGTGACGTTTCGGGTCGAGACCCATCTTCAGGTCTCTCGGGTCTCCTACCACAATGGTTCTGCCTGGCTTTTCCCTTCCTGGCTGTGTCACTTTCTTCTTCACTGCACATCAACTTCAAGAATCATAGGTCATAAGTGATAGGAGCAGAATTAGGCCATTCAGCCCATCAAGTCTACTCCACTATTCAATCGTGGCAGATCTATCTATCCCTCCTAACCTCATTCTCCTGCCTTCTCCCCATAACCCTTGACACCCATTACTAATCAGGGAGTATCATCAATTGCTATCTTTGGTCTCAGACTCATTTCCATCTTGCATCTGGCACATAACGGCATCCACACAGGGCTGCATCATTGCCCTACACTATTTCCAATTGCAATGCTGTGACTTAGTTGCAACAAGCATTCCACTCACTCGAGTGTTGCTAATCTCCAGAACAAATGAGATACTATTTAACGAAGGTCACTCCAACTTTAGTTCCCAATTTGACACCTGCACACATATTCAGATGGAATTCCAAATCAGTCAGCTTGTCATTCATGAGAGAAAAGCCTTCACATGCAACATTAACAGATCAAATGGTCTCCCACCAACCTATGCTTGCTGCAACCTTCTGACAATCAGAGGTTCATAGGGTAAACCTGGACAATGTTGAACACATGGGACACTATTACTTACATGTTCCCCTCCAAATCACACAAGTGCTGACCTGGAGATGCATCATAATACCCTCATAGTCACAAATCCAAATCCAAGTACTCCCTCCCAGAATAATCTTCACAGTATTGTAGTAGTTCGAGATGGCTTCAACAGCTTGCAAGTAAAGTCCAGAACCAGAAAACTAGGTTCAACGTCAGGAGCAACAATTGATAATAAAATTCACCATTGCCTTCAGTACGTCATAGCTTTTGGCTACACAGAAACTGTTCAAAGGTTAAGTCCTCAAACTAAACATTAGGCTCCGTCTACAAAGCAGTGCCCTCCTGTGTGCTTCTGAACAAAGAGCAGGCATCTCTCAGCAGAGCCACAACCACATATTAAAAGAAAACTTTAAATCCACTGGAAGGATAAGTAAACCAACATCAGCCTTCATCCACATTCCGAATTACACTCAAGTCAGCATCAATGGACAAATCACTTGTCTACCACTGATTTCTAAAACAGATTTTCTATTGTTTACAAAATTATAGCAAGAAATATTATCAAAGGATCCTAGAAATCTAAAATTCACATCAACTAGTAGGATTCCTTGGCCAATGTTTCATAGAGTAGGCAATTCAGCCCTTTGAGCCAGCACCTCCATTCAATATGGTCATGGCCGATCATCCAAAATGAGCACCCAGTTCCTGCTTTCTCCCCATATCCTTTGCTTCTTTAACCATATATAACTCTCTTGAAAACATCCAGTCAATTGTCATCCACTGCCTTCTGTGGCAGAGAATTCCAGATTCAAAACTCTGGCTAAAATAGATTTTCCTCATCTCAGTCCTAAATGGCCTACCCCTTATTCTTAAACTGTGACCCCTGGTTCAGGACTCTAACATTGGGTACATTTTTCCTGCATCTAGCCTGTCCAATCCCTTAAGAATTTTATGTTTCTCTAAGATATCCTCTCATCCTTCTAAATTTCAGAGAATCCAAGTCCATTCTTATCAAGAGCAAGGAGCACCTGGATGATAGAGAACATGGTGGTCCTTCATAAAGAGCACACAAAATCCCAGTGTAATGGTAGGAGCATATCATATCCCAATTGGGGCAACATGGTGGCACAGTAGTAGAGTTGCTGCCTGACAGTGCTCGCAGTGCTGCAGACCCGGGTTCGAGCCCAATTATGCTTGCTATCTGTACGGAGTTTGTACCTTCTCCCAGTGACTGCGTGGGTTTTCTCCGAGATCCTTGGTTTCCTTCCACACTCCAAAGACATACAGGTTTGTAGGTTAATTGGCTTGGTACAAGTGTAAATTATTCCTAGTGTATGTAGGATAGTTTTAATGTGCAGGGATCACTGGTCGGTGCAGACTCGGTGGGCCGAAGGGCCTGTTTCCGCACTGTATCTCTAAACTAAAATTACCCATCCAGTCAAACACCTACTTGTTACAATGACTGCAGCTCCTACATTAGCCATTTCAGAATCCGCCAGACTGGAGTGGAACCATTAACTTCTTAATCCCTTTTGATGAAATGTTACAACCAGTAACACTGGTACTCTTAACTGTTACTCTTTCCATAAATTACACTGCATGAACAGAATAGTTATCCACTGTGTAAAAATGAACATACTTTGCACACAGGCATTTCACAAACTCAGTTTATTATTGTAATATCTAAAAGAAAATCTAGTTTTTCATATATACAAGTACAGACATTTTTTTTTAAATCACATCAGAAATTGTTAAATGAAACATCAAGAGACTTGTAATAAAATCAGTACATTTACACCTTGTCTTGTTGCAGGAAAATATATTTTGTTAACTTTAATTCACATTACAACTTGTCAGTACCTATAATGTATCCAAATATCAAGCAATGATTATGGCATTTTTTTAGAATTTAAGATTACAACAATATAGTCAATACTGATATTTACTTAGCATTAAGAACATAATCTTCAGATAAATTACATAATTTGTTACAGTTGAAGATTTATTGAATCATTCATGCCGATTGATAGGAAATTAAAACTCCAAAGGGAAATCACAACACTGCCTTTATTAAGATTATTCATATTTGCCTAATCAGACCATCTAAAAATCTTTCGTCTGACAATTATTTAATTTTGCTCCATCCATAATGGTTCCATCAAAATGGCGTTTTCCATCCTTCCACTCAAAGCACGAAAGCATCTCTGGCTTCATATCAACGTTAAATTGGCATCTCAAATTCCAGCAAGGTGATGATGCAATTCAAGGAATCAGTTGTTTTCTTCAGAAACAGCATTTGCCTACGTCAAAAAAGAAATTAGGCAGCGAAAGCATTAACAAATGGAAATTGTTTTGATTTACACTACTGTGAATTGTGTTGACCGAGTGCCAATGATTCCAATACATTGAACTTCTGCACATACACAAACAAATGAATTGCCTCAGTTGTCCCCAATATCATATACCACCATGTCTGTCTAAGTGCTCTGTGCCCAGTCAAGAGTGCAACGAGCCTCAGAAAAGGGAGCCATTTCCCCTCCAGTATAACACCACACAAAATGACAACCATGTTCATCTAAATGGGGTATTGGCCCTCCAGGAAATACTAGTGCTTTAGTTATTTTAATATTTTATATTTATGTTTTGGAGCTTATTTCATATTTTGAAATCTACTTTTAAATTAATCCCATTGAGGTTTTTCAAGTCATCAACAATAGTGTTTAAAAATGTAAGCCCTTTACACGCTGGGATATGTGAATATGACCAGTTAATTTGGCTCTCACGTCCAGCGGGGCAAGTGCGAGTGCTGAGTCATGCCCCAACTCCAGCATGATATGTAATGCAAACCAATTTCCAGTCAGTCTCCTACCAAATCATTAAAATCCAGTGTCAAGGTCCTTTGAGGAAGAAAGTTGTGGGTGAGGGGTGGAATGCAATGGTCACAAAGGTCAGATTATTACATAATCCCAATTTTAGAGGCTTGGCTAGACACTAACACACCATACGAACCACAATAAATGAAAATTCCCAGTGATCTAAAGTGGCAAATGTAGAGCCTTTAAAAGAAATTCACCAGGAATCTGTGCTCAGTCCCAAATCTTTCAGGAACATCACTTGTGGAAAAAAACAATTCTTGTGAATCATTCAATGAAGAGTTATTTAGAGAGAGAATCAATAGAGTAGTATGAAGTACAACACAGATGATAAACCAGATACTAATAGATATTTAAAAAACTCTGGTTTATAAGTGGAAAGTACTGTAAACTCTTCACAGAGAAAATATACTTTACACCCCCCCCCCCCCCCACCTGGCGCATTTTCCGATTATTCATAGACACTGTGGAAGAAAGGGTACACTATAGATTTAGTGGGAAAGAATTCAGGTCTGCTGACTGCAGGGACAACTCAAATTGACACGAGCAAACAATTAGTGAACAATTCACTGGGAGGCTCAGATATTTTCCTTTTGTGCACATAAAAATACCACACGCATGCACGCACACACATAAATATATAATGCGCAAAATTAAAGCACATGGCATTGGGGGTAGGGTATTGACATGGATAGAGAATTGGTTGGCAGACAGGAAGCAAAGAGCAGGAATTAATGGGCCTTTTTCAGAATGGCAGGCAGTGACTAGTGTGATCGCGCAAGGGACCCCAGTTATTTACAATATATATGGTAACGATTTAGACAAGGGAATTAAATGTAACATCTCCAAGTTTGTGGATGACAAAGCTGGGTGGCAATGTTAGCTGCGATGAGGGTGCTATGACGCTGCAGGGTGACTTGGATAGGTTGGATGAGTGGCCAGATACATGGCAGAATGCAGTAAAATGTGGATAAATGTGAGATTATTCACTTTGGTGGTAAGAACAGGAAGGCAGATCATCATCTGAATGGTGTCAGATTAGGAAAAGGAGAGGTGCAACAAGACCTGGGTGTGCTTGTACATCAGTCGCTGAAAGTAAGCAAGCATTTACAGCAGACAGTAAAGAAAGCTAATGGCTTGTTGGCTTTCATTACGAGAGGATTTGAGTTTAGGAGCAAGGAGGATCTACTGCAGTTGTACAGGGTCCCAGTGAGACCGCACCTGGAGTATTGTGTGCAAATTTGGTCTACTAATTTGAGGAAGGACATTATTGCTATTGAGGGAGTGCAACATAGGTTCACCAGGTTAATTCCTGGGATGGCAGGACTGACATATGATGAAAGAATGGGTCAACTGGGCTTGTATTCACTAGAATTTAGAAGGATGAGAGGGCATCTTATAGAAACGTATACAATTCTTTAAGGATTGGACAGGCTAGATGCAGGAAAAATGTTCCCGATGTTGGGGGAGTCCAGAACCAGTTTAAGAATAAGGGGTAGGCCATTTAGGACTGAGATGAGGATAAACCTTTTCACCCAGAAAGTTGTGAACCTGTGGAGTTCTCTGCCACAGAAGGCAGTGAAGGCCAATTCACTGGATGTTTTCAAGAGAGTTAGATTTAGCTCTTAGGGCTAACGGAATCAAGGGATGTGGGGTAAAAACAGGAACGGGGTATTGATTTTAGATGATCATATTGAATGGTGGTGTTGGCTCGAAGAGACAAATGGCCTACTCTTGCACCTATTTTTCTATGTTTCTATATCTGTCCAATGTCCTTTAAATATTATAACTGTATCTGCTTATCTGGCAGTTCATTCCAGATATGGACTGTTGTCCCAGGGACCTCAGTGTTTGGCATATTTCAAGTAGCAACACCGCATTCTTGTCCAGGTTGATAAATAACAGGGAAAAACAACTAGATTAACACAGGGAACTGCAGATGCTGGAATAAAACATTAAAATTTCAAATTCATATAAAGCGGTAGGGTATAGTTGTATTTTTCCTCCTTCCTCAACCTTTAAAAAGAAAACTGGAACTTCTGGTATAAATTAATTTGCTTTAAAATAGAGAATTGGCAACAATTTTAGTATTATCTACAAAAACAAGTCACTTTCCTCTTCTGCCCCTACAGCTCCACAAATCATTTCAAGGAGAGTAAAATATGCTCTCCCACAGAAATCAGATGTGCCAAGATTATGCAACAGTGTATTTCCTAACAATTTAATTACATCATTCATTTTTACTGAAAGTAGCTGGATCTTGCATTGAAAAGTATCTAAATTTATGGAGAAAAATACAATTGCAAGAAGATTATTGCTCCTTTTTAATTTCCTGCTCCAGACTACTACTGGGTAACAGAGTTGTTTTGGGGGAATGTTTGGGGAAAAGTGGATTTTTTACAGCATTATTCACAAAAACAAATGAAGAAAATCAACTTGCTAAATTCCCAGTGAATGAAGTTTTGATGTTTCTTTCCCTGCACACCAAATCCAACATCATTTCTAACCACAATTATCAAGCATGTTCCCATATAAAACCTTCAAAACAGACAAAATCTAAAGCCAATTAGAACGATTGGTTTAAGAAAAAGGGTTAGATTAACAATGAAAACACAATTTGTTGCACATTTTTCAAAATATACAGTATTTAGAAGTATGTGTGAGAGATTTAACATGAAATGGACTCCCACCCCAAATCTAAAATACTGCTCTTAAATTTTACACTTTTTTTAGTTTGTATTAATGCAGGAATTTTAATGTACAATCCTTATCTTAGGAGTAGAACCATTACAAACATGCTCTTGTGATGGAATTCCCCAAAGGTAAAATTACATCCAAACTTTTGGTTTTAAAGTCAGATTTTGCTTTATATCAGTATTACTTGTACAAATGGACAGAAAATGCTACTCAAGCTTCCATTGTACACTACGCACCTTTTGCAACATTAAACGAGAAAACACAATAGTTGTACTCACAAGAGGAACTTTCTCTCCATATTTGCTTGTGAAAGTAACTCTCACTTTCTTTTTATGTCCACTTCTTTCATCAATGCAGTGGCAAGAATCGAAGGGAGGAATATACAAGTGAAGGCTGACGGCTACCTCTGTGTGACTCACATTTTCAACTCTGTGTACCCCGATTGAATCTATTTGTAAAATAAAGTATTTGATCATATGCATTACTGATGAAAATCACACAATTTACTCCAGATCCAGAAACAAACATACACTGAATTTATTTTCAGGTCCTAGAATGATATCTTGGAGCCTTTATACTTTATAGTAAAACTCAAGATATGATTTTCTAAAGAATCCCAAACTGAGCAAAAAACTAATATCTGCATAGTACCTTTGTTTATAAGCATTACTTGAAAAAAAATTAAGATCGTAAATAATCAAATAGGCTCACTGACTGAAATAATAGCAAAATATCCCCAATTTTATTTGGATTGGACTGTTTTCTCTCGAGTGTCAGGAGTTGATGGAAACATGATTGAAGCACATAAAAATATAGAGACAAAGATAAGGTAGACAGATAGAACCTTTTCCCAGGGTGGAAATGTCAAAGACTAGAGGACATGGCTTTACGGTGAGAGGAAAAAAGTTAAGGAAGATGTGTGGGGCAATTTTTCGGCATCTTCCTCACAACCTGGCCGCCACACTTTTGGTCCGCAAATTCTGTTTAGTACCAACGATGCCTAAATGTCCTTCATGCGCTAATGACACGATCCTTGCTCGTAGTGCCTGTGGGATCACCAATCTGCTACCTCTCAGCACACACTGATCAATTAGACAAAATTCATCTTTTATGGGAACATGTGCTTTGTAAGGTCATTGATCCCATTGCCCACTGTGAATACACTCTCTGATATCTTTGAGTTCAGGATCATGTTCCGATTCCCTTTCAACTTCCTTCGTTGTCATGGCTCCTGGCGTTGACTGAATTTCGACGAATCGCACAAAGTTCTCTGCTTCCATCTCAGAGACGCCAAACTTGCACTTGTCTTAATTCACAGTGAGACCTGCTTCTTGAAGTTTAGTCAACACTAGCTTCAACCTCCTGTCATGCTCTTCACGAATTGATGCATGGACGATGATGTCATCTGATATGTTTGTTACTCCTGGTACACCTTGAATCACTGTGGATTTTGTACTGATAGATCTCAGGAGCAGCATTGATTCCAAACATCAGTCTTTTGTATCGGTACAATCCGCAGTGAGTGATGAATGTTGTCACCTCTCTTGACTCTGGATGTAATTCCAAGTGATGATATCCCCACTTGAGATCAATTTTCATATGATATCCCCACTTGAGATCATTGGGCTCTCATGTCAACGCACAGTCTAATGTCATCATTGTTTTTTTTTGTTTTTTTTAAAATATTTTATTAGAAGTACATTACATTACAACCACATACATTAGTACTTGTCATTTATATCTTCTTACAATTAATGTACTCCATTTATTTTTTACACTAGAAAAGGAAAAGATTGAAAGAAAGAAGAACGTGAAGGAAAAAGTGAAAGTGTAGGAAATGTGACAACAAAAAAGGACGAAGACCCTATAAGAGCAAAATTAAAAACAAAAGAAAAAGAGTTAAGAAATAGACCCTAGGAAAGAAAGAAAGAGAGAAAGAGGAAAAAGAGAGAAACAAATATTTTTATGAGCATTACGTAAATGGGACATACCAGCTCTTCAACTATCATCCCCCCTTACCAGACCTCAATTTTTTTTTTTTTAATCATTGGGTTTTGAAACAATCACAACTGGACTCACCCATGGTGTTGAACATTCAACTGGTTCAATAATATCCTGATCAATCAATTCCTTGATTTTAGCTTCTACTTTTCCACGAAGTCCAAATGGTGTTCATTTGGACTTTTAGCTTCTACTTTTCCACGAAGTCCAAAAGTCAATAGCACCAGTTGAGCTATTGGCTTGACATTTTCATCAATGGCTAACTTCACTTGCCAGCCTTTCAATTTTCTAATCCCTTGGAATACTGAATGAAATTCCTGCCTCATGTCATCACTTGTTTTGTCCCTGGCCTTACTTTTACATTTCTTTGCAAAATGATCTTTATCTCCACATTTCCTACATGTTCTACCTTTTACTGGACAACATGCATCTTTCACTATGTGACCCTTGTTGCCACACCTGTAACACGCGATCTCACGTTCAGGCATACTTCTTGGTCTACTGTAGGACAGCTGGTTAACTTGCCCAGTCTTGGAATCTTTCAATTTCATGCTGTGAAATTGTCCCTCAACAGCTTCCAGTGCTGCTGCAATCGACAAAGCATCATTAAGGTTTACCCCCTTTTTCTAGCAGCCTTCTCCTGAGCTTGTCTGATCTGCTATGCTGGACAACCTGATCCAATATCTGGGTTTCCACATCAGCAGTCACATATTTGCATCCTACAGACACCTGTCTGAGTCATCACAAATTGAGCAACAGTCTCGCCCTCTTCCTGCATTGTTTTACGGAATAAATGGTGTTGAAATGTAGCATTCGGCACCACCACATAATGACTGTTCAATGCGTCAATGGCTTTCTTATTGTCTTCCTTCATTCCGGTATCAGGGAGTGTTTTAAAAATTTCTCGAACTGCTGGCCCTACGGTGAAAAAAAGTAACGCTCTCCGCTGCACTTTCTACCCCGGCGTACTCTCCTCAAGAAAGAGCCCTCGACTGTCGGCGTAAGCCTCGTATTCCTCCAGCCAAACATTCCACTTCATGCTGACAGTACTCGCATCACCCGTCGGATCGAAGTGTGGAACTCCGCAAAGTGCTAAGAAATCAGCTCCAGCGACTGCCATTTAAAAAAAATCTTTTTCCATCTCGAAGCCATGGAATCAGAATCCAAAATCTCCAAAATCTCCTCGTCGCCAATGTCACATCTTGGCCTCAGATGTGGAATAATAATGATACTGACACAATATTTAGAAGTTACATTCCTTGGTCTCCGTGTTTATTATCTCACCCAGCCATGGCCTCCTACCTAGGCTTACACAGTGCACATGTGATCTGACCTCCAAGTCAGCTGATACAAAGGTCATGATATTTGCATATCATCATCATGACAGTAAGGACTGCCTCAAATTGGTTGACCACACAACTTGTAATTCATGTAAATCATTACTGAATTTGAATGCCAGGGATTTGATAATTGACAGGTTCGTTCCAGGCATTCTTGCATTTTCAAGGCTGGTGCTGTATTGAGTCAATAACTTAAATAGATATAATTGTGGATTTGTGCAGCCTGCAGTACGCTGTGGCCTACTGCTGACAAATTTGACGGATACATTTATTTATAAATTTCATTGAAATGAATACGCAGGTCCGTACACACACAGTAGCTCAGCTGGCGAGAATGTTTATCCCGAATGACCAATGACCTGGGCATGCGCAGTTGTAATACCGAACTCGCTTATTGTCAGGGAAGCTAGGAAGTGATAAGGAGCCAGTGTTGCTTATGGTCCAATTCCACCAGTCTATTTTTATACCAATGTTCCAAACAATATTAAAACCTCATCCCTTTCTGGAAGCAAAGCAGTTTTGGGACCCTGTCCAGGTATTAATTCTGTCACAATGAAAATAAATCAATCATTCTACACAAGCCAAGTTATAAAACAAATGAACAATCCCATCTATAATTGCAATTTTGAAGCTTACTCACGAACAGTTTTTATTGCTACCTGTATTAAGCTGCAGAGGGTGAATTAACAAGAGTTAGCATTCCAAAGAAGGGTCTGAAGAAGGGTTTCGGCCCGAAACGTTACCTATTTCCTTCGCTCCATAGATGCTGCTGCACCCGCTGAGTTTCTCCAGCATTTTTGTGTACCTTAGCATTCCAAAGGTTGGGTAAACAAACTACAATGCTACCTGCTCTCTTGGGAGTATAATTCCAGCTGAACTTTATCTATAATATCAGGGACTGCAGCCAACATACACTTTAAAAATGGATGCTGAACTACTGGCAAAAGTAATACAAAACTATTCCAGAAGACAAATTCCAAAGCAAAGTTGAGAAGACCATAAATTAAAATATAGTCAATATTTTTCCTTTCCCAGACTGAAGGTTATGGCAAGCACTCGCAACATCTGCCTTAACATCAGAATATTTCGACAAAACCATTAAAATTAAAGCCATTCATTTAAGGGTAGGGACCTGGATTCCTGATCCTAAAAGACACCAGCTGCACCATTGTACCACCCTTTTAAAAATAATTCTCATCTCTCTCCATTCTTTGATCTTTAGTTAACTGGAGGTGTCAGTACATTAGTCAAATAGCCTATCAATCAGAGGCATTGAGAGTATCAATGTTGAATAGAATAAGAGCCCAATAATAGATTCTGACAGGAGGGATGAAAAACCATTGCAAGAGATACGTAAGAAATGACTGAATTGTCAAGGATAGATCAAGACACAGGCAATGTCATTCAGTACCAAAAAGAAATTTAAGATTATGCAATCAATTATTTGAAAGGCTGCAGACAGGTAGAAAATTAAAGATGTAAAATGTAAGAAGCTTTATACGGTTGATGAATGTGTGCAAAGTGGGTGAACAAAATGGACCTTTAAGAGCGACAAATTGGAGGGACACACACACACAACCAAGTTAATTTGATGTCCACCATTCAAATGAAGATGAAAGCAGTGGAGTGAATTGACATTGTTCTTTCCAAATTGTATTAGTTATCAGCCGTGGTTCAGTTGGACAGAAATCGTGCCGAGGTCAGATGGTTTTGAGTCGTTTCAACTTGCACTCCAAATCTTCAGCACAAAATCTAGGGTGACAGTCAGATATGCATTCTTAAACAGAGGCTCCCACTTTGCCTCCAAATGCATAGAAAGTATCCCTTTTGTTACAGTATATTTCACAGGAAAAGGGAGCATCCTGTTCAATAGTTATCCCTTAATCAACAACATATTTGAGAGCTTGCCATGCACATTTCCCATTTCACAAATTATTGCAATAGCTCCAAAACAATTTGGAATCTCTCACATTCAAGGACATCAAAATTGTCTTTGACAACATGCAATTTCACTTAATATGTGAATGGAAAATAATAAATAAAGTTAGAATAGAGATTACCACAGAAAGTAGGTGGACATAGAGCAACAACTAAAAATGCAATCTTCAATCACTATTTCCTTTTTTGGTTTATTTGAACATGGAAAACTTACCACAGATGTAAGTACACTGGTCTTCTTGAAGGATGGTCTCACTGTTCTTGGTCAGTTCTTTTTCCCCATCACCAGGCCAATTGAAGATAGTTTCCTTTAACTGTCCCTGAAGAATTTTTAAGAAGCAGTGGGAATCAGCGTGATCATGAATACTGCTACAATGTGGAAAGACAAGAAAAAAGTCAAGCCTCGAAAACGTGTTTTATTTTTCAGCACAATTAAAAATACTTTGGACAAAACCATGAACATTAAAAGCAGGTGTATGTGGTCATCCACTTGAAATCAAAGTTAGAACAATGGCAGAAAATATTTGTCTAAAGAAACTGGAGTCCATGTACTTAAGGTCATAAGTGATAGGAGTAGAATTGGGCCATTCGGCCATCAAGTCTACTCCGCCATTCAATCATGGCTGATCTATCTCTCCCTCCTAACCCCATTCTCCTGCCTACTCCACATAGCCTCTGACACCTGTACTAATCAAGAAACTATCCATCTATGCCATTAAAAAAACATCCATTGACTTGGCCTCTACAGGCTTCTGTAGCAAATAATTTCACAGATTCACCACCCACTGACGAAATAAATTTTTCCTCATCTCCTTCCTAAAAGAACATCCTAAAAGAACATAGATCTTTGCAATGTTATGGCTAGCTACAGAAAATCATCAAAAGGCGTAATAGAATGCTGGTTACAGTAGACAAGAAGCTAGAAACAGTGCCGTAGTGAATAGCGATTAAAGTTTACCCCCATGTTACAGTCGTTTAGTTTACTGAAATTCGTTTGTACAGAATACACAAATCACTACCAATAAATTTGAGATGTGGAATAAAAAATAATTCTTTCAGTTTGAGAGGAAAAAGCTAAATAAACAAAATGCAACAGAAACAAATTTAGTCAATAATTCATGTTATGAAAACAAAAATCACAATATGGACAATATTCTAGGAATACAAACTCTGTAATGCAGCAACCTATCCATGGTAAACTGGAAAAAGTCCTATTGAGACAAAACCTAGGGAATTGCAAACAGTTCCAGGAACCTGTAAACACAAAGAACTGCAGATACTGGCATCTTGTGTAGACTCCAAAATGCTGGAGTAACTCAGCATGTCAGGCAGCATCACTGTAGGATATGGATAGGCGGCTTCAGGTCGTAACATCCGAAGGATCCTGACCAGAAACATCACCTCCCCAGGTCCTCCAGATTTGGTGTCTGACCTGTTGAGTCACTCCAACACTTTTTATTCAACGCAACCTGAAAAATTGGTCATTTAGCAGAAGGATACCTAGACACTACAGCTAAATCACACAAAGAGATGATGGAAACTAGACCAGAACTCAGAAAGTAATTAGGGAATTTGACTGTAGTTCAATATCATTAAAAGAATAATATCAACAGACCACAATCAATGAAGATAGGCAATAAATCATCTACGATAATTCTCAACACTGGTGCCCCGCAGTGATGCATTCTCAGCCCCTTTCTATACTCCCTATGCTCCCACAACTGTGCAGCCAAATACAAATCAAACTACATTTTCAAATTGTGTAGGAAGGAACTGCAGATGCTGGTTTAAACCAAAGATAGACACAAAATGTTGGTGTAACTCAGTGGGACAGGCAGTATCTCTGGAGAGAAGGAACGGGTGATGTTTCGGGTCAAGACCCTTCATCAGACTTCAAATTCACAGACAACACCACAATTATAGGCCAGGTATCAAATAATGATGAGACAGAGTATAGAAAAGAGTTGAGAACTTCGTAACTTGGTGCCAAGACAACAACATTTCCCTCAATATCAGCAAGGCAAAGGAGATTGTGATCGACATCAGGAAGCGAAGCGGCACAAATACCTTGGCATACATTGATGGTGTAGAAAGCATTTTATTGGATGCATTACAGCATGGTTTGGGAATATCACAATAAATTGTAGAGTTGTGGATGCAGTCCAGTCCATCACACAAACAACCTCCCTTCCATTGACTCCATCTGCAGTTCATGCTGCCACTGCAAGGCATCCAGTATAATCAAGAACCAGTCTCACCCCAGTCACTCCCTCTTCTCCCCTCTTTCACCAGGCAACATGCACAGAAGTTTGAAGCCCTCAGTACATGCAATAATAATAATAATAATAATAATAATAATAATAAATGAAACTAAACTAGAGTAAGCAAATTATCTGCTAATTAGGTAATATAGGATGGGAAGGTCCTGGTCTAAATATTAGAATGGACGTTTAGAGGTGGTTTTATAGACAGTGATAAGAAAAATGAAACTCTTCCAAATATTAGCAATTAATGATTGATTAATGGGCAATTTTAAATACTAAATAGCTAATATATTTTGTTTTATCATAGGAAGTAAGATAAGATTGATCACAATTTCAGAAGAGACTCAAAAGGTTTGCCATGAACCTATAAATTTATAGCAGGTTGCACCTTAATCACAAGTAACAATGATTGATCATGTGGTAATATATCATTTAGCATATTAATATCAAACAGTAAAATGCCTGCAATGCTTCAAATCCACGCACATCACTTTCAAAACATTATGAAGTATGTTGACAGAATGCTTCCTACTTGGGAAATCGAGAACAGGGCATTGCTGTTTAAAAAAAGTCACTAATTTTAGGCAGATTAGGCCTTTTTTTTTCCTAAGAGGAGTTTGACTTTTTTGGAATCTGGTCCTCAATGGGTGTTGAATATATCAATATCCAAAATGTGGGTGCATCTTTACTATAACTAGCAGAAATGCAAACTGAAGGCTATTATCACATCATATTAAATGGTGGAGCATACCCAAACACCAATGGCCAACTCCTGCTCCTCGCTCATATGTTCACACAATTTGAAAAGATAGGAAAGAAATAACAACGCAAGACCCATATTCGTACATCTTTTTGAGGGACGAATTGGTCAGAAGGCAGACCACCAGCTAACCAAACTACTCAAGCCACTTTTCCAAAGTCACAGTTTTATTGTGACTGAATCACATTTCAAATATTATTAGAGAAATGGCATTTAAAGGAACAATGTACAATTTTGCTGAGCATTGTAATTATATTTTAAATCTAGCATTCAGATGATTTATTTATAACTTCAACTAATCTATTAAAATCTTACTATTACTAACGTCTTACTATTTATAACTTCAACTAATCTATTAAAATCTATCTTTATTTGTGATGTCAAGATTAGTGAAAAGTTTTTTGGAAGCAGAGTTTATTTTGTCAACTTAAAATTGCAAACTATAAGCACAGAGAAAACATAACTGTTGAAATATTGATACAAGGAAATCCTTGGATGAATACCTCACCTGCCATGGCCTTCACCCCAGCACAGTATCATCAAATTAAACTTTCCATTTCCTTCATCAACAAGATTTCTAGTGTATCTGCAAAGAGAAAGCACAGGTGGTCCAATTATTCTGCTTGAACCAAATATCCAAGCCAGAACAATAAAAGGTATTTACAGAGAAGCATGATAAGGCAAAAAAAATATCACCAACAGACATTAAACCCAACTACCATAATTTTGTTGGAGAAGTGACTAAAAAAAACTAGATTAGCCAGAGTTTTGGCTTCAAATGCTGTTAAATCAGATGCCAATAACATTTCTCATAATTAGAGCCAGGATTTTGCCATAAATGCCATTTTAGATGATTTCACCAGGATAATTTTTCACGATCGAGTGCCTAAATCAGCCTTTTTCTGCCGTTTTGCTAATAGGTCATGCTATTTTCTCTAGTTGTACCGTGATTACAATGACGTTTTCTATGTTAACACGTTAATACTAATGATATTATTAACGTGTTAACATAGTATAACTTACAAGCAAACTTCCACCACCGGGGCAAAACCGGGGGCGCCACCATCGGTCGTTCATTCGTTCGTGCCGCTGCCCGCTGGTTCAGTTTTCTCCAAGATCTATTTAAGAAAGAACTGCAGATGCTGGGTGAGGCAGCATCTACGGAGAGAAGGAACAGGCAACGTTTCGGGTCGAGACTCTTCTTCAGACTGATGTGGGGGAGGGGGGAGAAAGGAAGAGGCGGAGACAGTAGAACTAGAAGGAGAGCTGGGAAGGGGAGGGAGAGGAGGGAGAAGACAAGGGCTAGCTAAAATTAGAGAAGTCAATGTTGATACCACTGGGGTGCAGACCACCCAAGCGAAATACCCAAGCTCGTCTCCTCACTACATTTACTGCTAGCTCCAGTCGCAAATCTGAGTTTGAGTGATCTGTGCAAGGCATTCATTGATGCTGGAACTCCACTGTGGAAATTGGAAAACAAATCTCTCAGAGTTTTTTTTAGAGAAATACACAGAGGAACATATACCAACGACTCATCATTATGGAAAAATTATGTTGACAGCAACTTCAACATTGTTGTGCAGAAAATTAGAGATGAAGTTGCATGCAACAAAATATGGATCCCAATAGGCGAGACAACCGATGCTGTGGGGAGATATGTTGCCAATGTGGTCATCTGTACACTGGAGGCAGGTCAACCATCAAAGGAGTATTTGTTGACATCGGAAGTATTGGAGAAGTCAAACAGCTCAACTATTGCTCAGTTGTTTACATCTTCACTTGTTGTACTTTGGCCAGAAGGTATAAAACACGAGAATGTACTTCTGTTTGTGACTTAAAGTTTTATTCCCCAAAATGTTGCATTTGACATGCTTAACTCAAGGACTTCATAGAATTGCCAAGCACAGACGTAGCTTGTTTCCAAATGTCGATCGCCTAGTTTCCAATGTCAAGAAAATCTTCCTCAAAGTACCATCACATGTGCAGTTGTTCAATGAAATAGCACCCGGGATTCCGCTACCTCCTCAGCCAGTTTTGACAAGCTGGGGTACATGGCTCTCTGCTGTACTCTACTATGCTGGAAATTTTGAAAAGATAAAAGAAATCGTCAACTGTTTTGAAGAAGAAGAATCTGCTGCAGTCAGGATCGTCAGTGAAATCATGCAGAAAAAGTCACTCCACCGCGATCTTGTCAAGTCAAGTCACATTTATTTATATAGCACATTTAAAAAACAACTCTCGTTGGCCAAAGTGCTTTACATTTGTTATAAGCATAGCATAAACAAAACAAACTACATACATATATACATGTAGCCCTCACTCAGAGGATGTCAGGAAAGGCTTGGGGGTATAGATACGTTTTTAGTCTTGACTTAAAAGAGTCGATGGAGGGGGCAGTTCTGATGTGAAAGGGGATGCTGTTCCACAGTCTAGGGGCTGCAACCGCAAAGGCGCAGTCGCCCCTGAGCTTATGCCTAGACCGTGGGATATTCAGCAACCCCAAGTCGGCCGATCTGAGGGGCCTGGAGGTGGAGTGGTGGGTGAGAAGACTTTTTATGTAGGTGGGGGCAAGCCCATTGAGGGCTTTGTAGACATGGAGGAGGATCTTGAAGTTTATACGGAACCGCACAGGGAGCCAGTGGAGAGAGGCCAGGATCGGGGTGATGTGGTCCCTTTTTGTGTTTATTGCTTCCAATTTTGCAAACTTCCCACAAGCTATCATTTCCCTTGATAAACATGGCAAAACATTAGTGAATAACTTGCAGGTTTTCAACAAAGTAACTGACAATATTCGTAAAGTTCTTAGCAATGTAGGTAAAGACATGCAAGGAAAATGTGAGAGAGTGATTTTAGCTAACAAAGATCTTGAAGAAATAGAAAACATAGCTAAAGTTCTCAAAGGTAGTTGTAATGCACAAGATATCAACATGAATATAGAGTCTGTAGCTTGTTTTGGGTATGCACCAGTGACCTCAGCTGAGGTAGAAAGAAGTTTTTCACAACTGAAGCATATTCTGTCTGACAGACAGCATAGTTTACCACAAGATAATTTGAAAAAAATGGTAGTAATTATGTGCAACCAGGCAACTTTGGTCATTTAATGTAGTATACCTTTAAGGGCCTGTCCCACTTACACAACTTTTTCAGCGACTGCCGGCACCCGTCAAAGGTCATTGTAGGTCAGCGAAAATTTTCAACATGTTGAGATTTCAGCGGCAACCTGAAAGACACTACGACTCTTTGGGTGACTGAAGAGACTACTCACGACCATACAGGCGACACCCTGGCGACATGTCACGAGGTGAAGCCTGTATGGTCATGAGTAGTCGCCCAAAGAATCGTACCTTGTTCTGGTCGCCGCTGGATTTTCAACATGTTGAAACTTTTCGGCGACCTGCAATGACCTACGATGGGTGCCGGCAGTCGCCTAAAAAGTTGTGTAAGTGGGACAGGCCCTTTATATTATTATTTTTAACCATATTTTGGTGGTGGAAATAAATGCCTTTTTCGTGCCTTTTTTGTAATTTTATTTTGCCCTTTTGCCTGCCTATTTCAGAGTTTTTTAGTACCTAAACATCCTGGCTCTACTCATAATAGTGCTTGGAGGTCCTATACCAGGGAAAGTGTCCCAATCTTCACAGGACATCAAATTCAAACATTTACAATATGTACAAGAGTAATCTGGGGTATTATTAGAAGAGGAAGAAGAAGGAAGAAATAAATCTAAATGAGGAAGAAGGAAAATGGATAGATAAACAGGTTACTAAACATAGAAAGACAGATACAAAGTACAGGAGTAACTCTGCAGCCTAGGCAAAAAAAGATGGGTGATATTTTGGGTTGAAACACTTCTTCATAATGTCACGATTTGAGTCTAAAAAGGGTCCTGACCCAAAACATAACCCATCCATTTTCTCCAGAGATGCTGCCTGAGTTACTCCAGCAATTGGGTCTATCTTTGGTATAAACCAGCATCAAGTTATTTGTTTCTACATTCTAAGTTACTAAACATACCACCACAGGCCTATAAAGCTAAATTTCATTAACAACTATTAAGTTTCACTTCTAAAAGAATGGAATTAAAAAGTTGGGTTTGTTCAAACGGTCTACAGTTCAACAGCCAATATTATAAATGAAAACAAACACTATAGAAAGTAAAATAACATTTGCATATATGACAATGTTATGAAATGAACTCATTTGGAAAAGCTAAATATATTGGGGAACCTGCCTCACCCTAAAAGGACATTTCTTAGAAAATAAAGTATTAAGAATGTAGACCATGCACCTTTACAATGCACAAGTGCACTAAAAAGAAACCAGATAATGGAAACACAAGTAGCAAAATAAAAAGATGCTGATAGATGTGAAAATCAACATACAGAGTAGAATTACCAAGCCTACCTGCCCACATTGCAATTCATTTTACATATTTTACCTCGTTAGTAAAATTAATCAAGTGGAGAAGTCTTGTGACAATTGTAAAGTACTTCAGTAACATCAGGAGGAAAACTTGCAGTTTTCAATTTCTCTGAATTAATTCCAATGTAATCTTAAACAAAACAGCAATGTTTATTCCTCTACAAAAGGTGAGTAAGTCGGGCCTGGAACAGAATTTTTTTTAGCTTATTCATTTTTGGGAACATGGATGCTGTTTGCAAAGACAATACTTATTTGCCATCACCATTTACCCTCGAAAGGATGGTGGTGAGCCACTTTCTTGAACCATTGTTACCCTACAGGTGAAGGTACTCCCAGTACTGGTGAGTGACAAGTTTCAGGATGAAGACCCAACAAAGAGGAAACACTGATATGTTTTTCCAAGTTGAGTTAATATGTAAATTAGAGAGGAACTTGCAGGTTCATGAATCTTCATGTATCTTCTGCCCTTATCCTTCTTGAGTGTGGAGATCACATATTTGGAAGTGCTAAATCAAAGTGAGTAACGGGGTGGAAGATTGCAACCTTCACGTGGTCCGCCCTGTTTCGACGAATGCAATCAACCCGGCGTGCACAATTAAATAAGATCCAATAGAACAAGATATCCTACAACTTTAGGCTGTGCACACCATACTCAAGAAGAAGAAAATGAGTAACTATAATGCATTTTGTAGCAGGCACAGTCTACAACAAGAGTGCATTCAGTGGTGCAGGAAATGAATATTTAGGGTGTAAATGGGTCCCACACAAATAAGCTGCTTTGTACCAGACAGCCCTAAACTCCGAATGTTGTTGCTGCCTTACTCATCTGGGTAAGTGAAGTATATTCCATTATGCCCTTGATTTGCACGATGCTTATGGAACCCTAGAAGACCCCACGACAGCTGACATGGTGGTCGCTGTGCAATTATCATCTCTCATGGGAGAATCTAGAACCAGGGAATGGAGCTTCAGAATAAGAGGTTACCCATTTAAGACAGGGACAAGCAATTTCTTCCTAGAATCATCTTTGGAATTCACTAAACCAAAGATCTTCAGAAGCGGTCATTGATTATATTCAAAGCTGAGGTAGACAAATGGTTTTTGAAAAGGGGAGATTAGGTTACGGGGAACAAACAGGTGCATTTGAGGCCAAGATCAAATCAGTCCGGGTAGAGCAGATTTCAGACTACATGACCTGCTCCTGCTTCTATTTGCTATGCGCAACAGATTTCTAGAGCCAAGCAGAAAGAATCCGTGACCAGTGTTCAGTTAGTGAACCGAGATAAAAGAGCAAATGCTGGGAGATACCCAGCAGGTTCATGAGCATAGGGAGAGTGTGAGAATGTGCCAGGACTGGCTCCTTAATTAACCAGAGTTGTTCTTTCACCATCTTTCATTAGACGATGGAATTTAACCTGTTATTGATGCATTACAAAGTAGTCAAGTCAATTTTATTTCTATAGCACATTTAAAAACAACTCCCGTTGACCAAAGTGCTTGACATTAGTGCAGGTACTAACATGCTACAAACAGTGGTACATAGATCAACAATACATACATAAATACATACATACATTCCCTCAGAGGACCTCAAGAAAGGCTTGAGAATAGAAATAAGTTTTAAGTCTAGACTTAAAAGAGTTGATGGAGGGGGCAGTTCTGATGGGAAGAGGGATGCTGTTCCATAGTCTCGGTGCTGCAACCGCAAAAGAGCGGTCGCCCTTGAGCTTATGCCTAGACCGCGGGATGGTCAGTAACCCCAAGTCAGCTGATCTGAGGGACCTGGAGGTGGTGTGGTGGGTAAGCAGATTTTTGATGTAGGTGGAGGCAAGCCCGTTAAGGGCTTTGTATACATAAAGGAGCTTGAAGTTGATTCGGAACCGCACTGGAAGCCAGTGGAGCGAGGCCAGAATCGGGGTGATGTTGTCCCTTTTCAGGTGCCCATCAGGAGTCTCGCTGCGGCGTTTTGGACCAATTGCAGGCGGGTAAGGGATGATTGTCTCATGCCAGTGTAAAGGGAGTTGCACTAATCAAGGCGGGAGGAGATAAATGAATGGATGATCTTTTCGAGGTCGTCAAATTGGAGGAATGGTTGTATTTTAGCTATCGTTCGAAGCTGGAAGAAGCTAGCTTTTACCACGGCATTGACTTGTTTGTCAAATTTCAACGCGGAGTCAAATATCACACCAAGATTTTTGACGTGAGGTTTGAGTAGTGGGGTAAGGCTTCCAAGGCTGCCTGCTATCGTTTTGACTGGAGTCCCAGGGGCCGAGTAGGATGACCTCAGACTTACTCTCGTTTAGTTGGAGAAAGTTCTGAGCCATCCAACACTTAATATCCTCGAGGCAGTGGATAAGGCCGAGTAGATTCGATCGGTTGTTGGGTTTCAGGGAGAGATTGAGTTGTGTATCGTCTGCATAGCAGTGGAAGGAAATGCCATACCCTGACTTGGCCTAAGGGGAGCATATACAGGGAGAAGAGAATGGGGCCTAGGATGGAGCCTTGTGGACCCCCGCAGCAAAGGCTAGCTGGGGAGGAGAAAGAGTTGCCTATGTTTGTAGAGAAACTCCTATCTTTGAGGTAGGAGACGAACCAGCTCCGGGCAGTGCCATCAATACCAACCCCGTACCGGAGATTGTCAATTAGGATGGTGTGGTCGACAGTATCAAATGCTGCGCTGAGGTCGAGAAGGAGCAGGATTGCACAGTCGCCGGAGTCAATGGTGAGAAGTAGGTCGTTATGTACCTTCAACAAGGCAGACTCTGTGCTGTGGTGAGCCCTGAAACGTGATTGGAAAGTTTCCAAGATGGTATTTTGGTGAACATAAGGCATAAGTTGATTTAAAATTACTTTTTCAAGGACTTTTGAAAGGAAAGGCAGTTTGGTAGGCAAGGTGGGGTCTAGGTTAGGTTTTTGCAGGAGGGGCTGGACCACAGCATGGTTGAAGCAGAGAGGAACAGTCCCAGTGACCAGAGAACTGTTGATGATGGCGAGGATGCTGGGACCGGCTATTGCAATTACATCCTTCAGAAGGGCAGAGGGGTCAACGTCGAGGGGGCAGGTAGCAGGTTTCCTAGTGGAGACCAGCTTTACAAGGGAGGGTAGAGTAACGGGTTGGAAACAGTCTAATTTTGAACAGACCAATGAGACAGCTAGGTCAGGATGGGAGGGGAAATATTCGTTCTGATGTACTTAACTTTGCTGGTGAAAAATGTAGTAAATTCTTCACACTTAGCAGGGGACCCAGCTAAGCTGGTATTGGTAGCAGGACATATGATAGAGGTAATGGTACTAAAAAGGACCTTGGAGTTATGGGTGTTTTTGGAAATAAGGTCAGAAAAGTATTGTGTTCTTGCAGACTTTACTGCTTCCTGGTATTTGAGAAGATTGTTTCTCAGAAGTTCAAAGGAAATTTGAAGCATCAGATTTATACTTCCGTTCTGATTTTCTGTACTCTGTTCTTAGGGCTCTGGTGGTGTCATTGAGCCAGGGCCAGCCTTTAGGCTTAGGCAGCACCTTCCAAAAAACACGTCAGCATAAGGCACCAGCCTACAGATGACGTACCCGATTTTAATGGTGGTTCCAACCTTTCTCAATGCAAAGCATCAGCAATTGGTATTTGTGTAGGAAGGAACTGCAATGCTGGTTTAAGCCGAAGATAGACAGGCAGCATCTCTGGAGAGAACGAATGGGAGATGTTTCATGTCAAGACCTTCTTCAGACTGGTCTGATGTGTCTTGACCCAAAATGTTACTCATTCCTTCTCTCCAGAGTAATTGGTATTTGCCTTTCTTTACATTTGTAGAATACCCAAATATTGCATAACCTGTCACAAGGTAATAAACTACAATTGTCATCATAGGCCTTATAATTTAAATTACCACACTATGGTAATCACTTCCAAGTATGTGGCACAATCCTCATCTACTGATCCTCCAAAATTGTATGTGCGCAGCCACATAAAAGAATGTCAAGTGTTCAATCCAAATTCTTTTGAAAGCATTTGGCTGAAGAGACTGACCTGCCAACATATTGAAGACAACCGCCTCACAGTTATATTTCGATGTTTATTCTTTCATTGTGATTTGTATAAATCAATAGACTTTGAAAATACAAGCAACTAAACCTACACAATACTATGAAAAGTCAGGTATATTTAACTTTAATAAACTATTTTATAAAGTGCTAGAAAGATTGTGCAGGGTAATGGAAGATATTCATGGATTTTCAAACTGCCTTAAACAATGAATCAGATTAAAGACTTTCATTTAATTGAAAAGCAAATAAACTGAAGATACAGAATCTGAAATGAAAACAGAAAATGCTGTAGAAGACTTGGGTCTGGCATCATCTGTAGCACGAGGGTTAATATTTCAGGTTAATAATCTTTCTTATGACCTGCTGAGTATTTTTAGCCCTCTGGTTTTACTTCAGATTTCCAGCATTTTTTTCTTTTTGTTTTCCTCCTGTTTAATTTTTGACATCGAGTACCTATCCTTTATCTATCCATTTATGGTATCCACCTACAGACGAGACTTCTTTACAAATGCTGATCAACATGCCATTGTTTCAATTCCAGCATTTGTGGTGCTTTGCTTGTGTTTTGCCAATTTGGTGAGATTGGAATTTTGTACATGAACTAAGTGGGGTTGTCCAGGATCATCACCCCAACGAGGCAGAACTGTGTTTACTCAGTAGATGACTCAGCGATACATTGATTGTTAAAGCTAAAATTCCTGCACCACAGTGCTGTCACAATTGATTACAGCATGTCCTTCCCTTTGTACTAACCCTGGTGTGCAAGAATTAACCAACCTTGTATTTTTCCACCCCCTCATCAAAATTCTACTACATTTCCTGTATAGACTCAGAGCATGGAAACAGGCCCTTCGGCCTAACTTGCCCATACCGACCAACATGTCCCATCTACATCAGTCCAACCTGCCTGCGTTTGGCCCATATCCCTCTACACCTATCCTATCCATGTACCTGTGTAAAATGTTTCTTAAATGTTGCAATAGTACCCCTCAGGTTCCTACCAAATCTTCCCCTTCACCTTAACACTACCCTGAAGTGCATTTGTGTTCTCTCCCTCTCCCCCCCCTCTCTCTCTCTCTCTCTCTCTCTCTCTACCCATCTCTCCCTCTTACCCTCTCCTTCCACCTTTCTACCTCTCTCCACCTTTCTACCCAACTCTCCACCTTCCTACCTCTTTCCACCCCTCTCCCTATCTCCTTAATAGGGCTAAAGTGAAGGAATGAAGAGAAACTGCACGATTTAATGCATTGCGAATGTTAAGACAATTGATTACAAATCGTCCATACAACCTTCTATACATTGTACCACAGGAGATGTTATCATAATCTTCCCAGCTATCAAAAAAGTTATATTTTTGCATAATCCTTGAATGGCAACATTCGAGGAATGGTTGCTATAACACGTATTTGCTTCCGTAACATTTGCAAAAACAGTTCTCAGACAAGGGTATAAAGATTGGCAGATGTCCTGGTATGTTTACTTGTTCAGATCTCAAAGATTGAAATACAGATGATCAAATACCCTAAACATTAATTACAACTTAATCAGGTGTTCCATTAATCCTCTTGCAAAAGACAACATTAAGTGTCATAAGTGATAGGAGTAGAATTAGGCCATTCGGCCCATCAAGTCTACTCCGCCATTCAATCATGGCTGATCTATCTATCCCTCCCAACACCATTCTCCTGCTTTCTCCCTATAACCTCTGGCGCCTGTACTAATCAAGAATCTATCCATCTCTGCCTATAAAATATCCACTGACTTGGCCTCCAGTCTTCAGGATTTTATCAGGATGCATCACAACTTGGTTTGGGAACAGCTCCATCCAATACCACAAGAAATTGCAGCTAATTGCGGACGACGCCAAGACCATCACACAAACCAACCTCCCTTCTATTGACTCCATTTATCCCTCATGGTGCCTCAACAAGGCCAACAACATAATCAAGGACGATGGCCACTCCCTCTTCTCCCCCTCTCCCATCAGGCAAAAGGTATAGAAGTGTGAAAACGCATACCTCCAGATTCAGGGACAGTTTCTTCCCAGCTGTTATCAGGCAACTGAATCATCCCACTATAACCGGAGAGCAGTGCTGAACTACAATCTACCTTATTGGTGACCTTTGAACTACCCTTGATCGGACTTTGCTGGCTTTACCTTGCACTAAACGTTATTCCCTTTTCATTAAGATAGACACAAAATGCTGAAGTAACTTAACGGAACAGGCAGCATCACTGGATAGAAGGAATGGGTGATGTTTTGGGTTGAGATCCTTCTTCAGACCAAATAAGTTACTCCAGCATTTTGTGTCTATCTTCAGTGTCAACCTGCATCTGCAGTTCCTTCCTACACATTGCTTGTCATGTATCTACAGACTGTAAATGGCTTGATTGTAACCGTGCTTCCTGCTGACTGGATAGCACACAAAAGCTTTTCACTGTAAATCCGTACACTTGACAGTAAACTAAACTGTAAACTGTTTCCCTGCTTTAACCTCATTTTTTTTCCATTTCAGGCTGCAAGATCCCATAAGACGACCTAAAATATACCAATCCAAATCCTAAAAATATACAAGTTCAAGAACCTACAGTCTGAACATAGACTCAAAGTGCTGGATTAACTCAGCATTTCCGGAGAAAAGGAATGGGTGACATTTCTGGTCAGAACCCTTCTTCAGACTGTCTGAACATATTTCAGTTCCAATCCTTCTGCCTCATGCCTAGCCAGCAAGTAGGGTAGGAAAATACTGGGTATTTTCAGGGCCATGGTGGACAGATTTATTTCTGAATAGGGGAGGTTAGGTCAGAAAATACTGGGTTTCATTCTTAATGTGCCAAATCTAATAAGTCTGAGAGGCAGTTTTTTTTTCTGCTGGGCCATGCCGGTAGGGATGGGGATTGAGGTGCAGGAGTGGGGAAGGAAGGAAAGGGGAAACAGTACATCTTTCAAGAAAAAGATTCTTGATACAGCTCCATTTAAATTGCCACAACATCTCAATCCAATGC
>CM075977.1:127076286-127102872 GCA_038087875.1 Malacoraja senta
TCCATGATTTATTTGACCCCAAACCATCCCACTGCAAGATTCTAGTTATTAATGCACAATTTCATCAGTGGATCAATGAGCAGCATCCTCACCTCAGTCAGCATATGCTGTCCTAAAGATTTGAGTGCAAAAATATAGATTGTAAGTGCCACACTTGTAATGTGCGTTGCCATCTTTCAGACATTAACCCATGACTCTGGCTAGCCTCATTGGTAGACGAGACGAAGTTAAAGGTACAAAGTTAAAATCCAACCTGAACACGACTCAAGTAGTCTGTCTTCTATGCCTCCCTGCACACAAACTTCTCCACAGATCCAGCGTGATCTAAAGTCTGAAGAAGGGTCGACCCGAAACATCACCCATTCCTTCTCTCCAGAGATGCTGCCTGTACCGCTGAGTTACTCCAGCATTTTGTGTCTATCTTCGGTGTAAACCAGCATCTGCAGTTGGGTGTGTGTGTGTGTTTGTGTGTGGGGGGGGGGGGGGGGGGTGGGTGGTGTGTTTGTGCGTGTGTATGCGTGGCGATTTTGACCATTTCGCTAGCGATTTTACTTTAACATTCGCATATCCACTCCTCATTAAATTCAGTCTTTTTTTTTTGTACACATTTTTAATAAAACCCTTCACATTACTTACTGGTTTCTTTAAATCAGCTCATGAAGCCCCGCCCGCCCAGCTGCCGGTCGCTTGAGGCGTACGGCCTTGCGGGGCCAGTCCCGCTTCGATCGCCGGAGGCGTATGGAGTTGTGTGGGGCTGGTCCCGACGTCGCGTGGGGCTCCAAAATCTGGCACTGTCCAAAGATCCCGCACACAAACGGCCTATCGGCCCGCAGGCGCATTGAGGGCGTACGCAGCATCTCAACGTCGTACACCTAGCTCGTAGCGTTGCGCGGTGACGTCACCGCCCAGCGTGCCATTGCGTGATGACGTCACCGCCGACGCCCAAATTCAGTCTGCCCAGCTGATTGGTGAGTTTGACATAAATTACGTCACGCGCTAACTTAGCACGAACTCCGCTTCCGTTTGGTCGTGCTAGACGCATGCAATCGCATGCTGGGTGGGACAGGCCCTTCAAGCGCAGCCACTCACTCGCTCGCCCCCCCCCCTGCTTCTCACCTTCTCCCCTCTCCTCTCTACCCGTCACAGGGAACGACCTCCTCTCCGTCCAGGGCCCGATCATCTGTAACGCTGGCGGAAGCTTTTGCCAGTCTTCAGCAAAGAGCCTACAGCTCGCAATAGGATCTTTAGTCCTCGGATCGCTCCGGGCTCACTCGGGTCTGCCGCCCCGCCCCACTCCTCTCTCTCCCTCCTCTCTCTCTCCCCCCCACCCTCCTCTAAACCCCCTTCTCCCTCCCCCCCTCCCATCTCTCTCTCCCCACCCTCCCTCCCATCTCCCTCTGTCTCTTGCCCTTCTGTCTCTGCCCCTCTATCTCTCCCCATTCTCTCTACCCCCCCCCACATGCAAGTGGTTAGAGGGGGGGTGGTGGTTAGTGTGTGTGTGACGCGGCAGGCTGCTCCCCTGAATCCCATAGAGCTGCCGACAGCTTTCATGCACGAGACGTGCACGCTTCATTTCCAGAACATTCTGAACGCGTGACGCACGGTTGCATTTCGCTCTCTCTGTCTCCCCCCCTCTCTCCCCTTTCCTCTCCCCCCACCCCCCTGCCCTCCCCTCCCCTAAACCCCCTTCCCCCCTCCATCCCTCCACACCCCCTCTGTCCTACCATCTCTCACCCCTCCTCCCCCACCCTCACCTCCCCTCTCCCTCTTGCGCTTCTGTCTCTGCCTCTCCCCATTATCTTTCTGCCCTCACTCTCTACACCCCCCTCCCTCGCTAGACGCGCCTGCGAGTTGGGGGCTATGTGTCTGTGGATAGGGCAGTTATGGGGTAAAAGGAGCAAATGAATAATATTAATATAATATCAAGGGGGGTAGTTAGTATGTGTGACGCCGCATGCCGCCTCCCCTACCCCGCAACCACACTTTGGGGGAACGGGTCTGCACTTGGTCTGGTATTTTATTTAAGTAACTTCAATTCTGTTAGTATTTACAAGTGAAACATTAGACTCTTTAGGGTACATCATCATGCTTTGAAGCTTTTTTGGTATATAATCAAATATCTACCTAAAGTATTCAACCAGAGAAAGTCACATGGAGAAATGTTGTTAAAAAGTTAGTCGATTGCAATTAAATGTAGTCGTAAATTAATACGTCCCTTTTTTGCTGTAATTATTTACGTTAACCGTTCTTTTCCCTTCCTTCAACTGGCTAGCAGTGGAACAAAATATATCAAACTCACTAGCATTTAAAGTGGCAGAACTAATAAAGCAGTAACAGGTCAGAATATCCTTCCCACCAAAATTGTACTGGATACAGTTTACCCTTCTTACAGTAAAATCCGGGAAATGGCTGCTAAAGCTGGGATGGGATCAAAAGCTACAAAAAGCAAAATAAATCAAAACTTTCAAACGGGTTTTGTTTTAAATTGGGTTGGCATTGCTTATCGCCTTGTTAAACATTTCCCAAGTGTTTTGAACCGTTTCCATAGCATGCTGGCAGGTTGAAAGCAAGACATTGTGAAATTCTATTTTGCAGCAGCCTTCCAGTCCTCGGCGAGCTGCAAGCGATCAGTTACCAAGAGCCAGGCAGCAACGTATTAGCAATTTAAAACAGATACGTTCCACAAATACCTCAGCACACGATTTTTTTTTAAACACCAACTCGTCTCTACCAACTTTAATTGGATTGAACTTTAACAAACTCCATTGATATTAAATCCTTGTAAGAAATTAATGAAACATAACATTTAAGGATTTTTAAAAAACGATTAAAGGGGATAAAAAATTGTGTTAATTAAGTAGAACCAGTTATATATTGTGTACACGACTATTCAAAGCCATAGATAGCTACAGAATTTTAAGTTCTTATATTCGGTCACCAATTGATTGTTTCTACAACTGCAGGAAAGAATCCTGCAAGGGGCCCGGACAATGTTCATACACAACCACAAGCTGTTCTAGCCGCTTCACTCCCCACTAGGCTGGGGCGATACGGCTGACTCTTCCCCCCACTGTCCACTGGGTTGTTCAGTCCCCGCGTGTGTAGAACACAGGCCATCCTTTTACCCAGCCGTGAGTGAGCACAGCGATTTACCCACGGTGGAATCCACATCTCACCCGACAAAACTCTCACCTGTATTGGTCAAATTTGGCATATTTCAGCCACTCGCGGGGGTCGCTTTGGTAGGATTCCATCAAAGCTTGCACTTCGTCCACATCGACTTTGTCACCGGCGAAAATCTGGTGCAAACCTTGAATTACATCCGTCAGGCTCTGAGATTTGTGTGTTTCTGTCCGCTCCATAATCAGTGCTCTCCAATACTGCGACACAAACCAAACACCTTCCTTCCTTCCTTCCCCCAGTCGCCGGCTGGCTAATGCCAGCTATTTATAGAGTGGAGTAAAGCGCCGGGGAAGGACCAACAGCGACGTAAGGGGGATCTTAAATCACGTTCCCTGAGCAGTTTATATTTTCCGGCTTTTACATTGAACGCGTAGGAGTGTTGCAAGCAGATAAACAATGTATGTGCGCACTGGCATATTTAGTGAATAGTTATCTTATTTGGCTGATTTAATCAACAACTTGAACATAATCGCCCCCTTTAATTTGCGATGAAAGATATTTTTTACCGTGCTTGAGATGCAATAAATTCCTTCGGGTATTTGATACACGAAGGAGGTAGTTAAGATCTTTGGTACACAAAAATGCTGGAGAAACTCAGCGGATGCAGCAGCATCTATGGAGCGAAGGAAATAGGCAATGTTTCGGGCCGAAACCCTTCTTCAGACGTTGCCTATTTCCTTCGCTCCATAGATGCTGCTGCACCCGCTGAGTTTCTCCAGCATTTTTGTGTACCTTCGATTTTCCAGCATCTGCAGTTTCCTTCTTTAACAGTTAAGATCTTTGGTTGTTTTGAGTTAGGAGAAAGGTCTTAACCCGAAACGTCCGTCTATTTCCCTTCCCAGATGCCGTCTTACCCGCTGAGTTCCACCCGCATTTTGTTTTTGATATGATTCCAACATCTGTAGGTCCTTGTCTCACTTTTCACAAGGTCTACATACATCACCACACCATGAAAGAATTCCTCATTAAAATGGAAAGTGAAGTAGTGCAGGTTGGGGGAGTGAGTTGGCTTTGCTGGCGACCTCATTAATAAACGATACTGTATTGATGATGGCTAATATTTATGAAATGAATATGGGAAAGCCAACAGTTGTATGTTTCAGTCTTGCACAAAAATACAAAAGGAAATGGAATCAACCATTGATATTTCGCTTTGGTAGCTTACACCCCAGCAGTATGAACATTGACTTCTCTAACTTCAAGTAGCACTTGCTTTCCCTCTCTCTCCATCCCCACCCCCTTCCCAGTTCTCCCACCAGTCTCACTGTATCCAACTACATTTTATCTCTGTACTGCCCAATCCCCCGTCATTGATAATATCAGGCATTTTGGGTGCTTGACAAAATGGAGGATTTCTGCTTCTGTAAAACCTGCTTTTCATCTTTTGCAAAAGCTGTAAAGACTATGAGGATCATGGCTCCAGGGAGTCTGTAGCCTGGGAAGGGGTTGAAAAAGCCAGTTCGGTATTCTGACTGTGCATGCACAGGTCAGAGGTCGCTCGGGCTAAACACTCGCGGCAGCCGTGCCTCTGCATGGGTGCAGACCTGCGACTCATCCCTATCCAGTCGCCGCTGGGCTGTCCCCGTCCCCTCCCGAGTGTGTCGTCCGGGGGCAGCCCCAGGCCGGCGGGAGCCGGACGGGAGCGGTAGACGGGCGCCGGCTCCAGATCGGCTCTGCCTGTCCCAGCGGGGTGCTGGCCCGTCGCAACGGTGGCCCAGGCCCGCAGGCGGCGCGGAAAAGAAGTATCAACTCCAGCTCAGTTCCGCTGGCGAGACAGGCAGAGTCGAGCTGGGGCCGGCGCCTCCCCTCCTCGCTGGCTGCCATCCGCAGACCTTTGGATAGAAGATCCTCCTTCAGACTTCCTAGACATTAGACTTTTGCGCAGTGGTTGGGATTGGTGGGAGCAGGGATTTCTGCGGGAGCAAGGAACAAATGACCTAAAATTTGCATTGAGTGAACTGAGTGTTCTTAACGTCCTCGTCGTCCACCGGCATTTTGTGAGAGTGGTTGGATACCAGCTTCAGCTCAACCAACGTCGGTCACATAATCCGACAGGCGGCGGGGGATCAGGAGCTGATGTGAGGCATCGGCGATGCTCTGGAATCCTAGTCGGCCGCCGCCGAGCAGCGGGATCGAGGAGGCAGCGCCCAACCCGGGGAGTAGAGGTGTCAGTTCTTCCAGCAGCGAGTGGAGAGGCACCAGCTACCGCGGGCCGCTCACCTGACCGGCGCTGACTCCTCGATCCTGGGATCTCACAAAACGCCAGTGTACGACAAGGATGGTAAGAACACTTAGTGCACTCAACGCAAACTTTAGGTCATTTGTTCCTTGCGCCCGCGTAAATCTCCAGCGCGGTCGAGACGAGGGTGTTCTGAAGTTGCATTCTCTCGAATGAGGACATTTTCTCGACTCTCCTAGAAGCAAAGAGCCATGGCTTTACCAGTGGTTGTCTGTATAACTGAAACCTCTCTTCCGCCCACCTCTCACCGTCTCTCCCTGTCTCCCACTCGCATCTACCCTCTCTCTCTCACTGTTATTCCCCGTTACCAGATACTCCATTCGCTTTATTTAGTCTCGTTTGACCTTAGAAAAATCCCATGATTGCTTGCATTTTATTGTATACCGAACTGGCTTATAGAGATTGATGTCCAGATGGCCTTTAATTGTTAATATGTACTAGACTAAGTGGGACCCGTTGGGTCCCAGTCACACAGGAGGCCTGGTCCCCCAATGGGAGGCATTGGTCTCACCCATTCCCCAACGCAACCCGTTCCCCCAATGCAATATTCCACCACTCACCCATGGCCCCTAACTGCGCAGGCGCGGCTGACGGGTTCCTGTTGTGATGCACCTGATCCCCCCTCCTCCCCACACCCCCCCCACTCCACCTCTTGCTTTTCATCCCCACGCACTCACTCCATTTCCCCTCAACCCCCCCCCCCCTCCCATGCACTCTTAGCAGCACTCCGGCGGCGCAGCCATTCCCGCCCATTGGGTTCTCATTGTGACGTAGAACATGCAGGTATTACTGCGCAGGCGCAGCTAACGGGCACGGCAAGTGGAAAAGTGATTTTTTAAAGTTTAAATGTGAATAACTTTAAAATATAACAAAAATGTAAATGCTAAAGATGAGATTTATTCAGTCCATTCTTTCTTGTTGCGTCTCCTGTTGTGTTCTGCAGCCGGGGGAGGGGGATGGCTTCAGGCCCTCAGTCGGGGGCCTGTGAGGGGAGCGTCTGCAGCCAGGGGAGGGCACAGCTTCAGGCGGGGCTGTCGGGGGCCGGTGGGGGTGGGGGGGTACGTCCTGCACTCACTCCACCCCTCCTCAATCCCCCCCCCAGCCACTCTTTGCGGTTCTCTGGTGGCGCAGCCGTTCCCGGCCATTGGGTTTCCATTATGACGTAGAACACGCAGGAATTACTGCGCAGACGCAGCTGACGGGCACGTGGTAAAGGGATTTATTCAAGCTTAAAATGTAAACTATAACAATTTAAATGTTAAAGATGAGATTTATTCAGTCCATTCTTTCTTGTTGCGTCTCTTGTTGCGTTCTGCAGCCAGGGGACGGCTTCAGGCGGGGGCTGTCCAGGGGCCGGTGCGGGAGCATCCTGCAGCCAGGGGAGGGCCACGGCTTCAAGCAGGGGCTGTCGGGAGCCGGTGGGGGAGCGTCCTGCAGCCGGGGAGGGGTACGGCTTCAGGCGGGGCCTGTTGGGGGCCGGTGAGGAGGGGGGAGCGCTGCCCCAGTCTACAGCTGCCATGGCCTACCACTGCCATAGCCTACTGCGGCCTACCCCTGCCACTGCCGTGGCCTTATGCTGCCGCGGCCAACCGCTGCCGTGGCCTGCCGGCTTCATGTGGGGTCCGGTGGGGACCTGCGGCTGGGGACGGTTCGTTTTCAGGTGGGGGCTGGTGAGGGGGAAGTGTCCTACAGCAGGGGAGGGGGACAGCTTCAGGCGGGGGATGTCAGGTGCCAATGGGGTGGGGGGGAGCGTCCTGCAGCCTGGGGAGGGGAACGGCTTCAGGCAGGGGCTACCGTGGCCTATCGATGTCGTAGCCTACCGCTGGTGCTGCCTATCGCTGTCATGGCATACCGCTGCCATGGCCTGTCGCTGCCTTGGTCTACCGCTGCCTACCACTGTTGGCTTCAGGCGCGGACCGGTGGGGAGCATCCTGCAGCTGGGGATGGGAACAGCTTCAGGCAGGGCTGGTGGGGGTCGGGGGAGCGTCCTGCCGCTAGGGACAGCATCAGGTGGGGGCTGGTGGAATGGATGCGTCCTGCAGCAGGAGAAGGGGGACGGCTTCAGGCGGGGGCCAGCGGGAGTGTTCTGTAGCTGGGGGGATGGGGACAGCTTCAGGCGGGGGCTGTCGGGGCCAGTGGAGGAGGGGGAGCGTCCTACAGCCGGGGAGAGGGAAGGCTTCAGGCGGGGCCTGTCGGGGGCCGGTGGTAAGGGTGATGAGCGTTGCCATGGCCTACCACTGTAGGACGCTCCCCCCCCCCGGCAGCCCCCTCCTGAAGCGTCCCCCTCCCCTCTGCAGGACGCATCCCCCCCACCAGCCCCCACCTGATGCTGTCCCGTCCCTAGCTGCAGGACTCTCCCACAACCCCCACCAGCCCCCGCGTGAAGCTGTTCCCATCCCCCTGCAGCTGGGGACGGGGACGGCTTCAGGCGGGGGCCGGTGGGGAGCATCCTGCAGCTGGGGATGGGACTGCTTCAGGTGGGGGCTAGTGGCGGGGGAGCATCCTGCAGTGGGGAGGGGGACAACTTCAGGATGGGGCTGTCAGAGGCCGGAGGGGGGGGGGGGGGGGTGAAGCGACCTGCAGCTGGGGGAGGGGGATGGCTTCAGGCGGGGGCTGACTGGGGGAGCGTCCTCCAGCTGGAGACGGGACAGCTTCAGGAGGGGGCAGGTGTGGGGGGGAGCATCCTGCAGCGGGGGAGGGGGGACGGTTACAGGAGGGGGCTGTCAGGGGCGCCTGTAAAGACTTGTCAAACACGTAGTCTTCACTCTTAGTTTATTGCATACATTGTAGTCGTATATACACATATTGCCCTAGCTGTTCGTGGTCCATTACCAGAGCTAGAGAGCGAGCTAGGGGTGGAAGGTTACAATTATACTGAAGATAATGGGGAGTGGTTAGTAGTGGTGAGGTCATTATGTTAAAGGAACATGCACGGCTCTACATCCCCTTGAAAAGGGAAACATTACAATGATGACAGCGAGACCACGACTCATACGCTAGACACAAACCCGCGCGTACATCGTCAGGAAAAACTTGAACCATTCAAGCAAACTCCCCGTAACATTCAGGCGGCTTGACCAGACGCCCGGAGCGGGTACGCAGCCCGCCTTCCCCCCCTCCGAAGGAAGAGCAGGAGCCGGAGCAGGAGTGGCGATAGGGGATCCGAGAGGAGAGTGAGCAGGAGAGGGAGGACGAGGAGACCGGGGAGGAGAAACGGGCCCCGCAACGGGCACGCGAGCGGGAGAGATCTGATGGGGGGGACCAGGAGGAGCAGCGGGAGAACGGGGCACCAAGGGTCACGAGGGCAGAGTCCTGGGCATGGGAGGAGCGGTAGGCAACGAGGTGGCAACCGGGGGAGCAAAAGGGGCTGCGGGAGGCGGAGCGGGCTCGTTGACCGGCAGCAAATGCTGGCGGGACCGGCGGTAGATGGTGCCCTCGTAGTCAACCAGGTAAGAGCGCGGAGAGTCCGCAAAGTCGATGACAACAGCCAAGCGGCGGTGTCCGGAGGGGGACTGCATCCGGACGACCTGGCCCTTGAAGAGGGGCTGAAGGGGACGGCATGATTTGTCGTGGGAGCGCTTCTGGACGACCTGTTTCTGGGTAATGCGCTCCTGGACAGCAGCAGGGCTGCGGACTGCGGGCTGTAGGGATCGCTGGGAGACAGGGATGGGAGGGCGAGTGGTGCGGGACATGAGCGGGTGAGCCCATGGCAGGGTCGCAACAAATATTTCGGAGATTCAGTAGAGCCAGATAAAAATAAGAATGCGAAAGTCTACAATGTTCCAGCAGCTCCTTGGCACTGCGGACAGCGCGCTCAGCAAGGCCGTTGCTCTGCGGGTATTCAGGGCTGCTGGTGATGTGGCGAAAGTTGTAGGCGGCGGCGAAGGCGCGGAACTCAGCACTCGTGAACTGGCCCCCGTTGTCAGACTGCACAGTCACAGGAATGCCAAAGGTCGCAAAGAGGCGTTGAAGCTTTCCAATGACCGCAGCAGAAGTGAGGGAGTGCAGACGCTCAATCTCGAACCAGCTGGAGTAGGAGTCGACAAGGACCAGGAAATGTTTGCCACGCCACTCAAATATGTCCGTAGCGACCGCCATCCACGCCAGGGCGGGGGCAGGCTGTTGCAGGAGTGGCTGGCGTTGCTGGTGTGGAGAGAGGGTATTGCAGGTTGAGCAGGCAGAGACCCTCTCCCGGATGTCCTGTGCCATGCCGGGCCAATAAAACTGGCTCTGGGCCTGGACAGGGTGGCATCAGCTCCGGGATGGCCGCTGTGGGCGGTTTGGAAATAGTGGTCCCGCAGCGCAGCAGGCACCACAACCTTGTGGCCCTTCACCACCATGCCGTCCTGCAGCACAAGTCTCTCCCATACACCAAGATGTCATCGACGATGATAGCACACGGCAGACCTGCAAATAGCTGCTCCATGGTGCGCTGGAAAACCTCGCTGGCAGAATTGATCCCGAAAGGCATGCGGAGGAAACGGAACCTGCCGAAAGGTGTACCAAACGTGGTCAAGAAAGATGAACGTTCATCCAGCGGAATCTGCCAGAAAGAGCTCTTGGCATCGAGGACAGAGAATACGGTGGCTGGGCCAACCTTTGCAGCGACATCCTCCACCGTTTGCATGGGTAGTGCGGGCGGCTTGATGGCAAGGTTTAGGTCCTTGGGGTTTATACAGATCCGGAATCTCACTCTTGTCCTTCTTAGCAGCAACGACCATGGTGGAGACCCACCGGGTGGGATCACTCACCTCCTTGATGATGCCCATGGCCACCATCTGGCGCAGAGTCGACTCCACCCTGTCCTTCATAGCAAAGGAGACGCGGTGAGCCGGGCGGACTACCGGGTGGACCTCCGGGTCCACCTCGATTTCGTACTAGCAGGGTAGTTTGCCCAATACATCGTCAAAACGGTCGGGGTATTCGCACATGGGATCCATGGGGGTCTGCACCAGGTGGATATCGCGGTGGAAGGAAACCAAACCGAGGTCCTGGCACGCACTGGCGCCCAACAGAGTAACATTCTCAGATTCCAGCAGGAGGAAAGAGAGGGCCGAGAGGCCTTCAGAAATGTGCAGATAAGGGTGGCCTTGTCGACCGGGAATAGCATGCTCCCCCCATATGCATGGAGGCGGGAGTCATCAGCAGTAATGTTCTCACCAGATCTTATCTGCTGAAAGAGGCTTAACGACATAACGTTCGCAAACGCCCTCGTGTCTACTTTGGCAGTGAAGGTCATTCCATTCACAGTAACTCTAACTGATGGATCAGCTATCAAAGCATGTGCACCCAAGACTGAAAAAACAAGCGATTCATCATGGGAGGAGCTGTTATCAGAATCAGGGAGTTCGACTGCAAGGTATTCGGAGCCATAAACACTATCAGTAGCAGTCAGGTTGTGTAGACTCTTTCTCTGAGCAGAGACAGGCTGGCCCCTTGAACGGCACACTGCGGAGAAGTGATTAAGCTTCTTACAAAAATTACAAGTCTTACCCAGCGCAGGGCAGACATTAAATTGATGACTGACAAAGTTGCAGTTTGGGCATCGATGAGGGTTGACCCTCGCAGGGCGGGAGTGCTACACTGGCGTGGCGGGCCATCGCGCCGCGGGCGTTCAGCAGCACCGGCATAGTTAATGTCCTGAGCCTCAGGGGGAGATACGGAGTCGACAGCAGCAGCCATGCGAGAGGCATGCAAAGCGTCGTTTAAAGTGAGGTCCGGCTTTCTCAGAAGCTCTGCCCGTAGCTTCACGTCCTGTAGACCGTGAACTAGGACATCTCTGACCATTTGGTCGGGGGTCAACGTCTCCAGGCGGCAACGCCGAGCCAGGTGACGCAACGATGCAATGAAAGTGTCGATGTGCTCCCCGGGTTTCTGGCGCCTGCTGAAAAACTTGAACCGCTCTATAATGCAATTGGTGGGAATGTCACACAGCGCGGCAAATTTATTGATGAGACATATCGGGTCCTCTGCATGCTCACCATCGGCATACTCGAAAGATTCAAAACGTTCCATGGCCTCCGGGCCAGCCAGGTTGAGGAGCAGATGTGCTGTAACCGCAGGGGTAACATTAGGATGAGCGATGGCGACATAGTGCTGGAAGTCGCGCCGGAAGACAGTCCACCGGTGAACGATGTCGGAGTCAAACACCAGAATGTCAGGCTTATGACACGAGCTGGCCATAGTACATAAAGGGTTTGAAAGGAAAATAAAAACTTGGAGAAAAGAAAACAAACCCGATAAACAGGAGACGCAGGGTTCAACTTATTGACACCATGTAAAGACTTGTCAAACACGTAGTCTTCACTCTTAGTTTATTGCATACATTGTAGTCGTATACACACATATTGCCCTAGCTGTTCGTGGTCCTAGAGAGCGAGCTAGGGGTGGGAAGGTTACAATTATACTGAAGATAATGGGGAGTGGTTAGTAGTGGTGAGGTCATTATGTTAAAGGAACATGCACGGCTCTACAGCGCCCTACAGCCGGGGCAGGAGGATGGCTTCAGGCGAGAGCTGTCACGGGGGAGCGTCCTGCAGCTGGGGTCGGAGCGGCTTCAGGCGGGGGCCAGTGAGGGGGGAGTGTCCTGCAGCAGGGGAGGGGGACAGCTTCAGGAGGGGGCTGTCAGGGGCCGAGCGGGGGGAGCATCCTACAGCTGGGGGAAGGGGACGGCTTCAGGCGGGGACAGTCAAGGGCTGGTGAGTGTGGGAGCATCCTACAGCCGGGGAGGGGGATGGCTTCAGGCAGGGGCTGTTGGTGGGCCGGTGGGGGGGGAGAACGTCCTGCAGCCGGGGGAGGGGGGAGGCTTCAGACGGGGACTGTCGGGGGCCGGTGGGGTTGGGGGGAGCATCCTGCACACACTCCATCCCCCTCAACCCTCTCCCCCATCCACTCTTCGCGGCTCTCTGGCGGCACAGTCATTCCCGCCCAATGTGTGGGCGGGTGGGAAGGGGGTTGTGTGGGTGGGGAGGGGGGATTATGGGGGGGTAGATGTGTGGGGGGAGCGGTGTGTGGGCGGGGTTGGATTGTGAGGGAGGGGTGTGTGTGGGCTGTGTGGGGGGATTTGTGGGGGGAGGGGAGTGTGTGGGCAGTGGGGGAGGGGGGTGTGGGTGGGGGGAGTGTTGGCATGGGGGGGAGTGTGGGCAGGGGAGGGGGATTTGTGGGCGGGGAGGGAGCTCAGAGAAAAGACGGGTTTTGGGTTGAGGGGGTATAACGGGGAAGGGGGCAGGAGCCAGCGAGGGGGACCAGAGCGGAAGGGGCTGCAGCTGACGGTGCGATGGGGACTTACAGCGGTCGCTGATCGCTGGTTGTTCTCCTCCGCCGGGATCAGATTCTTCGCTTTCCGTTTGGTGACATTTCCCGCGCCGGGCTGGGCAGTTTCCGGTCCCTCCAAAAATTGCGTCCGGTTGGAAACCTCCGCCGCAATCCTAAGCTCCGTGAAAGACACGATGGCGCAGGAAGGAGCGGACCGTCCCACGGAGTTACAAGAGAAAAGACCAATCCATGTGGCACTCAATGGCAGGAGAGGAGATCGATCTGCGCATGCGCGGTTTTTAAGATTTTTTAAACCTCGCTAACTTTTACATTAGACCACTGATTGGAACGAATCTTGGTGCAATCGCAGCACATGAGAACGATGAGTAAGCTGGCAAAAAATCGTAGTGCTATCCCGTACCGTTTCTGTGTAAATAGAATGATGGCGAACCGGAAGATAACAAGATCAGAGCTTTAGTTATGTATAGATGAGATTTTGCAGAAGGATCTAGGTATTGTTGCAAATGCATGTTTGGGATTAGTTGGGAAATGATGGGTTACAATAATGTTGCAGACTATGTTGCATAGTCTTCCCGCCGCTAATTATGATTCGTCCAGGAGAGGTGACTTACCCAAGATGTTCACTTTACCTGGGAGAATGTTTCTTTACCTAACTGAATTGTTTCTCCCCAAGTGCTTTATGTTGAAACTATGTCATGTAATATTTTATGATTGGGTTAGGGAACTGTCATTCAATGTATTTTGTAACCCTTATTGATAATTGGCTTGTAGGAGTGCCCCCCCCCCCCCACCACCCCCCCCCCCCCCCTCCCTCTCCCATGTATTTTTGCGCCAAGGGTCTGTAACGGTATAAAAGAAGCGGGAGCACATTGGTGTGTGCTGATCTTCTGGGAGAGCACATTGGAGTGTGCTGATCTGCTGGGGTTTGTTCTATTTGCACGAGGCTGTTGGGCTCGAATAAGTAGAGACAAGGATCAGACCCGCGGTATTGGATTATGTATTGTATTGGTATTGTATAATAAAAGAGAGTTGGATTTCCAGTGCTCGTATTCGGTGTTTGACTGAACCAGACTAAGGGGGGTAAGTTTAGGACCGGAATAACATTGGGGGCTCGTCCAGTATCTCAATGGATTGCCAAACATAAATTTGCAGTCAGGGAATTGAGTCGTGTCGGATTGCAGGAAGAGTAATCGGCACCACGGTACAACTTTCGCATCGGTTTTACCCGCTCTGCTGATCTGACAATGAATCGGTCATTCGCGTGCTTGTGTTTGGATTCCTGACGAGATCGATAGAGATTATTAGTCAGGCGAGCACTGAGGGCGAGTGTTTGAGGCCCCAGAGGGTTTGAGTCCCCGCCTAGGGGGTTTGAGATCCACGGCTCGCAAGGCTCTTCTCTAGCGGGTTTAAGGCCCCACACCATTGGCAGTCAACAGCTGTTGCAATCAGGAATCCACTGAAACTGTCCCAAGGTTTGAGGGTTGGTAGACTCTGGTGTTTGAGGCCCCACTCAGCCTGGGATATAGATTTCGAGATATCCTCAAAGACAGGACTGAGAAGGGCAGTACTAAGTGGGAAAGTACGATGTGCGATAGGAAATACAACACTTTAAAGGTCAGCATCGAGAACCAGCACGAAGCGGTTACGTGCTGAAGACCAGTATTTAGCGGGTTGAAGCGTTTGAGGCGTAGGGGGTTCGAGGCCGCACCTGTGTGTGGTTTAAGTCCCAAACAGTACTGGAAACTCAGTGTTGGAGTAAAATTGGCTGAGAATACTTTAAAATCAACACTGAGAGGGGGGAGACGCATCTATTAATTGGACAGTGATCTAAATTTTCCGATTTAAATTTTACCAAATTCACGGCGTTCATATTGAAGGCTACTGGTTCTTTTATAGAGATCCGTTTTTGACCTTCCCACAGACCACTGCACCCGTCCCCGCCTGAACTTGCCGGTGAGAACAAGGTCCCATAAAAGGAACGAACCGCTGCATTGATGTCCTCTGGTTCAGTGACGGAGGAATCATCGTCAGCGAGCAGCTCCACTAACTGCTGACGGACCCCCCACCACTTCTCCAACGGGTAGAAGGGTGAACCGCAGTCCAAATCGTAGAGAAATTGGATCTGCGACTTCACGTACACGCCTCAGGATTACTCGAACTGCAACTCCTTCAGCGCGTCCTTCTTCTCCTGGTATTCCCTCTTAGACGCGAGCTGTCTGATCTTGGAATCGCGTCTCTTGGTCGACCCCCTAGTGTACGCCTGACAGAAACTCCGGATGTGGGCCTTGCCCACGTCCCACCATAGCCGCAGGGAGTGAAATCCTCCCCGCTTCCCCTTCCAGGTATTCCAGAACCTCTCAAACGAGTCCCGGAAGTGGCGATCCTCCAGCAACCGGTTGTGAAAATGCCAGTACGCGGACCCTCCCCTTGTGTGCAGCGGGGTAAACTCCGCCCACACCAGGTGGTGGTCCGAGCACGGCACCGGCAGCATGGAGGCCGCCGAGACGCGGGAGACGTACGCCCGAGAAATATACAGGCGGTCGATGCGAGACCCACCACCCTCTGACCTCCTGAAGAAGGCCCTAGAGTCGGGTGAAGGTTCCTCCAGGTGTCTACCAAGTCAAAGGAGCCCATGAGCTCCTTCAACTTCTTAACCGATTCCTGGCCCGCTGGATACCGGAACGGTCACCTTCCTCAAGGGTACAGTTGAAATCACCCCCGAGGATCACGCACAGTCAACCAGGGTCGATGGAGCTCAGCAGGGTAGACACCTCCCGGAACAGGCGCATGTGCAACATGGCGGGCTTGGGGGGCGTACAAGTTGACACAAAATGCAACGGCACGCCATCCAGGCGCACGGCAAGGTGAAACAAGCGGCCTGGCACCAGTTCCTGGACCTTTAGGATCTTTGCCGGAAATTCTGGGCCAATAAAAATGGCCCACCCCACTGAAATGGAGCTGAGGTGGCTCATGAAGACCTCACCTCACCACCCCACTCCAGGAGCCAGGTGGACTCGTCTCCTGGGGTGGTGTGTATTTCCTGCAGGAAGCTCACCGCATATTTTCCCATCCCTCAGGGTTGAGAGATGGTTAAACCTGCGGAGAGGCCTCCTGCTGCCATTGATCGCCAGGGTCAGGAGTACACTAGATCCCCTCATCAGTCCCCCAATCACTGACAGCAGAGCTGCTCCTCCCCCTACGGACCCTCGGTGTGATTGGCCGTGGGTCTTACCTTCCGGATCTTTGCTACAAGGGGCGCTCTATTGTTCCCTTTTCCCCACAGCAGGAACGACGCTGCTCTTGGCCTTGGCATCCCTTTGCAGGTCGTCCGAAAAAGGACCTGAGCTGATGCCAGTCGTTCCCCTTCACCCCCTTCGCCCCCCGTGCCCCTCCCCCTCCTTTTGAGATGAGGTTCAGCGAGTTGGTGAGCCCTTGTAAGTTCAGGCCACTGAAGGGAGGCCAGTCTGGGCCAATGTAGGGCTCCTTCAGTGGCCGTGGTGAACTCGCGGATCTCCTCCACTGGAATGATTGGAGTGGCATCAGCGGGAGCAAGAACATCCATTGACTCATTGCCCAAGGATTCCCCTTCCACCCGCTCACTGCAGATGGAGTCACCATCCCCATCCCCGGACACACCCTCAGTATTTAACACACCCCGCCCTCACCCTGTGCAGCAGTTTGCCTCTTCCCACCCGCTGGTCTCTCCTCCACCTTGGTCCCAACCCTTGTGCCAGTGGCAGAGGGGTCTTCCCCAGATGTACCCAGGAAGTCAGGACCATTGGAAATGGGGGGCGTCTATCCCTCCCCCAGTTTCCCTCGGGGCCCGAATTGTAGCCCGACAGGCAGAGGCAAAGTGATTTAGCTTTTTGCAGTAATTGCATGCTTTCCCGAGGGCGGGGCAGGGTGATTGTCTGTTGCGTAAGTAATTGTAGTTGGGACGATCTCTTCGGAGGACCGCTGTGAGCTGCCTGACTAGCTTGGGTCATAAATCAGCTGTTAACTGTGTATGTTCGCTGCCTAGTGAGGCCCGTCAGATTGATGGTTTTGGTTTCATGCGAACTGTCTATGGGGTCGACAAATTCGGCAGTTCTGCATGCGTGTACAGCTTCATCAAGTGTTAAATTTCTTCTGCGGCTCCCCTCCTCCCGCCCGATCCCCTCCGCCCTCGGTTGGAATATGGGCTTGCGGTCTCCCTAATGGGGGTTTTGGGGTTTTGTTCTCCAGTGCTTCACCTTCTTTGCCACCTTGCCCTCCCTATCTTTTTGAACCTCCCCACCCCAGGGTTCGCTGGCTCAACTACGGGGTGGGGGGGGGTGGGAGCGGGGGTGAGAGGGGGGTTAGTGGCACCGGAGGCGGAGGCCCCCCGCCCGGGATTTGGAGCAATTCCTCCGAATGTACCCCACTTACTTACAGGCATGGGACCTTGGCGCGCTCCGATGTCCAGCAGATGGGTAAAATCATGCCCACCCTGCTGGACACAGAAGTGCCGTCAACTACCTCCTCCCGGTCCAGCAACATCGTCAGCTGGCGCCAGAGGGAAAGAACGTGCCGCAGATCCTTCCTGCGGAACCCGTGGGATATCGGGTTGATGTCTGTGAGTACCTTCCCCAGGGTGTGAAGGTGGGGAAGGAGGGCCTCATTTGTGATGCAGGGTGGGACATTGCGGTGGTCGCCAAGGGCTCGACCTGCAGGAATGGTCCCCCCACTGAGATCCCTTTTACTCACTGACCGCGTTGACCCCCTCAGCAGACTTGAGGAAGAACACGGCCTTCCCAAACATCGTTCCCACGGCAGCCGAGCAGTCTTCCAAGTTCATATGAGGGGGCAAGTAGCACCTTATTCCATGCTCGAAAGCAGGTTCCTCATGGGAGAACCGGGCCCCCAGGGCAGCAACCGAAGCAGCTGAAACAGCCATCTTTGCATAGCTCCTGGAAGGCCCTGCTCCGCCCAAAACACTGACCCAGCATAGTATCAGGTGCGACAATTTAAAACATATCACTTATATAAAGCCTGAGACACAAACAGTCCAAATGGCAGGAGGCCAAGTCCAAAGACAAAAACAAATGGAACAGTTCGTGGGAGGGAGGCAAAGTGGTGTCACCTCAAACGCTGATAATGGTGGCTCGCCCGAAAAACTGCAGCTGGATTATCTCAGCTCTCCTGCGTTCCCTGGCGAGCTGCTGACCTTCGCAGGCAATCCCAGCTGTTCTTCACTGCTCCTACAGTAAACAAAAGGAACTTGCCTGCAATCTTGTTGTTGGAAAGCCTTTCATCTCCCTCGTCTTGGTGCGAGAGAAAGGAGGCTTCGTCGTCAGCTCCAAGCTCCTAGGCCGCAAAAAAAAGGTCAAGACGGTGCCAGGTGCAGAAAAACTCCCACAATCACACGAAAACCAAACCTGGCCGGTCAGCACCGATTGAGACAGTAAGGGGTTGTTCTGGACACAGTTGTACGTCCAGAAAGATTTTTCTCCCCTCTTTTGGTTCGCAAACAGTTTCCTGGCAGGTTGCCAGCCACCATAGTGGAGAGCTACGCAGTCAATTGATAAGACCTCGCAGTCCCAAAGCAAGCAGAAAACTTAAAAGCAAGCCTCTGCAGCGTTGCAGTGATACACACAGATGTTTAAAGTACCGCTGTATCTCCTCCGAATTCCATAAAGATGATAAAACACACTAGTTCTTGTGTCTGGACGGGAGCTCCGAATCACACCTCCTCACGTATCCAGCTTGGAGGGGATGATGGTATTAAACGCCGAGCTGTATTCTATGAACAACAGTCTGACATACGAGTTTTTTGTTGTCCAAGTGGTCCAGAGCGGAGTGGAGAGCCAGTGAGATCGCATCCACCATTGACCTGTTGTGGCGGTAAGCGAACTGCAGAGGGTTGAGGTTCTTGCCTCCCCAGCCTGTCTGAATGACTACCGTCCAGTGGCCCTCACCTCGGTAGTCATGAAATGCTTTGAGAGGATGGTCAAGAAACACATCTGTGCCTTCCTCCCTCGCAACATGGACCCGCTACAATTCGCATACCGTCCGGAACAGATCCACGGACGATGCAGTCTCCCAGGTTCTGCACACCGCTCTCTCTCACTTGACAGCCAGAAAGGGGGCTATGTGAGGATGCTGTTCATAGACTTCAGTTCAGCCTTCACACGATAGTCCCCACCAGACTTGCTGAGAAGCTGCTGGAATTAGGGCTCAACACCCCCCTGTGTGCCTGGGTCCTGGACTTTCTCACCGCCAGGCGCCAGGTAGTCAAGATGGAGGAGGAAATACATAGTAGTCCCTCACCCTGAGCACAGGATCCCCCCAGGGTTGCGTCCTCAGCCCCCTACTGTACTCCCTGTACACACATGACTGTGTGGCTAGGTTCAGCTCCAACTCTATAATCAAGTTTGCTGATGACACTGTGGTGGTGGGCCTGATCTCCGATAACGATGAGAAGGCCTACCGGGAGGAGGTGGCTGATCTGGCACTCTGGTGTCAGGACAACAGCCTCCTCTTGAATGTCAAAAAAACTAAGGAGCTGATCGTGGAGTTTAGGAGGGCACAACATCCAAGGATGTACACTCCATTGAAGATAAATGGGGATACTGTGGATAGGGTGAGCTGCTTTAAATACCTGGGAGTCCACATCACAGAGGATCTGACATGGACATCACACGCTGCCGCACTGGTGAGTAAGGCAAGGCAGCGCCTTTACCACCTCAGGTAATTGAGGAAATTCCGAGTCTCTCTGAAGATCCTCCAGTGCTTCTACTCAGCGGCTGTAGAAAGCATCTTGTCCGGAAACATCACAATTTGGTTTGGGAACTGCTCTGCCCAGGACAAGAAGGCTCTGCAGACAGTAGTGCGTTCGGCCGAACGTACTATGGGAACTACACTCGACCCCTGCAGGAACTATACATCAGACGGTGCAAATCCAGAGCCAACAAGAACATGGGGGACCCCTTCCACCCCAGCAAAAGACTGTTCCAGCTGCTATGGTCAGGCAAACACCTTCCAGAGGCCATTAGGACTATAAACTCCTATCTCACCAGGGACTAATTTACTGTACCAATTTACTGTTGTGTGCTGTCTTTTTAAAATTGCTGTTTTTTCTTTTTTTCCTCCCACAAATATGTAATATATGAATATGTGATTCTGTTCCATTCTGTTTTGTAGTTTTTTTGCACAATCCGCAAGCATTGCCACTTTTAATTTCACTGCACATCTCGTATGCGTATGTGACGAATAAACTTGACTTGACTTGACTTGTCGAGGTATGAGTTGATATGCACCATAATCAGCCTCTCAAAGCATTTCATCACCAAAGACGTTAGTGCCACTGGTCGATAGTCATTGAGGCACGTCACCTTGCTCTTCTTGGGCACCAGTATTATTGATGCCCTTTTAAAGCAGGTGGGAACCTCAGACCTCAGAAGTGAGAGGTTGAAAATGTCCGTAAAAACTCCAGCCAGTTGGTCAGCACAGGTTTTGAGTACACGGCCGGGTATACCATCAGGTCCAGGCGCTTTTCGAGGGTTAACCCCTCTGAAGGATCTTCTGACATCGGCCTCTGTGACTGTGACTGAAATACCATCACGGCGAATGGGAGCTCGAGAAGGCTCATCAGTGTTCTCCCTATCAAAGCGAGCATAGTACGCATTGAGCTCGTCAGGGAGTGATGCGTCGCTGACATTTGAGCGGCCTCCTGATTTTGTCTTGTAGGAGGTGATGGCATTCAAGCCCCACCACAGTTGCCGAATATCCGCTTCATCCTCCAACTTGGAGCAGGTCCCTTTTGGCCTCTTTGATGGCCTTACCAAGGTCATATCTGGACTTCTTGTAGACCTCTGCATCTCCAGACCTGAATGCCTGGGATCTGGTCTTCAGAAGAATGCGGATCTCATGGTTCATCCAAGGCTTCTGGTTAGGAAACACTCGGAAGGTTTTTGTTGGGATGCAGTCCTCCACACATGTCTTAATGAAGTCTGTAACGACTGTGGCGTATTCATTCAGATCTGTTGCTGAGTCCTTGAACATTGACCCAGTCTACGGACTCCAAGCAGTGCTGGAGTTGTTCCTCTGCCTCCCCTGACCAGCTCTGTGCAGACCTCACCTCTGGGGGTACTCTCTTCAATTGCTGCCTGTAGGCAGGAAGAAGCAGCACCGCAGTATGGTCGTATTTACTGAAGTGAGGGTGAGGGATAGAGTGAAAGGCATCCTTGATGGTCGTGTAGCAGTGGTCGAGGGTGTTTGGTCCTCTGGTGCTGCAGGAGACATGTTGGTGGAGGTTAGGGAGCGATTTCTTCAGGTTGGCTTTGTTGAAATCCCCGGCAATGGTGGTAAATGCCTCGGGGTAGGCCGTCTGGTGCTTGTCCACGGTGTGCAGCTTCCCCAGTGCCAGATGGACGTCTGCCTGGGGTGGGATGTAGACCGCGGTCAGGATGATGGAGGTGAATTCTCTCGGGAGGTAGAAGGGGCGGCACTTCACTGCCAGTTGTTCGAGGTGTGGAGAGCAGGGGTTAGATAGGACTGCCACCTCTGAGCACCATGCAGAGTTTGCAGTAAGTTCCCCAAAGAGGCAGAGAAGTTGAAGCATTTCTCGGGAACTTTGAATAACAAATTAGGAGATGAGTTGTGGCCCGAAGGAGGGGTTGGAACCCTGGAGGCGTGAGATATATCGAAAAGATTATTTGTTAATATAGTCAAAGTGAAACCGCAAAATAACTTATTGGGCTGTGAAGACAATATTATGAAGGATTAAGAGAACGCAGAGAGGCTGCAATAATGGCGAATTGACAGGAGGCAGCTTTGAAACTTGGAATAGAATTAAAAGATGATGAAGGGAATAAACCTCTGGATACCTTGAAAAATTAATGTGGATGTGCTTATAAAGAACATAGGGAACGGGAGCCTGAAGGAAAATTTGCACTTGTAGAATTAGAGTTGAGGGACTCGTTGGTTGGCTTTGGTTTGGAAGGGGGAGGCAAAGAATATTTGGAAGATTGGGAGAGTATTCATATTAAGAGAAGTTTGCAGCCTCAACATTATTCCCCTTGCGCTCCCTATATGCCACCTCCACCTCCACCTCCAGCACCTCATGTGCCTCACAGACTTCCTGTGCCTGCAGCACCACTTACACCCCCTGCAGATGGTGATCCTGTACTATCACCTGCTCCCCAGACAGCAGCACCAGCACAGAGTTCCTTGACCCCAACAACTCCAGCATTAACAGATATTCCAGTAGCGCTCAGTACAAGGAGCAAGACAAAGAAATTGGCACCTGTATTCAGAGAGAAAGAGCGATCACCAGAACCAGTTTACGGACCTAAACCCAGGAGAATAAGACGACCACCCAGAGAGACAAGATAAGCCTTTAAAAAGCACAGACTTCCCCCTAGTGATGAGGATGATACATCGGAGGTGAAGTAGTCTCTGGGGACACTGGGAGTGTCAGACATAGGAAAAATCATGAAGGCAGAGCAATTATCTCGCCTCCAGTTCCCAGTTAGGGAGATGGCCTAACCCAGCCTTTGTTCCGCCTAATGCAGTTGGTGCCAACAATTCTCGAACTATTGATGTGTACTCCCCATGGAAACCAAATGAGATGATGGCAGTACTGAGTAAAATACCTGAGAACGAAATCACCTGCTTCCTTTGTGGATTATCTCCGGACTACCATGCGTGTGTATCACGCGGATTCGAGAGATTTGTGGGCTGTAATACAACAGATCATAACTCATGAGGCACTGGCTAATGTAATCGCCAATAACAATGCAAGAGTAGATGCAGTTTTAACTGCCCTTGTCACTACCCTCCAAAAGCCAATAGACATCGCTAGGATTCTGGATGTTAGACTAAAGAAAGGAGAGGGAGCAGATGAGTTTTTAGAAAGGTTCTCAGAACTATATATGGATCAGTCGGGAGATTTAAATTTTCGGAATGGGGCGAATTCTCCCCAGTACTGTGCAATCTTGTTAAACTGTCTGCCAGAATGTAGCAGAAGCAATCAAGACAAACAACATGGTTTGGTCAGAGATTAGTGCAAGTCAAATGGCCCATGCAGTTAGGTATCACTGGAAAGATATTAGAAAACAAGAGAACCAGCCGGTCATTAAGGCAAAAACTGAATATGTAACGATAAAGGAGGTGCCAAGATCTAATTTAGACTTAGGGAATAGTCCTCAGACAAGAGCAAGGCATGATGTACCAGATTGGACAAGGGCGCCAGAACCGGATTATCCAGGTTACCCTGATGAACCACCTCCCCTAGAACCAATTTCCCCAAGACACCATTGGAAAGGGAATAGAGTATTGGGACCAAACCAATGTTATACTTGCAGCGGATAAGGTCACTGGAGTAGGGAGTGCCTGACACGAAAATGACAGGAAGGAGGGGGCCAATAGAGAGAGCAGAGAGAGCAGAGAGGGAACTGGCAAAGAAATCAGGGACAGAGAAGACAAACACCCTTCTCTCAAAATAATCCATTCTCACGTTCCTGATTAGCTAACGGTGGTGAACGGATGCAAATCTGATGAAGAACCTGTACTATCATTGCGCGTAGAAGGAAGGATATGCACCTTTTTGGTAGATACAGGGGCATCCATGTCATCTCTTCAATCAATTTATAACCTTCCCAAGTCTTGTGAAGTTCAGAGCCTGGCCGGGTTTCAGAGACAAGTTTGCCAGTATCCCATCTCTAAGCCAGTTGAAGTGGTGTATCGAAGCAAGGCAATAAAACATAGATTTGTAATAATAACTGGATTGGATTGCAATTTAATGGCTAGAGATTTGCTCTGCGCATTTCAATTGAAAATTGAATGCAGCGACAGTGGAATAATAGTAACCCCATGGGCTCCCAAAAGGCAGTGCTATTCAACAGTGACATCCCAATGGTGGTCCTTAGACACAGAAGATGAGCCTCTGCTTCATATCACATTGGCCTTTGATAGAAGTGGCAAAAATAAAGAATTAGAAACCTTTTTCAGACCTCAAGAAGAAAAAAAAGGGAATGTGAATATTTTGGCATGGGTAACAGGACAAGAAGGAACTGCAGAGTACATTAAAATAGCCCTAGATTTATGGAAACGAGCTTCAGATGTTGCTCCACACAGAACAAGGAAGGTGAATTTTCCAGCAAGTGTGAAGGACTTGGGAGCAATGATAAAGAAAGTAATTGATCTGGCAGACCGAATATATATGAAGAACAGAGCTTGTCTAATCAATGTACTGTTAAGTTTTATCAGACCCCGAGGACAGTTGTTGCCCAGCTACGCCAGCATCTGGGGAGTGAGGTATGTGAGTATGTGGACCCACAAGTGTGGGCAGAAGACGCAACTCAGGTAGGATGTGTTCGCATTGATCTAATCCAGGTAGCTCTCCAGAAAGGGGTAACACTGCCTTCGATACAGCAGTACCCATTGAAACAGCAGGCAATTTCTCGTATAGACAAGCTGATTCGGGAATTGCTGGAACAAGACTTCTTAGTAAAGTGCCAGTCTATTTGCAACTCACCAATCCTTGCAGTGCCCAAGGCAGGGAAAGAGGGCCAGAACAGACTGGTTCAGGACTTAAGATCTGTCAATGCAGTGGTAGAACCGCTCCATGCCTTGGTGCCAAACCCGGCTCATATTTTAGCCTTGATTTTTTCAATGGTAGACCTGCAGCATGCCTTCTTCTCATTGCCTCTGCACAGAAACAGCCAGTATTTATTTGCGTTTACTTACAGGGGACAACAATATACATGGACAAGACTACTTCAGGGATTCATTAATTCGCCTACCTTGTTTTCACGATGTTCAAATTCAAGTTCAAGTTACATTCATTGTCAGATGCACCAATTGGTACAGTGAGATTTGAGTTACCATGCAGCCATACGATAGAGTTGAACATAAACATCCCCACACAGCGAAATCAATGTTTCCCACTGTGAGGGAAGACAATAAAGTTCAGTCATCTTCCTCTTTGTTCACCCGTGGTCGGGGCCTTTGAGCCCTCCGCAGTCGCTGCTACGGCGGCCCGATGTTGGCGGAGCTCCAACACAGGCGACCCCCGGCAAGGGGTCCCAGACCTCTGCGATGTTAAAGTCAGCGTGCCCCGCTGCTAGAAGCACCGCAAACCACAGCTCCACGGTGTTAATCAGCAGGCCCAACACTCCGGAGCTTCAACAGGCGATCCCCAGTAAGGCATCGTTACGCTCCACGATGGAATTCAGTGCTGTGCCGCTGCTGAAGCTCTGGCCGGTCTCCGGCAGGAAAGGCCGCACCAATCCAGTTGGTAGGCCGTGAGGGTGGGGGGCGAGGATGCGACTCAGAGAAAAGACGCATCCTCGACCAGGAAGTGACTGGGAAACAATTTCCCTTCTTTCCCCCCACCTCCCTCACATATGAAAGACTAAGAAACCTCCAAAAACATACTTTAAGACAGACAAAAAATAACAAAAAGGGTGAAAGGACGGACAAACTGCTGGCGAGGCTGCCTCGAGCGGCGCCACCGATATCTTCAAGGTCAGTTAAGCACCTTAATTTTTAAAAGAAAATCCACTCAAGTTCAATATGTGGATGACTTGTTGGTGGCTAGTTTAGATAAGCTGAGCAATCATGAGGATACTGCTCAATTATTGAACCACTTGGCAACCTTAGGATACATAGATACATAGATACATAGAAATTAGGAGCAGGAGTAGGCCATTCGGCCCTTCGAGCCTGCACCGCCATTCAATACGATCATGGCTGATCATCCAACTCAGTATCCCGTACCTGCCTTCTCTCCATACCCCCTGATCCCTTTAGCCACAAGGGCCACATCTAATTCCCTCTTAAATATAGCCAATGAACTGGCCTCAACTACCCTCTGTGGCAGAGAGTTCCAGAGATTCACCACTCTCTGTGTGAAAAAGTTTTTCCTCATCTCGGTCTTAAAGGATTTTCCCCTTATCCTTAAGCTGTGACCCCTTGTCCTGGACTTCCCCAACATCGGGAACAATCTTCCTGCATCTAGCCTGTCCAACCCCATAAGAATCTTGTACGTTTCTATAAGATCCCCTCTCAATCTCCTAAATTCTAGCGAGTATAAGCCAAGTCTATCCAGTCTTTCTTCATATGAGAGTCCTGACATCCCAGGAATCAGTCTGGTGAACCTTCTCTGCACTCCCTCTATGGCTATAATGTCCTTCCTCAGATTTGGAGACCAAAACTGTACGCAATACTCCAGGTGTGGTCTCACCAAGACCCTGTACAACTGCAGTAGAACCTCACTGCTCCTATACTCAAATCCTCTTGCTATGAAGGCCAACATACCATTCGCTTTCTTCACTGCCTGCTGCACCTGCATGCCTACTTTCAATGACTGGTGTACCATGACACCCAGGTCTCGCTGCATCTCCCCATTTCCTAATCGGCCACCATTTAGATAATAGTCTGCCTTCCCGTTTTTGCTACCAAAGTGGATAACCTCACATTTATCCACATTATACTGCATCTGCCAAACATTTGCCCACTCACCCAGCCTATCCAAGTCACCTTGCAGTCTCCTAGCATCCTCCTCACAGCTAACACTGCCCCCCAGCTTAGTGTCATCCGCAAACTTGGAGATGTTGCTTTCAATTCCCTCGTCCAGATCATTAATATAAATTGTAAATAGCTGGGGTCCCAGCACTGAGCCTTGTGGTACCCCACTAGTCACTGCCTGCCATTGTGAAAAGGACCCGTTTACTCCTACTCTTTGCTTCCTGTTTGCCAGCCAGTTCTCTATCCACATCAATACTGAACCCCCAATACCATGTGATTTAAGTTTGTATCCTAATCTCTTATGTGGTACCTTGTCGAAAGCCTTCTGAAAGTCCAGATACAACACATCCACTGGTTCTCCCCTATCCACTCTACTAGTTACATCCTCGAAAAATTCT
>CM075977.1:127103072-127150572 GCA_038087875.1 Malacoraja senta
TCCCGTACCTGCCTTCTCTCCATACCCCTGATCCCTTTAGCCACAAGGGCCACATCTAATTCCCTCTTAAATATAGCCAATGAACTGGCCTCAACTACCCTCTGTGGCAGAGAGTTCCAGAGATTCACCACTCTCTGTGTGAAAAAGTTTTTCCTCATCTCGGTCTTAAAGGATTTTCCCCTTATCCTTAAGCTGTGACCCCTTGTCCTGGACTTCCCCAACATCGGGAACAATCTTCCTGCATCTAGCCTGTCCAACCCCATAAGAATCTTGTACGTTTCTATAAGATCCCCTCTCAATCTCCTAAATTCTAGCGAGTATAAGCCAAGTCTATCCAGTCTTTCTTCATATGAGAGTCCTGACATCCCAGGAATCAGTCTGGTGAACCTTCTCTGCACTCCCTCTATGGCTATAATGTCCTTCCTCAGATTTGGAGACCAAAACTGTACGCAATACTCCAGGTGTGGTCTCACCAAGACCCTGTACAACTGCAGTAGAACCTCACTGCTCCTATACTCAAATCCTCTTGCTATGAAGGCCAACATACCATTCGCTTTCTTCACTGCCTGCTGCACCTGCATGCCTACTTTCAATGACTGGTGTACCATGACACCCAGGTCTCGCTGCATCTCCCCATTTCCTAATCGGCCACCATTTAGATAATAGTCTGCCTTCCCGTTTTTGCTACCAAAGTGGATAACCTCACATTTATCCACATTATACTGCATCTGCCAAACATTTGCCCACTCACCCAGCCTATCCAAGTCACCTTGCAGTCTCCTAGCATCCTCCTCACAGCTAACACTGCCCCCCAGCTTAGTGTCATCCGCAAACTTGGAGATGTTGCTTTCAATTCCCTCGTCCAGATCATTAATATAAATTGTAAATAGCTGGGGTCCCAGCACTGAGCCTTGTGGTACCCCACTAGTCACTGCCTGCCATTGTGAAAAGGACCCGTTTACTCCTACTCTTTGCTTCCTGTTTGCCAGCCAGTTCTCTATCCACATCAATACTGAACCCCCAATACCATGTGATTTAAGTTTGTATCCTAATCTCTTATGTGGTACCTTGTCGAAAGCCTTCTGAAAGTCCAGATACAACACATCCACTGGTTCTCCCCTATCCACTCTACTAGTTACATCCTCGAAAAATTCTATAAGATTCGTCAGACACGATTTACCTTTCGTAAATCCATGCTGACTTTGTCCAATGATTTCACCACTTTCCAAATGTGCTGCTATCCCATCTTTAATAACTGACTCTAGCAGTTTCCCCACTACCGATGTTAGACTAACTGGTCTGTAATTCCCCGTTTTCTCTCTCCCTCCCTTCTTAAAAAGTGGGGTTACGTTTGCTACCCTCCAATCCTCAGGAACTACTCCAGAATCTAAAGAGTTTTGAAAAATTATCACTAATGCATCCACTATTTCTGGAGCTACTTCCTTAAGTACTCTGGGATGCAGCCTATCTGGCCCTGGTGATTTATCGGCCTTTAATCCATTCAATTTACCCAACACCACTTCCCGACTAACCTGGATTTCACTCAGTTCCTCCATCTCCTTTGACCCGCGGCCCCTGCTATTTCCGGCAGATTATTTATGTCTTCCTTAGTGAAGACGGAACCAAAGTAGTTATTCAATTGGTCTGCCATATCCTTGTTCCCCATGATCAATTCACCTGTTTCTGACTGCAAGGGACCTACATTTGATTTAACTAATCTCTTTCTCTTCACATATCTATAAAAACTTTTGCAGTCAGTTTTTATGTTCCCTGCCAGTTTCCTTTCATAATCTATTTTCCCTTTCCTAATTAAGCCCTTTGTCCTCCTCTGCTGGTCTCTGAATTTCTCCCAGTCCTCTGGTATGCTGCTTTTTCTGGCTAATTTGTACGCATCATCTTTTGCTTTGATACTATCCCTGATTTCCCTTGTTATCCACGGATGCACTACCTTCCTTGATTTATTCTTTTGCCAAACTGGGATGAACAATTTTTGTAGTTCATCCATGCAGTCTTTAAATGCCTTCCATTGCATATCCACCGTCAACCCTTTTAGAACTAATTGCCAGTCAATCTTGGCCAATTTATGTCTCATACCCTCAAAGTTACCTTTCTTTAAGTTCAGAACCGTTGTTTCTGAATTAACAATGTCACTCTCCATCCTAATGAAGAACTCAACCATATTATGATCACTCTTGCCCAAGGGGGCACGCACAACGAGTCTGCTAACTAACCCTTCCTCATTACTCAATACCCAGTCTAGAATAGCCTGCTCTCTCGTTGGTTCCTCTACATGTTGGTTTAGATAACTATCCCTCATACATTCCAAGAAATCCTCTTCCTCAGCACCCCTGCCAATTTGATTCACCCAATCTATATGTAGATTGAAGTCACCCATTATAACTGTTTTGCCTTTGTTGCACGCATTTCTAATTTCCTGTTTGATGCCATCCCCAACTTCACTACTACTGCTAGGTGGCCTGTACACAACGCCCACCAGCGTTTTCTGCCCCTTAGTGTTTCGCAGCTCTACCCATACCGATTCCACATCCTCCAAGCTAATGTCCTTCCTTTCCACTGCGTTAATCTCCTCTCTAACCAGCAACGCCACCCCACCTCCTTTTCCTTTCTCTCTATCCCTCCTGAATATTGAATATCCCTGGATGTTCAGCTCCCAGCCTTGGTCACCTTGGAGCCATGTCTCCGTGATCCCAACTATATCATAATCATTAATTGCTATCTGCACGTTCAACTCATCCACCTTATTACGAATGCTCCTTGCATTGAGACACAAAGCCTTCAGACTTGTTTTTACAACGCTCTTACCCCTTATACAATTATGTTGAAAAGTGGCTCTTTTTGATTTTTGTCCTGGATTTGTCTGCCTGCCACTTTTACCTTTCACCTTGCTACCTATTGCTTCCGCCCGCATTTTACACCCCTCTGTTTCTCTGCTCACCCATTTAAGAACCCCACCACCTCTTATTCTCTGTTTATTATTGTTTTCTTCTTTCCCCCCTACATGTTGGGTCTGAGTGCTTTCCTTCTCTGCCTCCTGCCTCACACACTGTCTAATAGCATTCTCTATTTGAGTCCCTCCCCCCAACCATTCTAGTTTAAAGTCTCCCCAGTAGCCTTTGCAGATCTCCCCGCCAGGATATCGGTCCCCCTCAGGTTCAAGTGCAACCCATCCTTTTTGTACAGGTCGAACCTTCCACAAAAGAAGTCCCAATGATCCAGAAATTTGAATCCCTGCCTTCTGCACCAGTCCTTCAGCCACGCATTTATCCTCCACCTCGCTCCATTCCTACTCTCACTGTCGCGTGGTACAGGCAGTAATCCCGAGATTGTTACCTTTGCTGTCCTTCTCTTTAACTCCCCTCCTAACTCCCTAAATTCTCCTTTCAGGACCTCTTCTCTTTTTTTACCTATGTCATTGGTACCTATATGTATCACGACCTCGGGCTCCTCTCCCTGCCCTTTCAGGATGTCTTGGACACGTTGGGACACATCACAGACCCTGGCACCAGGGAGGCAAACTACCATCCGGGTCTCCCGACTGCGTCCACAGAATCGCCTGTCTGACCCCCTAACTATAGAGTCCCCTATTAATATTGCCCTCCTCTTCTTTTCCTTACCCTTCTGAGCAACAGGACCGGTCTCTATACCGGAGGCCCGGCCGCTGTCGCTACCCCCAGGTAGGCTGTCCACCCCAACAGTGCTCAAACAGGAGTACTTATTGTCAAGGTGTACAGCCACCGGGGTACTCTCTAGTCCCTGCCTGTGCCCCTTGCCTCTCCCAACCGTGATCCACTTGCCTGCCTCCTGTGGTGTTGGAGTGACCACATCCCTGTAACTCCTCTCAATGACTTCCTCGCTCTCCCTGACCAGACGGAGGTCATCGAGCTGCTGCTCCAGGTTCCTAATACGGTCCATTAGGAGCCCCATCTCGATACACCTGGCGCAGATGTGGACGTCTGGAGGGCTAACAGACTCCATGACTTCCCACATCTGACATCCAGAACAGTAAACTGGCCGTCATACTCCCCTTACCCTGGATAGAATATAAAACAAACTGATAGAATACAAAACAAACTGCTACAATACAAAACAAACTGCTACAATACAAAACAAACTGCTACAATACAAAACAAACTGCTACAATACAAAACAAACTGCTACAATACAAAACAAACTGCTATAATACAGTACAATCAGCAGGGATCTGACTCCCAATCAGCTGCTCTCTCTTATCTGCGTCCACCAATCAGCGGCTTCCTCAAACCCACTTGTTTTTGAAGTGGAACGTTGCCGATTTGGGTACTCCTTTTTAAGTCCTACCGCTCGGTTGTAGCTCCTCCCTCAGCGACCTCTCCAACGGCTTTCGGACCTCTGTAAGGAACAAGCCCCCGCGCTCCTTTTTAAGTCCTACCGCTCGGTTGTAGCTCCTCCCTCAGCGACCTCTCCAACGGCTTTCGGACCTCTGTGGTCTCTCAGTCCAAAGTATTAATGGCTCAACAAAAAGTAAAATTTCTGGGAGTGATAGTTTCGGCCATGGAAAGAAGTCTAGAGAGCAGTAGACTTGAACCAGTTTGCGAATTTCCTGTACCAAAAGAGGCGAAGCAGATGAGACAGTGGCTCGGTATGGTGAACTACTGCCGACCGTGGATCCCTAATATTGTACTAGACACCAGGGAATTGACTCCTTATACTAGCCTAGAGGGCGAATTTCAGTTGTCCAAAGAAGCTCAGAAAGCTTTCGAGAATTTAAAGAGATCTTTAATGCAGGCTCCAGCACTAGGAAGGCCACTCTACAATAGACCCTTCTAACTTTACTGTACCATCCTTTCCGAATGTTCAACTGCAGTCCTCACCCAAAAACATGGGGATAAGCACAGACCAGTGGCTTATTATTCTTCAAAGCTTGAGTCAGTAGCGAGAGGACACCCAATATTCACCCAGATCTTAACAGCAATCTATAATAGTCTACAGTCTGCTGCAAACCTGACCTTACAGCAGGAGATAGTAGTGTACAGTTCCCATTCGGTGGCAGCCTTGTTGGGACAACTGTAAACTCAGCATCTGACAATGGCTCATCAAAACAAATATGATATTTATACAAGAGACATCTGTAAGGGAAGATCTAAAGGACGCTCCTATAGCAGACCCTGATATGACACTATACGTAGATGGAAGTGCATCCATTGGGGCCCAGGGAGAGAGACTTTCTGGGTACGCTATTGTAGACCAGGATGGGAACAGTGTAGAGGCAGCTGCCTTTGAGTCACCCTTTTCAGCCCAACAGGCTGAGCTGTTTGCTTTAATTAGATATGTATTGTTGGAAGTGATCTGAAAGTAAACATATATACAGATTCTAGATATGCATTCGGGGTGGCACGTGACTTTGGACAGCTGTGGAGGAATAGAGGATTCCTAACCTCAGCAGGAACTCAAAATCTCATAAGCAATTGGTGACTGATTTATTGCAGGCTCTGCTGCTACCCAGGCAAATGTCGGTAATGAAGTGTAGCGCTCTCACAAAGGCCCAGACCCCGATAGTCATAGGGAATCATTGTGCTGACCAAGTAGTAAAGGAGGTATCCCAGGAACACAAGGTGGTGGTGCCAAGAATGATGAGGCAGATAAAAAGTTCATGTAACAAGTCTCCCTCGGAAAAGCCAATGCCAACCATCCAGGAAATTATTCAGTTGCCTGAAGGGGATATAAGATTATGGAAACAGCTTGGATGTATAATAGATTGCATGTCAGGATTGTGGGTCACTCCAGCAGGGAAGACTTGTATGCCAGATCCTCTTGCAGTTTGGGTTGTGGAGTGTATGCATTTTGCGACTCGCTGTGATGTGAGAGCCATTGGTGATGCTCTTTCAGCTACTTGGTGGCATCCAAGATTACAAACTTTGGCCCAGAAAGTGAATAGCTGCTGTATTATTTGTCAGATATATAATCCTGGGAAAGGAGTAGGTTGTGAGGATGGAAGAACACCTTTGCCCATGGGTCCCTTTGAAACTGTACATGTAACATGTAATGACATGTAATGTCATTGTAATGTAATGACATGTAATAACATGTAATGAGCTCATTACATCGAGCTAGAGAGGTGCCAAGGATATAGGTATGTACTTGTGATTGTCAATGTATTCAGCAAATGGATTGAGGCCTATCCAACACTTGATAACAATGCAGCTACTGTTGTCAAGGTGCTTATGCGAGAAATTATCCCTAGATTTGGTATTCCAATTCGGCTTAGCTCTGACAATGGTCCTCATTTCATTGGGCAAATTAACAAAGAATTCTGTGAACAGCTGGGCATCCAGCAACAACTGCACTTGCTTAGCGACCACAGGCTGCTGGACTTGTCGAAAGGAAAAATCAGACCCTGAAAACTAAATTAGCTAAATTAAAGGTGGAGACAGGAATTAGTTGGATCAAATTACCCTATAGCTTTGTTTCAGATGCGTGTCACGCTTGCAGGGAAATCGAGACTAAGCCCAGCTGAAATTGTTTATGGACGTCCTTTAAGAACCCCGTGGAACCAAAATGCCACAAAGGTCGTCAGTTTCCATCACATGACTACAGAGATGACCAATTACGTTCTGACCTTGACTCGGGCACGAAGGGATTTGCATTCTAGGGTGCGAGCAGCATATAGTGAATTACCTCCTTTGGTTTCTTCCATTAAGGTCAAGCCTGGTGATTTTGTGATGGTGTAGAATTGGGTAAGGAAAGGTTTGTAGGCTCGATGGGAGGGACCTTACCAGGTTCTCCTGACGACCCCAACTGCTGTTAAGGTAGAAGGAAGGAAAGCGTGGGTCCATCTTCATCATTGCAAGAGTATTAGTGGAAGAGTTTGAGCTGCTAACTTGTTTTATTTTTTATTTTTTTATTTTTTTATTTATTAGAAGCAAATGTACAAAAATAGAACCAATGGCATATGAAATAATAGTTATTGTACAGCTTCAATTTTAACTTTTAGCTGTAGTATGTTGAAAAGAAAGGAGAGAAAGCAAGAAAGAGAAAAAGTGAAATGTACAAAGATAGCACCCCTAGACTACCAAAGTGGTGTAGCCAAAGAGTGAATAAATGATAAATAGAAGAGAGGAATAGCAAAAGTAAGAAAAATAAAAGGACAAAAAGAAAAAGAAAGTTAAAAAGTGGTGATATACCCTGCCTCACATCCCTCCGCACCCACTAACTTGTTTTCTTCAAGGAATTTCTTAGTATAGGGACATCGTACCCATCGAGTCAAGAGTACATTGAGCTGACGTGATGGACAAAGAGGATTCATGCCCATGCAAACTCGGGAGATGGAGACTCGTCAGTCAGAAATCATGAAACTATGCCCATGAAAACCCAGGTAGTTACTTAGAGTTCCGATAAATTACATCGCCATCATTGTTAAATTGTATAACAAGAACCGTTGTCATCTAACTTTGTTTGTTATCATATATGAAAAAAGAGGGGAATGATAATATCAGGCATTTTGGGTGCTTGACAAAATGGAGGATTCTGCTTCTGTAAAACCTGCTTGTCATCATTTGTAAAAGCTGTAAATACCATGAGGATCATGGCTCCAGAGAGTCTATGGCCTGGGGTTGAATAGAGGTTGATGTCCAGATGGCCATTAATTTTTAATATGTATGAGATTTAGCAGAAGGAGCTAGGTCTTGTTTCAAATGCATGCTTGGGATTGGTTGGGAAATGATGGGTTACAATAATGTTGCAGACTATGTTGCATAGTCTTCCCGCCGCTAATTATGATTGGTCCAGGAGAGGGGCCTTACCCAAGATTTTTACTTTACCTGGGAGAATGTTTCATTACCTAACAGAATTGTTTCTCCCTAAGAATTCACTGGAGTTTAGAAGGATGAGGGGGAACTTATAAAAACATATAAAATAGTAAGATTAAATGAGAACTTACCAGTTTGAAGTTTGATATTTATTTTATGAGGAGTTACGATGAGCGATTACGTGAAGAAGCCCGCTAGCCCGCATGCGCGAAAATCTTCAAAGCAGCGGTGTGAAATCACAGATAACAGTAGTTGAACTGAACATAGTAAGATTAGAGAGAACTAGAACTACCAGATGACCTTTATGATAAGAGGGTTGGAAGCAGAGGGCACGTAATCGCTCATCGTAACTGTTCATAAAATAAAGATCAAACTTCAAACTGGTAAGTTCTCATTTAATCTTACTATTTTACTTCGGAGTAACGTGAGTGACCATGTGAAGATTTCAAAGCTCTGTGATTTCATGCCGCGGATCGAGTCCATGCGTCACACACTGCATCAGTTGACCAAGGATGAGTGAAAATAAATAATGCATTCAGACATGACATAGATTTAAACATGCTGATGCTTTAATGAGCAAATGAAAATAATAGTGATCCCTCTCATCCAGGGGGAAACTATAAAACAGAACTTAAAATGGAATTGGCAAATACCCCCGGTCTGGCAATGGGTTTATTATAAAACGTTTGGAAAGTTTGTTCGTTTGACCATCCTGCAGTCGCTAGGATGTGGTCCAGCAGAACGTACATAACCCTTGCTGCTGATGTTGTAGCAGCCCTGGTGGAGTGAGATTTGAAAATATTAGTATCTACTCCTGCATAAGCCAAAACCCGTTCTAACCACCTGGAGATGGTTTGAACTGATACCTTCTTATGAGTTTTTTTGTAACTAACAAACATTGCTAGTTCAGAGCCTCTAATGCTCTTGGTGACCTTGACGTATTGTTGTAAATGTGTGACCACACACAACCGAAGGTCCATGGGGTATGCCATGAAAACTAGTTTGAGACCTGACGCCCCTGGTCTGCTTAACTAAATCATAACATAAAATATTATATTATTTGCAGATGTTACCATCCTGTCCAGTCGCAATTTATGTAGTGACTGGACCCGTTGCGCTGAGACCAGCGCCATGAGCATAACTACCTTATGCCAAAGATAAGGATGTAGCTGGAGCCCCCGGTGAAGTGGTGTTAACACAATGTCAATATCCCATACTTCCGTGTACCTGGGCCTGGGAGAATTTGTGTTAAAAGATATCCTTTATAAATCTGGATATCAGAGGGTGAGACCCGACAGAGTGGGTCCCGCTCGCTGCAGCAAATATGATGAGAAGGCACGTTTGGCACAGTTAATGGCACTATAACTTAATTTAATGTCAAAGACCCATTTGAAAATGAACTCCAAGACGTCAGTTATCCGTGCCGTATTATATGTAACATTAGTATTTAAACAAAACACTTCCCATCTTCCGATGAGGAAATGTACAGCTTTTTTGGTCCTATCCCTGCACTCTGCAGCGAGCACGTACATGGATCGGTCTGACAACCCGAGCCGCAGGAACGGTTTTCTCAGAGTCTGCAAGTCAATGAATTGATTTTATCATGCAGAGGATGGTTTCCCGAGTCACGGGCTGAACCAGCAATTTATGTGTTTAGAATCACCATATAAGGTTCTATTATCATTCCCAACATTAGCGGGAACCATGGCTGAATACGCCAGTCAGGCAGTACGAAAAATGCCTGATGCGGGATCTTGCTGGATTTTTTGCAAGACCCGACTGATGGGGCAAAATGGAGGAAAGACATACAAGAACATTCCTCCCCAGTGTAGCGAGAATGCATTTATTGCCACTGTTATGCCACATATTTTTGCAAATGGTGATTGAGCCTGGATGCAAACATATTGAGCCACAATGTCATTAAATACTTTGTGATCCAACATCCATCCATTCTGCGTTGTCATTGATTTTACGTGATGATACACCAGCGCCAAATGCGGTTAGGTCATTTATCAAAGGATACTTTGACTTGATTGCACCCATGTAATTAACATATGCCACCACCATAGTGTATCAACTTGGAGTTGAGCATGCAGATTATGCATATTCGCACAATAAACCTTTAACCCATAGAATACACCTAGTCTCTATAGGTAGTTGATACCATATAACTGAAGAATTGGTAACTCATGCAAATCCCATCCGCCTCCGTAACTAGAGATGGTATTCGTAATTTTCCATCTTTGAGCACTAGCATCAGTTTGTAATATAACTGAAGATTTACTGACCAAAAAGTTACAGGAGCAATGGTGAATACTGTTCGTCCACCATTGTGACTTTGATAGCTTCAGCTGGTAATAGCATAGGTCTGTTAATAATGACCTACATGGTACTTGAGAGGTTACTCCTTTGCATGTTGTAAGTGCTGATAATGCAAAGGCCAAAATTGCACAGCTGAAACACAGCCACTATATTGCCAATTACACTTGATGAATAGAAGGCTGCTTCATAACAACAAGGTTGTTACAGGCTTCTATTAATTCCAATCTCTTGCCCCAGGGCGGAGTCACAGACAAATTAATAGAGTTAAAGGTAAATCCCAATAATCAATAACTCTAGTTGGTATCAACTTAAATTTAACTGGATGGATGAGAAACCCCAATTTCTCAAATATAGTTTGTGGTTGAAACAGTTATTTTTAGCAAAATACAGCATTTAGAATATCATCCAGTTGGCCATAACAAGTGTTTTTTAGCTCTGAGCAGCACAAGGACTGGTTTTAGTAATTTGGTAAATAACCTGGGAGCTGAAGTTAGCCCATTTTGCAACGCTTGAACTGTTATCATTGCCCCATCCAGCTAAATTTCAAATATCTCCGATGATCCCTGTGAATGAGAACTGAATAGTATGCATCTTTGAGATTAATGCATGCCATAAAGATCCTATGGAAATCAGTTGTTAGACAGTAACGAAGTTTCCTATGCTGAAAAGTCTATACTGCACATGCGAGTTAAATCAAGGATGAACCTACATCCTCCATCTTTCACAATGATCAGGCCACGCCTGCCATAATTCCGAGCCTGCCCCGAAAGACAACTCTGGTCATATTTCCGAGCCTGTCTCGAAAGGCAATCCTGGCCATAATACTGAGCCTACCTCAAAAGACAACTCTGGTCACAATTCCACGACTGCTTGGAACCCTTGTATACTGTGCAGTATAAACTAATCTCATGTTATCATTTTAGTTTATAAACAGATCTGAATCTCACGTTATCATTGTCATTTGTACAAAAAACAAGTGTAAATATTACCAACTTGTAACTGGTCCACATACCCCATGTTTCGGAAAGAACCAGACCCACCTACCTCCATGGTTACCGGTGGTCTGATGGTAAGCCCAAAGGCTCCTGATGCGGGTTCTATTTCCGTCCTTGATTTGGAGAGTAGGACTGCTGGGGTGTGTGGATTCCATATTTTTCCTGAGGACCAGCTTGGGCCTTGGCCTGAAAGACCTCTGCCCAGTTTTCAAGCTGCCACCAGCTTCAGTGAACCGCTTACTGCCGATGGAGGCGTGGGGTGTGTTGTCGCCGAAACGATGAAGCTTTGCTTGTCGTTGGTACCTTGATCAGTCCGACAGCTTTTGCTTCCTCATTCAGGTCTTACCTGTTGGATAGGTCTTCCCCGAAGAGAAGATTCGGCGGCTGGTTTCATTTCCTGGGTTTTCATGCCCCCTCCAATGTCACCCCAGATAGCGCTGTTCACTGCCGGCACTTTCAGGAACAATTTACAGGTGCATGGTATCTTACAGCCGTCACCTGTTCCTGTAACGATGTGACGTGAGGTAGCTGATGCTTGCAAAGTTTGTAACGTGAAGGGAACTCTGGCCCCCTCCGGGTTTTCTGCCAATGGCTGGAAGCCAACTCTTCCTGTAGCAGCTCCTTTGTTTGTGAGGATATCGCAACCCTTGATGCCATGACAGACATTTCTTAACCTCACGCATGTATTCCAGTATGTTCCACGGACATACTTCCGAGTTTGGAGTCAGTTACACACTGACCCCTCGCACTCCCCTCCACAGAGAGGGAGATTTGTAAGCAGCCCTGAAACAGGTGCTGCCGCAGGCCCCCGAGGAGACCTGCGCTGATATGGCCCCATTCCACGGACCATATCAGGATGGAGCATCACATTTGTGGGATAAACGCCCGAGGGCACTATCCATGCTCCATCTGGGTTAAATGTCCGAGGACGTACTCATGTATGTCGGAGGGGAACCCTCCTGGCCTGACTCGTTCGAGTCCACAGGCCCACCCGACTTACTCTTGGCTTTACCCCCTTTCTGGGGAACAACAGCGGTCTGGAAGCCGCTGACCGCACTGTCAGCGACTCGGGTAGCGAACCCGACGGCCGCCGGCTACGCGTACTTCCGCGGTCTCCGTAGCCGGTTCCAGTTTCCGTAGCCGGTTTCCCTGCGGTCCATAACCGGTTTCCCAGCAGCCCGTCCGGAATTTGCCCGTATATTATATCCAGCAGGAAACTCTGTAAAACAGATTCCTGCAAGCAAAAAACAGAACTTGGAAATAAGTTCATAAAGTTACCTGCAGGGTTTGAAACTTACTGCTGGAGGAGCGACGCGCCTGCCAGCCAGTCGTTGCGCAATGCGTTAAACGTAATTGACGTTCATGCGGGCTGGCGGGCTTCTTCACGTAGTCACTCACGTGACTCCAAAGTAAAATTATAAAAGGACTGGACAAGCTAGATGCAGGAAAATTTTTCCCAATGTTGGGCGAGTCCAGAACCAGGGGCCACAGTCTTAGAATAAAGGGGAGGCCATTTAAGACTGAGGTGACAAAAAACGTTTTCAACCAGAGCGTTGTGAATTTGTGGAATTCCCTGCCACTGAGGGCAGTGGAGGCCAAATCACTGGATGGATTTAAGAAAGAGTTAGATAGAGCTCAAGGGATATGGGGAGAAGGCAGGCACGAGTTATTGATTGGGGACGATCAGCCATGATCGCAATGAATGGCGGTGCTGGTTCGAAGGACCAAATGGCCTCCTCCTGCACCGATTTTCTATGTTTCTATGTTTCTAAGTGCTTTACGTTGAAACTATGTTATGTAATATTTTATGATTGGGTTAGGGAACTGTCATTCAATGTATTATGTAACCCTTATCGATAATTGGCTTGTAGGGGTTGCCCCCCCCCCCCCATGTATTTTCACTCCAAGGGTCTGTAAAGGTATAAAAGAGGTGGGTGCACATTGGGGTGTGCCGATCTTCTGGGAGAGCACATTGGAGTGTGCTGATCTTCTAGGGTTTGTTCTATTTGCGCGAGGCTGTTGGGCTCGAATAAGTAGAAACAAGGATCGGACCCGCGGTATTGGATTAGGTATTGTATTGGTATTGGTATTGTGTAATAAAAGAGAGTTGGATTTCCAGTGCTCGTATTCGGAGTTTGTCTAAGGGGGGTAGGTTTAGGACCGGAATAACAACATCAGTCTGAAGAAGTGTCTCGAGCCAAAACGTCACCCATTCCTTCTCTCCAGAGATCCTGCCTGTCCCGCTGAGTTACTCCAGCATTTTGTGTCTATCTTTGCAAAAAAGAGATGTTCGTAAGTTCATAGGTTCTAGAAGTAGAATTAGGTGATTCGGCCCATCAAGTCTACTCTGCCATTCACTTATGGCTAATCTATCGTTTTTTCTCAACCCCATTTTACTGCCTTCGCCCCATGAACCCTGACACCCCTACTAATCAAGAATATGTCAATCTCCTCCTTAAACATATCCATTGACTTGGCCTCCACAGCTGTTTGTGCAATGAATTTCACTGAATCACCACCCTCTGCCCAAAGAAATTCCTCCTCATCTCCTTTCTTGTAGGTACCTCCTTTTATTCTGAGGCAATGGTCTTTGGTCCTAGACTCTCCCACTAGTGGAAACATCCTCTCCACATTCTCTCTATGCAGGCCTTTCACCATTCGATAAGTTTCAATGAGGTCCTCCCTCATCCTTCTAAACTCCAGCGAGCACTGGCCCAGTGCTACTATAGACAATAGACAAAAGACAATAGGTTGAGGAGTAGGCCATTTGGCCCTATGAGTCAGCACTGCCATTCACTGTGATCATGGCTGATCATCCACAATCAGATGATCCTGCCTTCTCCCAATGTCCCATGACTCCACTATCTTTAAGTTTAGTTCAAGTTCAAGTTTATATTTATTGTCACTGTACGCTTAGTCGAATATAATTTCCGTTTAACTAATCTGTGCAGGCTCTCCTTTCTGAACTAAAACTTATTCTATTAACATCTTCCCTGATTATTGCTTCCAAATGTTTGATCACAACCAGAAAAAATGAAGGGCCAATGCAGAGAGACAAAGTGTTTTGTTTATTTTTCCTTGGCAAGTTTGATTTGTCAATAGCTGAATAACAAAGTCAATATACCACACAAGTTTGCTACATTGTATTTGTTGAGGAGGTACTGGAGGAAAAATATGCTGCATGTATATGTTACATACATTTTTTAAATGGAGTTGAGGTGCCAATTAAATTGAGTGGAGTTGAGGTGCCAAAGGAAACAATCCCGTTTATAGTGGAAAGGGTCAAAAACTTCAAATTCCTGGGCGTGCATATTTCAGAAGATCTTTCCTGGTCCCAGCACACTGATGCAATTGTAAAGAAAGCACATCAGCGTCTCTACTTCCTGAAAAGATTACGGACAGTCGGTGTGTCAAAGAGGACTCTCTCGAACTTCTACAGGTGCACAGAAGAGAGCATGCTGACTGGTTGCATTGTGGCTTGGTTCAGCAACTTGAGTGTCCAGGAGCGGAAAAGAATGCAGGAAGTTGTGACCACTGCCCAGTCCATCATCGGTTCTGACCTCCCACCATCGAAAGGATCTATCGCAATCGCTGCTCAAAAAGGCTGCCAACATCATCAAGGACCCACACCATCCTGGCCACACACTCATCTGTCCGCTGCCATCAGGTAGAAGGTACAGGTGCCTGAAATCTGGTACATCCAGGTTCAGGAGCAGCTTCTTCCCCACAGCCATCAGGCTATTAAACTCGCCATCAGACAAACTCTGAACTATAACAGTCTATTGCACTTTATCTATTTATTTATAGACACACTGAACTGTTCTGTATTTATGCTTACAATATTCTGTTTTGCTGCAGCAAGCAAGAATTACATTGTCCTATCTGGGACACATGACAATTAATTCTCTTGACTTGAATAAATTTAGCATTCCGTGTTGATTGAAGTGTCCAAACTAGTTATTCATTATCTTCTACATCCAAAAGCTCCAAAGTTTGTTAATATTGTCCAACTGATCATTTGCATCAGATAGTTGCAGCAGGAATTAAAACTGGCATGTAACAAAGGTAATGCCACTGTGGTGATGGGGAATTTCAATATGCAGGTAGACTGGGAAAATCAGGTTGGTTCAGGACCCCAAGAAAGAGAGTTTGTAGAGTGCCTCCAAGATGGATTCTTAGAGCAGCTTGTAATGGAACCGACCAGAGAAAAGGCAATTCTGGATTTAGTGTTGTCTAATGAACCAGATTTGATAAGAGAACTCGAGGTAAAGGAACTGCTTGGAGGTAGTGATTATAGTATGATTAGTTTTAATCTGCAATTTGAGATGGAGAAGGTTAAATCGGAAGTGTCAGTGATGCAGTTGAACAAAGGGGACTATGAAGGCATGAGAGAGGAGCTGGCCAAGGTAGACTGGAAAGGGATCCTAGCAGGAATGACGGTGGAACAGCAATGGCAGGAATTTCTGGGCATAATTCGGAAGACAGAGGATCATTTCATTCCAAAAAGGAAGAAAGATTCTAAGGGGAGTAGGAGACAACCGTGGCTGACAAGAGAAGTTAGGGATAGAATAAAACTAAAAGAAAAGACGTATAACACAGCAAAGAGTAGCCGGAAGCCAGAGGATTGGGAAACTTTCATAGGACAACAGAAGGAAACAAAACGGGTAATACAGGCTGAAAAGATGAAGTACGAGGGGAAGCTGGCCAGGAATATAAAGAAGGACAGTAAAAGCTTCTTTAGATATGTTAAGGAAAAAAGAGTAGCAGTCAAATGTGGGTCCCTTGAAGGCAGACACGGGTGAAATTATTATGGGTAATAAGGAAATGGCAGAAGAGTTGAACAGGTACTTCGGATCTGTCTTCACCAAGGAAGACACAAACAATCTCCCAGATGGACTGGAGGACAGAGGATCTAAGGGGGTAGAGAAACTGAAAGAAATTTTCATTAGGCGAGAAATAGTATTGGGTAGGCTAATGGGACTGAAGGATGATAAATCCCCTGGGCCCGATGGTCTGCATCCCAGGGTCCTCAGGGAGGTGGCTCTAGAAATAGTGGACGCATTGGTGATCATTTTCCAATGTTCAATAGATTCAGGATCAGTTCCTGTGGATTGGAGGATAGCTAATGTTATCCCACTTTTCTAGAAAGGAGCGAGAGAGAAAACGGGGAATTACAAACCAGTTAGCCTGATTTCGGTGGTGGGAAGGATGCTGGAGTCAATTATTAAAGAGGTAATAATGGGGCATTTGGATAGCAGTAAAAGGATTAGTCCAAGTCAACATGGATTTATGAAAGGGAAATCATGCTTGATTAATCTTCTGGAATTTTTTGAGGATGTGACCAGTAAAATGGATGAAGGGGAGCCAGTGGATGTAGTGTATCTAGACTTTCAGAAAGCCTTTGTTAAGGTCCCACACGGGAGACTGGTGACTAAAATTAGAGCACATGGTATTGTGGGTAGGGTGTTGACATGGATAGAAAATTGGTTGGCAGACAGTAAGCAAAGAGTAGGAGTGAACGGGTCCTTTTCAGAATGACAGGCAGTGGCGAGTGGAGTGTCGCAAGGCTCGGTGTTGGGGCCGCAATTGTTTACCATATATATTAATGATTTGGAAGAGGGAATTAGGAGCAACACTAGCAAGTTTGCGGATGACACAGAGATGGGTGACAGTGTGAACAGTGAAGAGGATGTTAGGAGGTTGCAGGGTGACCTGGACAGGTTGAGTGAGTGGGCAGATGCGTGGCAGATGCAGTATAATATAGATAAATGTGAGGTTATCCACTTGGGCGGCAAAAACAAGGGGGCAGATTATTATCTCAATGGGGTTAGGTTAGGTAAGGGGGAGGTGCAGCGAGACCTGGGTGTCCTTGTACACCAGTCACGGAAAGTTGGCGTGCAGGTACAGCAGGCAGTGAAGAAAGCTTATGGAATGTTGGCCTTCATAACAAGAGGATTTCAGTATAGGAGTAAAGAGGTTCTTCTGCAGTTGTATAGGGCTCTGGTAAGACCACATCTGGAGTATTGTGTACAGTTTTGGTCTCCTAATTTGAGGAAGGACATCCTTGTGATTGAGGCAGTGCAGCATAGGTTCATGAGATTGATCCCTGGGATGGCGGGACTGTCATATGAGGAAAGATTGAAAAGACTAGGCTTGTATTCACTGGAGTTTAGAAGGATGAGGGGGCATCTTATAGAAACATATAAAATTACAAAAGGACTGGACAAGCTAGATGCAGGAAAAATGTTCCCAATGTTGGGCAAGTCCAGAACCAAGGGCCACAATCTTAGAACAAAGGGGAGGCCATTTAAGACTGAGGTGAGAAAAAACTTTTTCACCCTGACAGTTGTGAATTTGTGGAATTCCCTGCCACAGAGGGCAGTGGAGGCCAAATCACTGGATGGATTTAAGAGAGAGTTAGATAGAGCTCAAGGGGCTAGTGGAATCAAGGGATATGGAGAGAAGGCAGGCACGGGTTATTGATTTTGGACGATCAGCCATGATCACAATGAATGGCGGTGCTGGATCGAAGGGTCGAATGGCCTCCTCCTGCACCTATTTTCTATGTTTTTATGTTTCTATAGAATAGATTTGAATCAATTGTCTGCCCTGCAATGCTAATTTTGGGCAAAAAGAGCATTTTTGGAAACTTTGCACTTTAAGTCAAGTCAAATCACGCCTAGTTTACTGTTGGATGCATTAGTGTGGTAAGATCTAGGTACAATATAGCAGACAATAAAGCAGACATAAAGTTACTCCACATGGAGCAATAGTAAAGAATCCTGGATCCAATCTCAAAACTTAAATTCAGAATGGAACATTTCAAAGAAACACCACAAGATATTGAGGAAAGGTAAGGCTTTATTTATAGCTACAAAATGTTTTACTGAAGAACCACACATTTAGAATTGATGTTATAACAGAGGCAATGTTATTCACATGAAGCAAATATTATAAAGGGCCATCAGCCTAAAATAATTAATGGTGTTGGGAGACGTGTGAGTAGATTGAACTAAAGAATTTACACAGAAGAGACAATCAGAAAAAAATACATATTTTTCAGGCAAGGAGGATGTAAACATTGGAAAGATCCAAAGATCTTTGGTTTTGGTTTGTTCAAGAATACTATTTGTATGAATAACTTGGGCAGTGTGCAATGTATACAATTTACTGATGACATGAAAATAGGCAGAAGGGCAGACTGTGTGAGCAGCTGAAAACTTGAGAAATTTAGTTTAATGCAGGAAAGAGTGAGGCCATGTACTCAGCAAGAGAAATAAAAAGGAGAGATGGCAAACAAAGTACAGGAGGATCTAGATATTCTTTTGCAAGAAATCCAAAAGGTTACATGCAGGCTTACCAAATATGCACCCCCCCCCCAGCCGCTTGCACTGAGAGAAGGCTGCTCCCACCCCACCCCTCCCCCCCCCTCCCCCCCCCCCCAGCCGCTTGCTCTGAGAGCAGGATGCCCCCACACCGCCCCTGGTTTGCACAGCCTGCCCAGCTACTTACAGTGAGCGCTGGCTGCCCCTAGAGTCTAAAGAAGTGTCTTGACTCTATACATCACCTATCCATGTTCTATAGAAATGCTGCCGAACCTGCTGACTTACTCCAGCACTTTGTGTCCTTTTGTGTATTAACCAGCAACTGCAATTGTTTGTTTCTACTACTTATACAATGATAGTACTTTACTCGGTAATAGTGGACAATCGGCAATAACGGACACTATTTCCCCCCTATGTTCTATTGTAACGGGGTGGGGGGGATGTAGCTGGAATGCAAATGACATGCTGGCATTTATCATAAGGGGCTAGAGTTTACAAATAAATAAGCATCGGTACAATGATGCAGGATATTGTTGAGGCCGCACCTGGAGTACTGCATTCAGTTTAGAACATACAGTAGAATATGGAACAGCATAGCACAGAAACAGGCTTCTGATGTACAAATATGATGCTAAATTAAACTAATCTCTGATCCCTGCACATTATCCACATGCCCTCATTCCTTGCATTTTTCATGTGCCTATTTAAAAGTCCATTAAACACTATTATCGTATCTGCCTTCACCTCCACCTCCACCAACACTCCTTGCAGCACATACCAAGCGCTCCCATTTTCTGTGTAAAAAACATGGCTGCACAGCTCGTTGGAACTTTCTCCCATTCACATTAAAGCTCTGCACCCTAGTTGACATTTCTACCATGGGAAAAATATTCTATCCTATCTATGCCTCTCATAATTTTATTAACAACTCTCAGATCTTTCCTCAGCCATTGATGCTTCAAAGAAAACAATCCAAGTTTGTTCAACCTCTCCATGTGGCTAATACCCTTTAATCAAGGCAGTATCCTGGTAAACCACTTCTGCACACTCTTTAAAGCTTCCACATCCTGTAATGGGGCGACCAGAACTGTTTCCAATGCTCTAAATGTGGCTTAACTCAATGTTTTAAAAAGCTGCAACATGACTTTCTAACACATACTAAATGCCTCAACCTATGAAGGCACATATAGATACATAGATACATAGAAAATAGGTGCAGGAGTAGACCATTCGGCCCTTCGAGCCTGCACCGCCATTCAATATGATCATGGCTGATCATCCAACTCAGTATCCCGTACCTGCCTTCTCTCCATACCCCCTGATCCCTTTAGCCACAAGGGCCACATCTAACTCCCTCTTAAATATAGCCAATGAACTGGCCTCCACTACCCTCTGTGGCAGAGAGTTCCAGAGATTCACCACTCTCTGTGTGAAAAAGTTTTTTCTCATCTCGGTCTTAAAGGATTTCCCCCTTATCCTTAAGCTGTGACCCCTTGTCCTGGACTTCCCCAACTTTGGGAACAATCTTCCTGCATCTAGCCTGTCCAACCCCATAAGAATTTTGTACGTTTCTATAAGATCCCCTCTCAATCTCCTAAATTCTAGCGAGTATAAGCCAAGTCTATCCAGTCTTTCTTCATATGAAAGTCCTGACATCCCAGGAATCAATCTGGTGAACCTTCTCTGCACTCCCTCTATGGCTATAATGTCCTTCCTCAGATTTGGTGACCAAAACTGTACGCAATACTCCAGGTGTGGTCTCACCAAGACCCTGTACAACTGCAGTAGAACCTCCCTGCTCCTATACTCAAATCCTTTTGCTATGAAAGCTAACATACCATTCGCTTTCTTCACTGCCTGCTGCACCTGCATGCCTACTTTCAATGACTGGTGTACCATGACACCCAGGTCACGCTGCATCTCCCCTTTTCCTAATCGGCCACCATTTAGATAATAGTCTGCTTTCCTGTTTTTGCCACCAAAGTGGATAACCTCACATTTATCCACATTATACTGCATCTGCCAAACATTTGCCCACTCACCCAGCCTATCCAAGTCACCTTGCAGTCTCCTAGCATCCTCCTCACAGTTAACACTGCCCCCCAGCTTAGTGTCATCCGCAAACTTGGAGATGTTGCCTTCAATTCCCTCATCCAGGTCATTAATATAAATTGTAAATAGCTGGGGTCCCAGCACTGAGCCTTGCGGTATCCCACTAGTTACTGCCTGCCATTGTGAAAAGGACCTGTTTACTCCTACTCTTTGCTTCCTGTTTGCCAGCCAGTTCTCTATCCGCATCAATACTGAACCCCCAATACCGTGTGCTTTAGGTTTTTATACTAATCTCTTATGTGGGACCTTGTCGAAAGCCTTCTGAAAGTCCAGATACAACACATCCACTGGTTCTCCCCTATCCACTCTACTAGTTACATCCTCAAAAAATTCTATAAGATTCGTCAGACATGATTTACCTTTCATAAATCCATGCTGCCTTTGTCCAATGAATTCACCACTTTCCAAATGTGCTGCTATCCCATCTTTAATAACTGACTCTAGCAGTTTCCCCACTACCGATGTTAGACTAACTGGTCTGTAATTCCCCGTTTTCTCTCTCCCTCCCTTCTTAAAAAGTGGGGTTACATTTGCTACCCTAGTGGTAAAGAAGGCATATGCCATATGCCTTCTTTACCACTACTTTTGTTGGACTTGGACTGCAAGATCCCTCTGTACATCAATGCTCTCAAGCAACCTATCCTTAACTGTGTACTTTGATCCTACATTTGACCTTCCAAAGTGCAACATCTCACACTTGCCCAGATTGAACTCCATCTGCCATTTCTTCATCCATATTTTTAGCTGATCTATATCTTGCTGCACCCTTTGACAGGCTTCACTGTTCACAACTCTCAATTTTGATACCATCTGAAAACTTACTAGCCAACCCATCTAGAAATCATTTATACATATCACAAAGAACAAAGATCCCAGCTCACATGCCTGCGCAAAAGCAGTGCTTACAGACTTCCAGCCAGATTATCACCCTTCCACCACTACCCTCGTCTGCAATGGTTAAGGTAACCTTGAATCCAAACTACCGAGTCACCATCCATCCCATGCAACTTAATCTTCTAGACCAGTCTACTATGTGGGACCTTGTTAAATTCCTCAATAAAGTCCATCTGGACAACAGCCACTGCCCTACCCTCATAAATTAACTTTGTCACTTCCTCAAATTACTCATTCAAGTTTGTAAAACACAACCTGCCCCATACAAAGCCATGTCCTAATTGGACAATTTCCATGTGTTTCCCTTACTTAAAAAAAAGGAAATACTAACATCAGCAGCAGACCCGAATAGATTATTTGATTAATTCCTGAGTCAAAAGGGTTGTCCTGTCAAGAGCAGCTAAAAACATTGGATGTATATTCTTTAAAGTTTAGAAGAATAGCTATTGATTAGAGAATCATGTGGAACTGGCACACACGAGCAGTTAAGGCCTGGGGCACATCAGCCCTGAATGTGCTAAATGACAAGGCAGGCTGAGAGCCTACTCCTGCTAATAAATGTTTGTTGAGAAGTCTATCTATACAGCATTCAAAAATATTACAGTACCATATTTTTATTGAATGAAACAGAAATTGTTTGTCACTGCAGGAGTGATGACAATAGCCAGACTTCTTCCATCTTGCACCATTTAATCCCATAGCACTCCTGAGAAACTTAATCAAATAATATTGAAACCAATAGGAGCTGTAGCGGCGGTTTTTACAACGTCTCAAAGTTCAACCTTCGATAGCCACTAATTTGTCGGGTATGATTAGAAAAGTAGTCTCACGCACTCCACGACACATTTGAAACAGCAAAGATGAATTAAGAAGTCGGTGGGGGCGCTGCAAGTCGGCTGCCCTGCCAGCAGCGTGTTCGTTATTTCGACTTTTTGGGGGGTTTTTGGTGTGTCTAATGTTAGTTTAGGTGTCTCTTGGTGTGTCTTGTGTGGGGGGTGGTGGGGAGGGGAAAGGGGGAAACCGTTTTCGGTTGCCTCCTCCACGGAGAGGCGACTTTTTCCATGTTGCCTCGCTCGCGGCCTAACAGCTTGGATTGGTGCGGCCTTTACCGGAGTTGGGCCCGGAGCATCAGCAGCAGGCACAGCATGGACTTTTCCATCGCGGAGCGGGGGTGAACCCTTGCCGGGGGTCACCAGAGAGGCGTGCTCCGATCGCTGGACTGGTGACTTTGGCACCGTGGGGGCTGTGGTCCGCAGAGCTTCTAGCCGCGGGCGTGGCATGGACTTACCATCCGGAGCCTGGGATCCCTTGCTGGGGGTCGCCAGAGAAGAGCTCCGACCGCCGGCCTGCGGCCTATAACATCCTGAAGCCGCGGTCTGCGGAGCTTCTCGCCTGAAGCCACGGTCTCCGGTAGGAAAGTGCCGATTCGGGACCTCCAAGCTGCGGAGTGTGTTTGACCATCCCGACGTCGGAGTTTTGATTATCCCGATGAAAGGGCCTGTACATCGGGCCGTCCGTAGCCACGACTCCAGAGGGTTTATGGCCCCGACCACAGGTGAGCAACGGAGGAGGACTGGCTGAACTTTGTTGCCTTCCACCACATTGAAGAATGCTATGGTGGATGTTTGTGTTAAATTTTATTGTGTATTGTGTGTTCTTTTTAAGTGTATTGCTGCTGGCAAATTCATTTCACTGCACCATCGGTTGCATGTGACGAATAAAATTGACTTTGGCTTTGGCTTTCTTTGACTTTGACTTTGACAATAGCTTCTTTATTGTAGTAGTACAAAACAATGAAATGTCATAACTTTCTGTTCTTTATCATCGTTCAATTCATTTCATATAAATCATAAAAACTTCTCAAAGATCTCACCTTCGATAGCCACTAATTTTTCCGATATGATTAGAAAAATAGTCTCACGCACTCCACGACATATTTGAAACATGTCTTACCAAGACATTGTTCTTAGTCTGAAGTTGTACTGTACGCACCAAACCTTTAACGTCCGGCATGATTTCCAATATCCTTCCCATCAATCAAGAACCTCGTGATGCAGTAGAATCAACCACCAAAACGATATCACCTGGAATAAAAAAATGTCTTACTTTAAACCATCGTTGTCGTTCTTGGATTAGAGGCAAATATTCTTGTGTCCACCTTTTCCCAAAAAGATCTGCCATTTTTTTGTTCTCCAACTTTTCCACGCTGTCGTCTACATTCAACACAATTTTTATTATCTTTCTTGCAGCAGAATTAGCTTTGATAATCCAACATGAAGTTGCGACAGCATGTGATTTCTTCCTCCATGTCCCATCCGTTCATGAATATGTCGTAACAGTAATGGTGAAATATGAAAGTCCTTCGAGAGAATAATAGGATGCTTAGCCTCTTCAGGCATTGCCAGTCTATTCAAGCGTCCGCCAACTCTCAGAAGTCCTTCTTCCAATACAATTGGAAGTCATTCTTCCAGCTTATACAATTGATTGTCTCTTTTGACACTATGTACTCTAGCTTCTAATGTTGATATTTCTTCCTTGTATTTTTCTCTTTGACAGAAAGGCATAATCGCGTTTTCTGCTCTGAGAATATCATCAAGATATAAACCCTGTACATGGTACGATACCTTAAAAACGTGCATCTTCTTTTCAACCTTTTCCTTCAGTTTTTCAGGATCTTCTTCAGAAATACTTTCAGCAATCTTTTTCCTTTTTCGGACAAACAGCAATAACCTTGTTTTGGCTTTAAGAACCCAAGCCACCACACTCACCAACTTCTTCCACGATGAAAAGTGGGTAATTAAGTAATTTGTTATGTTTGATGAATCCTTAGCAATAACATTCACTGTAATGTTTTGCTTGATTTCCGGATCATTAGCAGAGATTTCAAATCCCAGCTCAAGCTTTGGCCATTCTCTGTCTGGCTTAGAGAAACTCTGGTCCATTGATCCATCTCTTATTGCTTAAGGAGCGGTCTGCTGTTAGTCCTCTAGAAGCTTCATCCGCAGGATTTTCCTTTGAGTTAACATATTTCCACTGTGATACATTGGTAGCTCTCCTTACATAAGAGATTCTGTTTGCTACAAATGTTTGGAAGCATTTGGTTTTGTTGTTGATGTACTTAAGCACGGTTGTGCTATCAGTCTAGAAGATGGATTTGTCCAGCAGTAGCTGTAATTCCTTTGCCAGCATTATGTCCACTCTGACAGCTAGGACTGCAACTATAAGCTCCATTCTGGGAATCGTCATTTGTTTCAGCCACCCTGGCTTTTCCCATTATGAATGCAGCATGCACCTTTTTGCTATCATCTTCCAGTTTTAGATATGAAACAGTACCATAGCCACTTTCGCTTGCATCTGAAAAGTGGTGCAGCTGTGCAAATCTGATTCGACCAAAGTTTGTAGGCTTGATGCACTGGTTCACTTTGAATACTGAGATCTTGTTGAGATCTGCTAACCATTCTGTCCATCGTTGAGAGGAAGTTTGCGTTATACTCTCATCCCATCCAAGTTTTTCCTTACAAAGATCCTGAGATCCTGCAAAATCAACTTGGCTGGCAGTGTAAATGGTGCAAGAAATCCCAAAGGGTCATAAACAGAACCAATCACGGATAGGATTCCCCTTCTAGTACATGGTCGCTCTTGAATCGAGATTCTGAACTTGAACACATCTGTTTCAACGCACCAGTGCAATCCCAATGCTCTTTCCATCGGCAAATTGTCTTTGTCCAAATCCAACTCCCTGGTCTACTTGGCTCTATATGGTGGAATGCTTTCCAATACAACACGGCTGTTACTGATCCACTTGGAAAACATGAATACGCCTTTATTGCAGAGGGAAGTCCGATGTTTTACCATTTGAATTGCTTCCTGTTCCGTAGACATAGATTTTAAACAATCATCCACATAGAAATTATTCTTTACTGTGTTTGTCACTTCTTCTGGGAAGTGAGCTTTATTGTCCTCGGCGGTCTTCCTTAATGCAAAGTTTGCACAACTTGGTGATGACACCGCTCCAAAGAGATGTACCTTCATCTGATATTCAACAAGATCTTGTTGTGCATCCCCTTCAGGCCACCATAGGAATCGCAAATAGTCAATATGCTTTTCTGATACTTTGACTTGATGAAACATTGCTTTAATATCAGCCATCAAAGCAACCGGTTCTTGTCTAAGTACTCCAACGAGTAAGTTGGTAAGGTCCGGACACTGTAGTAGTTGACAGTTAAGTGATGGTCCTTTGAAGACTGCAGCACAGTCAAAGACCACCCTCAAGGACCCCATGGTGTGGAATATACCATAGCTCTCCGTCACTTCGATTCAGCTGGTCTGTTGGTACCATTTCAGCATAATCATTGTCAATCCTGTCCATTAGGAAAGATATATATTCTTCATAAAATTTCTTATTCTTGCCAAACTTGCGTTTCAGTTTCTGGGTGCGCTGTTCTGCAATGCAATGATTATTCGGCAGGCTAACACTTTCCTATTTGAAAGGTACATCTAGACAATAGAGTCCATCTATCATCTTTACTGAGTAGTTCATAATATCCAAAAACTTCAACTCCTCTCTGCACATTTCCTCTGATTCCTTACTGGTACTTTCATAGAAGTTGTGATTGTATTGTTTGACCAATAGCTCTTCTAATTTACCACTAGATATTCGATTGACACAGGAGCAGGGTGGTTATTCTCGTTCCTCCTTCTGTTATTCCTTCTCAAGGAGCCATAGATAACCCATCCGAGTAGAGATCTCACAGCAAATGGCCCGTCCCCTTGACTGCTGACAATCTCTTTAGGTTCCAATGCCTTCAGAGCATTTGTTCCAATAAGTAGGTCGATACCAGAATTTATTTTAGGTATCTTGACATCCTTCAAGTAAGTCCATTGTTTCAAGTCTTCTTGCTTGGGTATATTTAGATGAGAAACAGGCATGGTCTCATGTGTAAACACATCAGATATTTGTATAAAATTGTCTTCATCCAGACTAGATATTTCCATACCTGTAATATGATGACTATCGCAGGATTTCTCCTCATTCATGGTACGCAATAGAATCTTAGTCTTTTCTCCTGTGATGTCCAGCCTTCTCAACAAGCTTTTTATCCAAAAAAGCATATGTTTGCAACACTGTACTCCCCTGGCTGCTCCTTACCTTTACTGGTAAGATGGAGAAAATACAGGTTTCTACCCCGGCCCAAATATGTGCATTTATTTGAGGTGAGGTAACAGCTTCTCCTTCTGTTTTATTTGCTCTGGCTTCTTTTCCGTGTTCTTCTGTTGAGTATGAAGTAATTCAGGATGATCTTGATTACACTTATTACAAGTTATATGACTCTTGCAGTCTTTAACCATGTGTCCTTTCTTCAAACATCCAAAGCAGACTCCTTTCTCCTGTAAGAAGTCCATCTTTTCTTTAGATTTTTCTTCTTGAATTTACGACCACCTTATGGTGTGACCAACCTCATCACATGACAAACAGAAACCTCGTGGCTTAATGGTAGATGTGTCTCTTTTCTTCTCACCTGTTGTTTCTACAGGTATTACAGCGGTAGCAAAACTACTTTCCTTAGGTCCTGATCTTCCTTTTGTTTTAGTAAAGGTAGAACCTTTGACAGTTGCAATTGGTTTAGGATCTTGAATATTCCCATGATATAGATTTGACATTATCCGTACTTCCTTTTCCATTCACCAGGTCAGGAGCATGGCTTCTCATTTCTCAACTTCCAATATCAGACCCGCTCTATCTCTCCACCTTTCTCTAAGCCTATAGGGCAGTTTTAGAATGATAATTCACATATTACTAACAACATTCATTTCTTGCATGGGATACATTGCAAGAAATGAATGTTTCATTGAGATGTTTCAAATGAGATGTTTCATTGAGCTACAGCAACTTCTAAGAAATATCGCGAACTCACGCAATGCTTTCGCATCTTCCACCTTGATAGCTGTCCAAGCATAGGCCTTCTTCGTGTATGCATTAGCAATCAGGTGATCGTTACCAAAATGCTCTCTAAGCTATTCTCTTGCCGTTCGATAGCTCTCACCTGCAGGCAAATTCCGACAACCTCCAACAAGCTGCTTTGGATATCTGCTTGTGTAATGCTCCAGAAATCGTAAGCGATCTCTTTCATTAGTAGTTTTCATTTCCACTCCCTCCACGAACTGGTCTATGAAAGTTTCATATTGCAAAGGATCACTGTCGTACTTAGGAATTTCCATTGGAGGTAAAGTGGAAGAAATATTATGTTGAGCTAGATACTCGCTAATTCTCATTTGATACCTCACTAATTCACATATTTCTTGTTTAAATCCCTCATTGGACAGTGGAATGGTAAACAGGCCTCTGAGAAGAGTACTGGTCTGGGTAGGTTTTGTCACGAGTCCCATAACCAGTTGTTTGTCCCTGGCTGGGCACAAATGGATCCAAAACCGGCCTCTGAGAAGAGTACTGGGTCGCCGGCTTATTACGAGCCTCAACAGACAGCCGAAAAGTTATTTGCTTCGGTCTAGCTCCTTGTTGCTGAAATGAAATTTCGCCGACCGCCCACCCACTCGGTGCTAGCTCTGAGTCGTGAGACCAGAGTGGCACGGGCTGTGGGTTCGATTTAGGTGCTGCTTCCATTCCTATTAAGAAACTTTTCTTCTGAGATATTCTCGAGCCACATCTTGATCCTTGGCCCTTCAATATCTCCCTCCTTGCTCTGGCAACTGCCGGCTTTGTGGCTATTTCCAGTCTTTCCTTCTCCTTCCTCAACTGCCTTTTTCGTTCCTCAGCCTCTCTCTTCAGCTGTTCACTTCGTTCCTCAGCCTCTCTCTTCAGCTGTTCTTGCCTTTTCAGCAGTTCTACATGCCTTCTCAGCTGTTCTTCTTGTTCCTCAATCTCATATTTTTTCTCCAAGATGGCAGCTTCTAACGAGAGATCAGCTAATTCAGCTTCAGCTTCCCTTTGAGCAGAGACCCTTGTAGTTGAATTGGCTACAGAACCAGATTTCCGTCCAGATCTTCATGTTGAGACGTTTGAGATACTATCCTGTGGTCCAATTTCTTCTCCCATTTCAACACCTTGTTGCATCGAACTTCCGACTGTAAGTTGTTCGATCTCAAATAACCACTTCTTCACATACTCTACAAAACCATCGAAAAATTCCACTTTTTCTTGGAACCACTGGGTGTGTCTTTTGAGCTCGTCCTCTGGCATTTCTGTTTTCAGCAATGTGTCTTGCTTTTTACCAACCTAGAGACCAAGGCTGAGTAATAGCTCCTGATTAGATTGCACTATCATCGTATTCTCTTTGGATTCCATTAGTTTGTTCTGGATTTCAATTTTCTTGACCATCTGCTTCCATAACTTGTCTCTATCCATCTGGCATCTTTCCAGGTAGGCTGCTTCTCCCTTCTCAGTTCGCTTGGTCTCTCTTCTTCCATATCTTCTCTCTTCTGACTCCACAGCTCCCTCTTGTGGCTCATCTTCGTACTCACCTGTCCCTCGCTCCATGGGTTAATCCTCTTGGCTGACTGCCAGATCGTTGTCCAAGTGCAGAGCTGGCTATTAGCACATCTTGTCTGTAGTTCCAAAACAATCCAAATCTTTTGAAGGTCTTCTCAAATACAAACTGGCAAATACTTGAAAACATCTAATTATTTCCCAAGATTTTCAAAGTCTTCTTACCAATGTTTTGTAAGCTTGTCCAAAACATCCAATTAATTTCCAAGGCAGTTCACTCTAAGCTAGCTGACTTATCTTGAAAGAATTTGAATACATCATTTCAGATCCAAAACATTTGCTCAAGTCTGAGCTCTTCAAGGTCACAACACCTATACTGGTGCTGTCCTTATCCAGGCTACAATTAACAAGCTTTATTGTAGCAGCTTCTTGGCTGCTTTCCAAACTTTTGCAGAACCCTTTACAGGTTTTTAGACTTAAACATCTGATATTTCTCATATATAGCAAGCAATCGATTCTTACTCACGGCCGCTCCCTCGGTCAATGAAGTCTTCTTTCTTCCGATGACCCAGGCGTTCAACCGTGTCTTTTCTTCTTCCAGAATTCAGGCTGTAATCTCTGGCAGAGATCCAGCTTCTTTGATTCACCGTTGAATCAGTCTTTTGCTACTACTTTTCCTCGTAGTAACGAGTTTTATACTTAAATGTAGCGGCAGTTTTTACAACGTCTCAAAGTTCAACCTTCGATATCCAATTTTTCGGGTATGATTAGAAAAGTAGTCTCACGCACTCCACGACATATTTGAAACAGCAAAGATGAATCTATCAGAAGTAGTCTCTTGATTAATAGCTTCTTTATTGTAGTAATACAAAATAATGAAATAACTCATAACTTTCCGTTCTTAATCATCGTTCCATTCATGTCATATAAATTATGAAAACGTCTTCTTGTAAAAGTACATCGTCTGACTACATATATATGTCCCAATCATGCTCGTGGTCATGGTAGAAAACTGTTTCATTCCATGGCCCACGACATCAAACTAAAAACTAATCATCGGAGAGTCTGTGCCAGAATCCTCTAGCCAAAAACATGCCCCAGCCTATGTATAAAATCCCACCCACATTAACACAGGCAGATAATAATTAAAGGTAACAAGACATGACTATAATAAACTTACTTAAGCTTAATGGCTCCAACAGGAGCTGTAACCAAATATTTGGACAAATGTATCAATGTTGCCATTGTGCTGCAAAACCTGATCTTATCTCTTTGAATAACATCACTCCAGAGCAGTGGGTCAATTAATAAGATACAAGAAACATGAGTGGGATTCCTTCAAGTGAAGAGTGTGGTACAGGAAACAGAGTCACTGCTGTTAACGCTCATACCATATCCAGGCAAATACAACCATATAGAGGACAGACTTTGCAGCTGGATGATATGTTCAGTTGTGTTAAAGGCCTCAGAGAAAATTGAGGAGAACCAATGGGAAATATAAACCATGACCACATTCACAAGGACTAAAAACCAAATGTCGTATCTTCAAATGGGAAGATATGCATGATCAAGATTTTTATTTCACATGAAATATGCATATTTAGTTTAGTTGGTTTGAGTTCCTCAGATCAATTGATATCTATTTTAATGTCAGGTTACTTAAGGTTACTCACAAATTCTCCCGAGTTTTCCCCTTGCTTCAAACTCAGAGAATGTCCGTAGCGAGTCCGTAGGAGTTTATAGCGAGTCTGTAGGAGGCTGTAGGTGTCCGTAGATATTTTGTAGCGGCTCGTAATGCCAGCCGTAGGTACTCGGGGCATCAGGTAAGTCGAGACGTTTTTTCAGCATGTTGAAAAATGTCCACGAGTAAATAAAATAGCCCCGAGTACCTACGGCTGGCTATTACCGTAATTCTCCAAGTTTGAATCAAGGGGAAAACTCGGGAGAATTCGTGAGTAACTCGGGAAAGTGGGACAGGGACTTTAGAATATATCTGCAAACATATGATGATCTCAGTGCAGCTAGGTAAACCAGCACAGTATTGCAACAAGTCGAACTGATACAGTATTGCTCCAATGAACCAGGTTCAATCATTATCTTCTGTAATAGCTCAATGAACCAATGACAATCTGGTGATCTCATGATTACCCTTATTGCTGAGAGTGTTTTCATAGATTTATTAAATTATTTTTAATATAAATACCTCAACTATTGTGAAATACCTCAAGGTCATTTCTCCAAAACAGTATCCAAACTTCTGGACACTTACCCAGTTTATTCAACCACCATATTGGTAATTGAAATGACTGTACAATAATTCCACCTTTAGCCAATGATTTGTGATTTTACAGATTACAAACTGTGGATCCCTATGTTCATAGGGACAAAGTCTACAAATTCACCATCCTGTAATGAGACTATCATTTATCACCTTGAATCTGATAATCTTGCTGACTAAATGCCACAACACTTAAATTTGAATGTCACTCATTATTTGAAGGGCATTAAAAAATAATTGAGTACCTATGCACTTTACACTGAATGCAATTACTCTTTATGAAAAGTGTACAAAAGCAAGAACATAGTGCCTATTTGCTAATTAATGGTATGTTAGAACTGGCTAGGGTCTCGACCTGAAACAAGCACCAGAAGGCTTCCCCCCAGGCATTTACCACCGTTTCCGGGGATTTCATCAAAGCCAACCTGAAGAAATCGCTCCCTAACTTCCACCAACATGTCTCCTGCAGTACCAGAGGATCAAACACCCTGGGGGGGGGGGGGGGGGTTGGTGCACAGGAACAACTCCAGGACTGCTTGGAGTCTGTAGACTGGGCAATGTTCAAGGACTCGGCAACGGACCTGAATGAATAAGCCATAGTCGTTACAGGCTTCATAAGGAAATGTGTGGAGGACTGCGTTCCAACAAAAACCTTCCGAGTGTTTCCTAACCAGAAGCCTTGGATGAACCATAAGATCCGCATTCTTCTGAAGACCAGATCCCGGGCATTCAGGTCTGGCGATGCAGAGGTCTATAAAAAGTCCAGATACAAACTTGGTAAGGCCATCAAAAAGGCCAAAAGGGACTTCTGCTCTAACCTGGAGGGTGAGACTGACGTACGGCAACTGTGGCAGGCCTCCTAAAAGGTGAAATCAGGAGGCGGCTCAAACGACAGCGAAGCATAGAAACATAGAAACATAGAAAGTAGGTGCGAGAGTAGACCACCAGGCCCATCGAGCCCGCACCGCCATTCGCTCATGGCTGAACACTAAACAGACACCCTTACCCACAAACAGTAGACACAAGACACAGAACACAAGACACTACCCTCCCCTTTATATCGCTATCACCCCTCTCCACCCCAAGAACCGCGTGATCTCCTGGGGGAGGCAAAAAAACGGATAAAACCCCAGGTCCAATTCGGGAAAAAAATCCGGGAAATTCCTCTCCGACCCCAATCCAGGCGATCGACACTTGTCCAGGAGATCACTCAGGTCTTACTATACTAACCATACCTAGGTCCATATCCCTGCCCTCTCCCCGTAGCCCCTTATCCCCTTGGCAGCTAAAAAACCATCTATTTTAGACTTAAATATATTTAATGTTTCTGCTTCCACTGCTCCCTGGGGCAGTGAATTCCATAAATTAACCACCCTCTGGGTGAAGAAGTTCTTCCTCATCTCAGTTTTAAAAGAGCCCCCTCTTATTCTACAACTATGTCCCCTAGTTCTAGTTTCCCCGATCATTGGGAACATCCTCGGTGCATCCACCCGATCAAGGCCCCTCACGATCTTATATGTTTCAATGAGATCGCCTCTCATTCTTCTAAACTCCAAAGAGTAGAGTTCCAGCCTACTTAGCCTTTCCTCATATGTCAATCCCCTCATTGCAGGAATTAATCTTGTAAACCTTCGCTGCACTGCCTCCAGGGCCAGTACATCCTTTCTTAAGTATGGACCCCAGAACTGTACACAGTATTCCAAATGTGGTCTCACTAATACTGTGTACAGCTGCAGCAAGACCTCCGTGTTTTTATACTCAATCCCCCTAGCAATAAAGGCCAAAACTCCATTGGCCTTCCTGATTGCTTGCTGCACCTGCATACTAACTTTTAGTGATTCATGTACTACTACCCCTAGATCCCTTTGCGTTGCATTACAGCGCAGCTCCACCTCATTTAGAAAATAACTTGCCCTATCATTTTTTTTCCCAAAGTGAATGACTTCACATTTATTAGTATTAAATTTCATCTGCCAAGTTGTTGCCCACTCACCTAGCTTATCTATATCCTTTTGCAGACTCTTCCTATCCTCCTCATCCCCTACTTTTCCTCCCATTTTTGTATCGTCCGCAAATTTTGATATATTACACTTGGTTCCCTCCTCCAAATCATTTATATAAATTGTGAACAACTGGGGTCCCAGCACCGACCCTTGCGGAACCCCGCTAGTTACCGGTTGCCATCCCGAGTATGAACCATTTATCCCCACTCTCTGCTTCCTATTTGTTAGCCAATCCTCTACCCATGCTAATATATTACCCCCAATCCCATAATTTTTTATTTTTAGCAATAGTCTCTTATGTGGCACCTTGTCAAAAGCCTTTTGGAAGTCCAAGTATACCACATCCACCGGTTCCCCTTTATCCACCCGGGTTGTTACTTCCTCAAAGAATTCGAGCAGATTCGTTAAACAGGACTTCCCCTTCACAAAACCATGCTGGTTCTGTCCGATGAAGTCATGTTTATCCAAGTGCCCCGTTAGTGTTTCTTTAATAATTGTCTCTAACATTTTACCCACCACCGATGTTAGACTAACCGGTCTATAGTTACCCGCCTTCTGTTTACTTCATTTTTTAAATATAGGTGTTACATTGGCCATTTTCCAATCCACTGGGACCGTTCCTGCCTCCAGGGAGTTTTGGAAAATTATCACCAATGCATCCACAATCCCCACCGCTATCTCCCTCAAGACCCTTGGATGTAATCCATCAGGCCCAGGGGATTTATCCTCCTTCAGTCTCATTAATTTCCCTAATACCACCTCCTTGGTGATCTTAATAGTATTTAACTCCTCCATTCCTACCGCCCCCAGCGTTGGAATATTTTTTGTGTCTTCTATGGTGAAGACTGATACAAAATACTCGTTTAATGCCTTTGCCATTTCCATGTTCCCCACCAACAACTCTCCAGTCTCACCCTCCAATGGACCAACGTTCACCTTAGCCACCCTTTTTCTTTTTATATAGCTATAAAAACTCTTACTATTAGTTTTTATGTTGTTCGCTAAATTCCTTTCATAGTCTATTTTCCCCGTCTTAATTAATCTCTTAGTTATTTTTTGCTGACCTTTAAATGCTTCCCAATCCTCTACCCTCCCACTATCTCTAGCTACCTTATATGCCCTTGCCTTCAGCCGAATACTATCCTTTATAGTTTTACTGAGCCATGGCTGACTGTTCTTTCCCTTACCCCTTTTTTTCTTCATAGGAATAAATTTTTCTTGAAGGTTATACAGTAGATCCTTAAACGTACACCACTGCTCATGTACCGTCTTATTCTTGAGTCTGCTATCCCAGTCAACTTTGATCAGCTCAGTCCTCATACCTTCATAATCCCCTTTATTTAGACTAAGTACCCTAGCCTGAGTTTCAACCTGCTCTCCTTCTATTTGAATATGGAATTCGACCATATTGTGGTCACTTGTTCCCAACGAGTCCCTAACTATGACATGTTTAATTAATCCTGCTTCATTACACAGGACCAGATCCAAGATTGCCTCCCTCCTTGTCGGTTCTGTGACATACTGTTCTAGGAACCCGTCTCTAATACATTCTATAAACTCTTCCTCTAGTCTACCCTGCCCAGTTTGGTTTGCCCAATTAATATGAAAATTGAAGTCCCCCATGATTACAGCAGTTCCCTTTTTACATGCGTCAACTATTTGCAGATTTATGTTCTGACTAACAGCGTCACAGCTATTTGGAGGTCTATAAATTACACCCACTAGTGTTTTTTTCCCCTTGTTATTCTCTATCTGTACCCAAGCTGTTTCACTATCCTGATCCTTCAACGCAATATCCTTCCTCTCTATTGCCGTTATTCCCTCCCTTATTAAAAGGGCCACCCCTCCTCCCTTTCTTTCCTGTCTATCTTTTCTAATTGTCGAGTACCCCTCTATATTTAACTCCCAATCCTGATCCCCTTGCAGCCATGTCTCCGTAATGGCCACGATATCATAACTATATGTACTTAATTGCACCGTTAATTCATTTATCTTATTTTGAATACTCCGTGCATTTAGATACAGCACTTTCAGATGATTTTTACTACCCTTCCTTTCTGTTTTTGCCCCTTTTACATCTAGAGCTTTATCTTCACACATTCTGGATCCTCCTGTCACATTTTGATTTTCCGTTTCCCCACTGATACCCTGCTCTATTTCCTCTACCCCTGCCGTTATTACCCCCCTTGATACCTCCCCCCCGCTACTTAGTTTAAAGACCTCTCTACTGCCCTAGTTATATGATTTGCCAGGACCCCAGTCCCAGCACCGTTCAGGTGAAGTCCGTCCTTACAGAACAGATCCCCCCTGTCCCAGTACTGGTGCCAGTGGCCCAAGAAACCAAACCCATTTTTCCCACACCAGTCTTTGAGCCACGCATTCAGCTTTTTAATTTTTCGTACCCTCGCCGATTTGGCCCGTGGCTCAGGTAGCAATCCGGAGATCAGTACCCTCGAGGTTCTGCTTTTTAATTTATTCCCTAACTGCTCAAACTCGTTCAGCAGATCCTCCTTCCTCGTCCTTCCTATGTCATTGGTCCCCACATGGACCACGACCACTGGATCCTCCCCCTCACTCTGCAAATTTCTCTCCAGCATCGCAGAGATATCCTTAACCCTAGCACCGGGTAGGCAACACAGCCTTCGGGACATGTTCTGCTGGCCGCAGAGAACCTTATCTACCCCCCGAATAATACTATCCCCTATCACCACGGCATTTCTTCTAACTCCCCCCTCTTGAATGGCCCCCTGCTCTAACCTGGAGGGTGAGACTGACGTACGGCAACTGTGGCAGGCCTCCTAAAAGGTGAAATCAGGAGGCGGCTCAAACGACAGCGAAGCATCACTCCCTGACGAGCTCAATGCGTTCTACTCATGGTTCGATAGGGAGAACACTGATGTGCCTTCCCGAGCCCCTACTCGCCCTGATGGTGTTACCGTCATAGTCACAGAGGCTGACGTCAGAAGATCCTTCAGGGGGGTGAACCCTTGGAAAGCGCCTGGACCTGATTGTATACCCGTCCGTGTTTTAAAAACCTGTGCAGACCAACTGGCTGGAGTTTGTACGGACATTTTCAACCTCTCACTTCTGAGGTCTGAGGTTCCCAGAGGGCATCAATAATACCGGTGCCAAGAAGAGTAAGGTGACGTGCCTCAACGACTATCGACCAGTGGCACTAACGTCTGTGGTGATGAAGTGCTTTGAGAGGTTGGTTATGGTGCACAACTCCTACCTCGACAAGAACCTCGACCAACTACAGTCCACATACCGCCACAACAGGTCAACGATAGATGCAATTTCACTGGCTCTCCACTCCGCACTGTCTCCACTCCGCACTGGACCACTTGACAATAAAAACACCTACGTCAGGCTGTTGTTTATAGACTACAGCTCGGTGTTTAATACCATCATTCCTTCCAAGCTGGTTACCAAGCTCACGGAACTGGGCCTCTGTGCATCCCTATGCAATTGGATACTCGACTTCCTCATCCACAGACCACAGTCTGGTCGACTTGGAGGAACCACTTCATCCTCAGTAACAATTAGTATAGGAGCACCTCAAGGCTGCGTGCTCAGCCCCCTGCTTTACTCACTCTATACCCATGACCGCGTAGCCGGTCATAGTGCGAACTCCATCATCAAGTTTGCCGATGACACCACTGTGGTTGGACGAATCACAGATGGGGACGATTCACAGTATAGAAGTGAGATCGACCGACTGACCAAATGGTGCCAGCACAACAACCTGGCTCTCAACATCAGTAAGACTAAAGAACTGATTGTGGCCTTTAGTAGGGGAAGGATGAGGACCCACAAACCCATGAACTTTTTCTTCTTTTTCCCGTTATATACAATGTTTACATATTCACATATTCTGTTGTGCTGCAGCAAGTAAGAATTTAATTGTCCCGTCCAGGACATATGACAATAAAACACTCTTGACTCGACTTGAAACGTCGTCAATTCCTTCTCTCCATAGATGCCTCCTCATCCACTGAGTTTCTCCAGAATTTTTGTCTACCTTTGGTGATTGACATTATAAGTTTATTCTCTCATCATTGGGTGCAATATAATTATAAACAATGTGCATATTATCACCATAAAACTGCAAGATTGTATAATATGTAGCTTCCACATTGGGTAACAAGGGATCAGAAAAGCATAAGCTAATGGCAAAGTACTGCACATGCTGGAAATCTGAAAATAAAAAGAAACATACTCGAATGACTCAGCAGATATGGCAGCATGGAGAGAGAAACAGTTAACTTGATGACGAATTATGACTTTTCATCCATTCCATCCATCCCAATCCCATTCCCACTTTGACCTTGAACTTTGTCTCCTATACTGTTCCAAAATAAGCTCAAGGAATGGCATCTCATCTTTTAATCTGACACATGACAACCTTCAGGTCTCAAAATTTTAATAATTTTAGATAATCAGCCATTACAATCTTGTATCCCATATTTTCAGCATTCAATTACATTTTATTTGTCTCCTCTCATTTATCCCTCACCCAAACATTCCCACCTTATTTCAGCTGGTACCAACAACACAGTGCCATTCATTCTCCCCTGGTCTCCATAGTACCACAGACCTTCCTTATGTCCGTACTGCCCTGCCAACTGTTTCACTTCTGACTTTTCACAGATCTCATGACAGGTCCCCAACTTGAAACAATAACTCTGTTTTTCTCTCCATCGCTACTGCTTGACTCCCTTTATGAAAATAACCCCATTGCCGGAATCACAACTGTTCATACGTTTAGATATAGTGGTGATCATGGTTAAAATTCATTTGTCATAATGCAGTCATTTATATCTTGGAAAAAATACCTAGTTCGACTTCAAAAACGTTTCATAAATTAAAAACAACCATAAATTAAATAAATGAATTAAAACGAGCACAGGAAATAAGGTGTAGGAAAGAACTGCAGATGCTGGTTTAAATTGCAGGTGGACACAAAATGCTAGAGTAACTCAGCGGGACAGGCAGCATCTCTGGAGAGAAGGATTGGACGACGTTTCGGGTCGAGACCCTTCTTCAGATTTGTGTCTACCATAGGAAATAAGGCCCTCGGTATGTATGAATGGAGTGTGGAGAACAGAGCCAGTGAGTTTAAAGTGAGGTAGGGTACTAGAACCTTGGTGAATTGAAAGGAAGTGCTGAAACTGGGGCTCTGTGTGTGAAAAAGGATACTAGTATCTTAAAGGGAGCACAGGAATTGTGACCCTGGTAAGTGAAAGGGAATGCAAAAACATTTCACTAACTGGATACCTATCAAGAGAGTCAAGAGTGTTTCATTGTCATGTCCCAGATAGAACAATGAAATTCTTACTTGCTGCAGCACAATAGAATATGTAAACTTGTTAATATTTACCAAATTAAAGACACCATAAAATGGAGGATCCCTGCATTTGTCAGAATTGCTTAACCTTTGTCAGTGGAAAATTACAGGCTTTGGATGGCGCCGGTTAGTCTGAGCCTCAGAATGATATGCAGGATGGTGAAGGATCCAGGTGTTCTCATTTCCCCTTAATTGATAAAATGTATAGAAACTCTGCAAACAAACTTAAATGCATTGATATGATTGGATTACTGCAAAAACGTACATATTGTAAATAATGTTGCTGGACAGTTACCCTGCTGTTTTGTTGATTGGCCAAAGTGTTAAGCCCTGGCAGGGTTGTTTTGAATTCCAGGGTAAATGTTGCATTATTCAAGTTCAGTTAGCTTCTTCCAGAAGCTTCTCCTAGAAACAATGTATGGGAGATTCTGTTATTGTTTTGGGGAACTGTCAATAATGTATTGTTGTAATTAATATGTTTGATTGGATTGTAAAGAGACCACCCCTATGTAGTTTGGCCCCTCAAGTTTCGGGGACCTATAAAAGGCAGCCCCCACGAGGTCCTATGTCAATCTTCTGGAAGAGCGCTTGGGACTGCGTGACCCTTTGGAGTGTGTCTGCTTGCACGAGGCTGAGGGGCTTGGCCAGGCAGAGACAAGGATCGAACCCATGGTGGTTTAGGTATCATATAGGGGAATTTGCTGTTCAATAAAGATTAGTTTTTCCAGTGCTTGACTCAGTGCTTTTTTGACTGAACTAGACTGGGGAGTTAGCTTAGAAGAGCGTATTTACACACTGTAAACAATATGATAAATGAGGGAGAAAAAAATCAGTGTGTATATATACACATACCCACAAGTACACACACACACACACACACACACACACACACACACACACACACACACACACACACACACACACACACACACACACACACACACACACGTGTGTGTGTGTGTGTGTGTGTGTGCGTGTGTGTGTGTGTTTGTGTACTTGTGGGTATATATATACACACAGAACTTTTTTTGTAAAGAAAAAATACTTTTGTAAAGACTTGTAAAGAAAAAATAACAATCCATAAACTAATTGAATTGGGACTTTATCACCCCTTTTGACACCACTACATATTACTATTTTAATAAATGCATAATTGACAATTTCTTGCAGATATCTTAAGCAGCAATTTCTATTTATGTAAAGCCTTTAATGAAGCAAACACATCCCAAGGTGCTGCACATGATCAAATTCAAACAATATAAAGGTTACTTGGTCACAGAGCACATCAGGGGTAATGACTAAAAATTTGATCAAATCGGTATGTTTTAAGCGATATTTTAAAGAAGAAAAGAGAAGCAATCAAGGTGAAAAGCTTTATGAGTGCAATTGTAGTTAGGAACTTCGCCAAGAATGAAGCAGGGATCCGGTGTGGGGACCATCGAGATCGAAGGAGGGACGTGACGGGGTGCTGCAGAGAACAAAGGGAGACCTGGTGGGGGAAGGGGGTCCACGTGCCATGAGCAGAAGATAAAACTGTTCGATTATCTTTTTGCAACTTTATCAGCACCAGTAATGTGGCTACTCTTGTGTCCGGCCTAGGTGAGGTCTGCTGTACAATTGTACCTGGTTGTATGCAAAACAAAGCATTTCACTATACCTAGGTACATGTGACCATAAAGTATTATTGAATTATTGAATCGTTGAATTATTGGCAGCAGAATGGCTAAGCAAGAATGTTTACATTCAGCGAGAATAAAAAAGCTAGAATTTCAGCAACAACTCTGTAGGATTAGTAGTGGTGTAGATTATGGTGAGACTGAAGTGTGCAGAGGAATGAAAATAAGTTCGATTTGTTTAATACTAGCTGCACTCAATTGTCCACTCGCAGAAAACATGCATTTTGTATCTTTAAGTATTACTAAGCTCAAGATGTTTCATTGGGGCATAATAAAACAAAGAATGATACTTAACTAAACCAAACTAAATGATACTTAAACAGGAACAGAAACAGAAGGAAGAATAATGTTTACAAAGCTGAGAAATGCAACATTGCAGCAGGACTCGATGCTGTCCAGCCAAGAATGAGGCGGGACACGAAGTTTATCCAGCCAGTAAAACTTTAATGCTCTGCAATAATACAGCTCCCTAATCCACATGAAGGCACGGGCGTTCCCGAACTTAAATACTCCCCTGGGGAGCCCTATGACCTGCACCTCCCATCACCAAGACACGTGACTCCCCCCTCCAGACCCAAGGATTCACACTTTGCGTGGCTCACCACCAGGGGCCGCCACATGACACCCCCCCCCCCCAGAACCAGAGGCACCGAAACGGATGGGAAGCCAAACGAGGCGGCCAGACCTCGTACATACGTCCCCACGCACAGGGGACCAGCCCGGTATGGACAAATTCGGGGGAACCCGGGACGGTGGACGCCCCCGACGGCGAGTCTGGGCCACCTGTACTGGCTCACTAAGGTCCTAATGGGCCAGCTTCAACCGAGCCACAGACACAGTCTCTTGCCGGCCCTCCATATCCAACACAAAAGTCATTGGCCCGTGCCGCAGCACCCGAAAGGGACCCTCATATGGGCACTGCAAAGGCGACCTGTGGGCATCCGACGTAGAAAGACATACGGATTGTCCATGAGAGCCGGCGGCACATGGAACAGAGCCACACCATGACGAGACGTCGGGACAGGGGACAGGGCACCGATCCTCTCCCGCAAATGGATCAACACAGAAGACGGCGGCTCCCGTGACCCACCAGGTGCTGGTATAAATTCCCCGGGAACGGTGAGTGGAACGCCATAGACCAATTCAGCCGATGACGATGCCAAATCTTCCATGGGGGTGGTCCGAATCCCCAGCAAGATCCCACGGCAACTCGTCAATCCATTCCAGATCCGTGAGGCGAGCCTTCAAGATTGGGGATGATATGCCGTCGAATGGTGGAACTGTGTCCCCAACATGCGAGCCATTGCGGACCACAGTTCGGACATGAACTGGGCACTCCGGTCAGATGAGATGTCCAGCGGCACCCCGAATTGGGCGATCCAATGGGCCGCGACAAGGCAGAAGTGTCCATGAGTGGGTACACAAAAATGCTGGAGAAACTCAGCGGGTGCAGCAGCATCTATGGAGCGAAGGAAATAGGTAACGTTTCGGGCCGAAACCCTTCTTCAGTGTCCATGAGTGGGATGGCCTCCGGCCACCGCGTAAAACGGTCCACCACTGTTTGCAGGTGCGAGATACCTCGAGACGGAGGCAACGGCCCCCCCAATTATCCACTTGCACGTGGTCGAAGCGCCAGCGAGGTAAGGCGTCCGCGACCAGATTACAATTTCCAGCGATGTGGTGGATGTCGGTGGTAAATTCAGAAATGGACGTAAGCTGGCGCTGCTGCTGAGCGGACCAGGGATCCAAAACCTTAGGGAAAGCGAAGGCGAGGGGCTTATGGTTGGTGAAAGCGATGAAGCCCTGACCATCCCCACGAACTCTTGCAGGCCCCGCACTGTGGAAGGCCGCAGGAATTGGCGAATGACCTTGACACTGTCCGGTAGAGGAACGGCACCGTGCTGCGTCACCTGGTGGCCCAGAAAGTCGATGGCACGGAGGCCAAAGTGGCATTTGTCAGGGTTGATTACCAGACTGTACTCACTGAGGCGCTGGCACAACAAACAAAGGTGGGCGCAATGCCCTTGCTGCGAGCGACTTGCCACGAGGAAGTCATCCAAGTAGATGAACAAGAAGTCGAGACCCCGACCCACGGTTTCTATCATGCATTGGAAGGCCTGCACGGCGTTCTTATGGCTGAAGGGCATGCGCAGGAACTCAAACAACCCGAAGTGGGTAATTATCGGCGTCTTCAGAACATCCTCCGGTCGCACAGGGATCTGGTTGTAACCCTGGACTAAGTCTACTTTCGAAGTCTACTTTTTATGTTCAATGTTAAATTCTTTAATGTTGTGTTTTTATTTTTATTGGTGTGCTGCAAATGGCAACTCAAATTTCACTACACCAATTGGTGTACGTGACAATAAATGTCCTTTGTCCCTTTGTCTCTTTGAAAAGAACTTAGCCCCGGCCAGATGGGTGGAGAAGTCCTGGATATGAGGGAACAATCCGCAGTGATGGCATCGTTCAGGTGGCGGTAGTCGCCACAAAGCCTCCAACCCCCGGAGACCTTTGGCACCATGTACAGCGGAGAAGCCTATGGGCTGTGAGAGCATCGCACAATCTCCATGGCCTCCATGTTATGAAACTCTGCCTTCGTGATCTGGAGTTTGTCGGGGGCCAGCCTGCCAGCGCGGGCATGAAGCGGTGGTCTCGAAGTGAGGATATGGTGCAGCACACCATACTTCGGGCTGGCCGAGTTGAACTATGGGGTCAAAAGTTTACGTGGAAGCGTGGACGAGGTGTTGCCCCCTCACATCAACTAAGAATGATTGCGCCCGCAGGAAATCTGCGCCAAGCAACGGCTGGGTCACGTCCATTACAGTAAATGGCCACGTGAAGTGGCATGCACCAAAGATAAGGGGGTGCGGATGCCATACGTTGATACTGGACTGCCGTTCGCAGCAGTCAACTAGGGCCCCCACTTACCAGAACGCCTGTCAATCCCGGACGGGGGCAAAACGCTGACCTGCCCCCGATTCTTTGACCTGACTTCTGCCCCCGATTCTTTGACCCAGGCATACAGGCGGTGAATCTGGCCAACCACCGTGGTGATTACCGGCGGCCAGCCCCAACGTTTCCCGGAAACGAACAGGGTGGGCGGCATTGGTGGACCGCTGAACCCCAGCGCTGGTGGTTGAAGCACTATATTCTTTTGCTGGCCTCCCATAGCGAGGGGCTCAGCAGAGCCTCCGGTGGGCGCGACCCTAGGCCGCTGCGCCTTGCAGGGCGCTGTGGACGCCCGATCCAGCGCACCCACTTCCTGCCGCCTGGCCAGCCACAGCTCGCAGGCGCGCTCCGTTAGCGCCAGGAGGTCATCAAAACTCGCCCCTGAGAGGAGCAGGCGGATGTCCTCCGGCTACTGCTGCAGGAACATGTACTCGAACAGCAAGCAGGGACGGTGGCCGTCCATGAGCATGACCATCTCGCTCATGAGGGCCGATGGCTTTCGGTCGCCGAGCCGGCTCAAGTTGAGGATCCGCGCCGCTCGCTCCAGGCGGCTGAGCCCAAAGGTGCGGAGAAGCGGCGCCTTGAGGCCTTGGTATTTATCGGCCGCCGGCAGATCACGCAGTTAAGGCACCACGTGATTGGCCATTTCCTGTTTGAGTGCACTGACGATATAGTTAAAACAGGTTTCGTTGACAGTGATCCCACGGATATGAAACTGCTCCTCGGCCTGCTGAAGCCATACCTGTGGCTGAGAGGTCCAGAAGGTCGGTAGCTTCAGGGCGACCGTGTTCAGTTGGGCCTGGTCGGCAGCAACGGCGGGTTGAGCGCTGGCGGGGTGCATGCTGTGCTCTAAAGTGTCAATTTTGGAATGTCGAGGGACACCAATATAGCGGGACTCGAAGCTGTAATACAGCTCCCTACTCCACACGAAGGCACGGGCCTTCCCGACCTTAAATATTCCCCAGGGAGCCTCGTGACCTGCACCTCGCATCACCAAGACACGTGACTCTCCCCTCCAGAGCCGAGGGTTCGCACTGTGCATGGCTCACCACCAGGGGCCGCCACAACATGGTCATATCTGTTGCCATCCATTTACAGCACTTGTATTAGCATAAAAAATAAAGTGTTCCATGCAAAATGGCAAATTGCAGCCTTCTAATAGGCATAGAAACTCCTCAAATAACTGAAGTAAATTCAAGCCAAGCTAATGTTGATTTCCATATAATCCCAATGGGGATATGTCACATTTGTTTAAATGCTATGCAAAATATGCAAACACATCACCAGGCAGGGGCAAGGATTGCTATAATTACCTGTAAAAATTCTAACTCCAATGAGAGACTATCCTCCAGAGTCCATCTTATGCTCAGGCAGATTCCCAAATAGGGTGGCAGAGTGGTACAGCTGGTAGAGCTGCCTCACAGTGCCATAGACTCGGGTTCGATACTGACCTTAGGTGCTACCTATGTGGTTTATGCACGTTCTCCCCATGAACACATAGGCTTCTCCGGGTGCTCCAGTTACCACCTACATTCCAAAGACATGCAGGTTTGAAGATCAATTAGCCTCTGTAAAATTGCATCTAGCATTTAGGGAGTGGACGAGAAAGTGGAATAACATTGAATTATTGAGAATGCGTGATTGATGGTCGGCGTGGAATTTTAGTTTAGAAATACAGCGTGGAAATAGGTCCTTTGGCCCACCCAGTCCATGCTGATCAGTGATCCCCACACACTATAATTATACACACACGAGGGACAATTTACAATTTTCCCAAAGCCAATTAACCTACAAACCTGTACGTCTTTTGAGTGTGGGAGGAAACTGGAGCACCCAGAGAAAATCCATGCAGGTCATGAGAACATACAAACTCTGTACAGACAGCATCTGTAGTCAGGATTAAACTCGGGTCTCTGGCTAACTAAACTAAATTAAAGTAAACTAAACTAATCTTCCATGTTGGATCCCTGAGTTACTCATGGCCAGTAACTGCCGAGTGGAAAAATCTATTTGGGCCAAGACACAGGTTTCTGTAAATTGCCTGGAGCAAACGTGGTCTGACCCAATTGTCTTTCTGGCACATTGGTGTATATTGGGAAATGTACTGATTTACTGGGAAAGACTTTTATTTACAATAGACAATAGACAATAGGTGCAGGAGTAGGCCATTCAGCCCTTCGAGCCAGCCATTCAATATGATCATGGCTGATCATCCACAATCAGTATCCCATTCCTGCCTTCTCCCTATATCCCCTGACTAGTTTCACTGGAATCCTGTGACTCTCTAGCGACGTATATGGGCAGTCTAAAAAATTCAGTTTCATGAATATTTATGCCTCGTTACTAAGAAGCAGTGAGATGTTTCAGAGCTCTGGATTTAAATCTAATATCTTCCGATTTTATGTCCACGACACTTAAGCTATTTGAATGATTTTTTAATATAAATGACCCCCACCAAAGCTGTAACCAGGGAATGATCTATACAGGCCAAATAAAGCAAAAATGTACAATCATCATCATCTATATAATTAAAAGTCTCATCTTGACCACTTCCTGTCTCCTCTGTATATTGATTTTAGAAAAAACGCTACCATATATCGCTATGATTTTTGGCCATCTTACTCATAGTCCTCCTCCGCTGAGTAGGCCCTGAGGATTTTTCCCATCGATGATAAAAAAGTTATGAGTGTTTAAAAAACCTTGAGATCCTCTCGCCTGTCAATCACCACGATGAAGGTAACGCCCCTTCCGGGGGGTCAGGACTATAAAACCCCAGATGCCTGGACGTGACTCATTCATTCTGCAAGATTGTGAGAGAGAGGCCATGACTCTCATTCTAAGCTGTGAATCAACTGAACTGCGAGTCTGCAATGTACTTGCAATAAATGATTTGTTAGCTCTTAATGACAATGCCATGAGTTGTTTGGCCTGCTGCCCTTCCTGTGCTTGAAACTGCAATGCTTTATTAGGTCCGACTGTGTTTGGAAGGAATAAATCAAAAAATCAAAAATCAAAAATCAAAATCAAAATCAAAAAACGTTATTTGCCATTTGTGCTTACACACATAGGAACTCTTGTGCGGTTGTTCAGAGAGTCAAGTCGTCAAGTTAAAAAGACACACAGAAAGACACATAATCTATAAAAACATATACTTCTCTAGAAATAAAAAAAGAAAGTGCCTAAAACCCTATATAAGGGGAAGTGAAGAGCATTGTAAATTACACAAACCCTATGTAAAAGTGTCGATTGCATTGTAAATTGCAAAGGCCCAGGAGACAATATAATATGATATAATATATGTTATGAGGTGGGTCAGGACATCAGTTCATTTTGTTTTGGCCAAGAGTCTCACTGTGGCAGGGAAGAAGCTCTTGAAAAAGCGTGTTCTGTTTGTGGCGATGCTGTCCGCTCGTCTGTGCCTGAGGTTGTATGTGCAATTTTTGTGTTTGAGCAGGGAGTGAGCTGGATGTAGTGTGTCTCTGATGATTCTCTCTGCTCTTTTTTGACAGCGCTGTGTGTAGATTGTTTCCATGGAGGGAAGTTCCGTTCTGATAATCCTCTCTGCAGTATTTATGACTCTTTGCAGAGCCTTCCTCTCTGTCTGTGTGGTGTTTCCACACCACACCGTGATGCCTGTGGTGAGGATGCTCTCTATCAGTCCTTTGTAGACCTGGGTGAGAGGGCGACAGTGCAGACCAGCTTTTCTGAGCAGCCTGATGAAGTACAATCTCTGCTGGGCTTTTTTCACTGTTGCAGCAGTGTTCAAAGTCCAGTTCAGATCTGATGTTACTTGCAATCCCAGGTATCTGTAACTGTCAGCCCTCTCCACCTTGATGATGAGGGGCTGCAGGGGGGGGGGGTGGATTTTTTCTGAAGTCCATTATTATTTCTCTTGTCTTGTCTGTGTTGAGGCTTAGGTCGTTCACCTCACCATAGGCAAGAATGTCGTTCACCAGATTCCTGTAGCCCAACTCGTCCCCCCCCCCTTGATGAGGCCCAGGATGGTGGTGTCATCCGCATACTTAATAATGATGGTATTTTCCTGGGTGGAGACACAGTCGTGTGTGTACAGGGTGAAAAGTTTGGGATTGAGACAGCAGCCTTGTGGTGATCCTGTGCTGACGGTGAGCTCTGCAGACACCCTCCTTCCCATCCTCACCACCTGTGGTCTTTCAGTCAGGAAATCCAAGATCCAGTTGCAGGTGGGAGTCGGGACGCCGAGGTCTGTCAGCTTCTCAGTCAGCCTGCCCGGGCGAATGGTATTAAAAGCCGAACTGTAATCCAGGAACAGCGTTCTGACGTATGTTCCTCTGCTGTCCAGGTGTTGCAGGATGTGGTGTAGAGCAATGG
>CM075977.1:127153072-127190572 GCA_038087875.1 Malacoraja senta
GTGTTGATGCATTAATGAGCCTGTAAAGATAATGGACCGGTAATGTACCATTCCTGGTACATATGACAAGTCAACACTCTTGACTTGCAGTAGATGGTCAGACCCTTAAGAACATTGATGTACAGTGGGATCTTTGGTGCAGATCCATAGCTCCCTGAAAGGGACAACACAAGCAGATAAGATAGGGTGGTAAAGAAGGCATTTGGCAAGCTTCAATGGTCTGGACACTGAGTTTAGAAGTGCAGCTGCATAAAACTTTGGTTAGGTTGCATTTGGAGTATTGTTGCCATCTTCCAGGAGGAATCTGAAGGGTTTGGAGCTCATGAGGCTTATGATGATTTTGTTTGGAATAGCAATTATTAGCTACTAGACTAAGTGGGACCCGTTGGGTCCCATGTTCACACAGGAGGGCTGGTCCCCCAACGCAATATTCCACCTCTCCATCAATTCCAATATTGGTGGCTAGTGAGGGACTAGTTTCCAGAGGGCTAGTATGAACATTGTGGGCCAAATGGATTCTTGGGCTGGCAGCTCAGTCACTCGGGCCTGGTGGGCTGGCAGCTCAGTCACATGGGCCTGGTGGGCTGGCAGCTCAGTCATTCAGGCCTGGTGTGCTGGCAGCTTAGTCACTCAGGGCTGGTGGGCTGGCAGCTCAGTCACTCAGGTCTAGTGTGCTGGCAGCTCAGTCACCCAGGCCTGGTGGGCTGGCAGCTCAGTCACTCTGGGCTGGCAGCTCAGTCACTCTGGGCTGGCAGCTCAGTCACTCAGGCATGGTGGGCTGACAGCTCAGGCCTGGTGGGCTGGCAGCTCAGTCACTTCGGCCTGGTGGGCTGGCAGCTCAGACCTGGTGGGCTGACAGCTCAGTCACTCAGGCCTGGTGGGCTGGCAGCTCAGGCCTGGTGGGCTGGCAGCTCAATTGCTCAGGCCTCGTGGGCTGGCAGCTCAGTCACTCAGGCCTGGTGAACTGGCAGCTCAGTCACTCACGGCTGGTGGGCTGGCAGCCGACACTCACAGCTGGTGGGCTGGCAGTCGACGCACTCATGGCTGGTGGGCTGGCAGCTGACTCACTCTCAGCTGGTGGGCTGGCAGTTGACTCACTCATGGCTGGTGGGCTGGCAGTTGACTCATTCACGGCTGGTGGGCTGGCAGTTGACTCACTCACGGCCGGTGGGCTGGCAGTTGACTCACTCATGGCTGGTGGGCTCACACACACACACACTCCATCACACATACACCATCCAACACACACACACACACACACACACGCGCGCACGCGCACGCACACACACACACACACACACACACACACACACACACACACACACACACACACACACACACACACACACACACACACACACACACACACACACACACACACATAAACACTCTCCATCTCACACACACACCATCTCACACACACACACTCACACCATCCATCACACACTCACACACAACATATATATGACAGTAAAACTCTCTTGAATCTACTCACGCAGTTGAGCATGGCCTCTCCCCTGAGCAGGATTTCCGCAGTGAGCGGGACTTCCGGAATGAGCGCGACATTCAGTTCAAGCAGCACAGTGCAGACCAATCCTTCAATTGAGTTCAAGCAGCACACTGCAGACCAATCCTTCAATTGAGTTCAAGCAGCACAGTGCAGACCAACCCTTCAATTCAGTTCAAGCAGCACAGTGCAGACCAACCTTCAATTCAGTTTAAGCAGCACAGTGCAGACCAACCCTTCAATTCATGCATAGTGCAGACAGTGTGACAAATAAATGTATCTTGTATCTTGTATCTTGACTCACAGTTCAGTTCACTCACGGCATAGACTCACAGTTCTGAACTCTCACTCACTTTCTTCCGGGGTGACTGACTCACGTCCGGCCTCCAGGACTTTATTCTCCTGGCACCCCGGAAGGGGTATTACCTTCATCATGTTGAGTGACAGGTGAGAAGACCAATCTGCTGATCTCACGATTTTTAAAACATTCATAACTTTTTTATTATTTCACCAATCGGAAAAAAACCTTGGGGCGGTTGGAGGAGAGGAGGATGATGAGTTAGATGGTGAAAAATCATAGCGATATAGGGTAGCATTTTTTCTAAAATGTATTTACAACGTAGACAGGAAGTGGTCAAGATGAGACTTTTAGTAATAGATAAGGAGAGGTTGGGCACAGTTGAATAGTTTTCTCTAGAACATTGGAGGTGAAGGGATAATCTGATTGAAGTACATAAAATTCTGAGAGAAATATCTAGGAGTCAATATCTCAGAGAAATATGTTAAAGGCCTGTCTCACGAGTCTGCGGTCATTGGCGGCGAAACGGGAAGAATCTGCCGCCATAGACCGCGCACTCGTGAGAACGTACAATTCCGGGGCCGTGCGGCGGTGTTCCCAACACCGCACGGTGCTAAAATAAAACCAACAATGTCGAAAACTATATACTCACCGCACAACCTCCACCAGTGATGCACGAGTGCGGCACGGCCGCCCGCACGGGCCGCCGCCAGTGTGGCTCGAGCGCCGTGCGTCAAACCTCCACTGCCACAGCCTCCGCCAGTGAGGCACGTGCCGCCGCCAGTGAGGCACGTGTGCGGCACGGCCGCAGGCACAGCCACCGCTACAGCGCCGCGATCAGGATGGCCGCCGCCACAGCCGCCGCTGGTGAGTCACGTGCGGCGGGCCGACGTCATCGCAGTCGGCCCGCCCTTTTTTTTACTTACCGCAAGCACGTGGGACCCGCCGTGTTTGAATTACTCGGCCCCCGCGCAGCATCCGTGCAGCGCTCCAGTGGATAGGCTCGGCGCTCTCGCCGTTGCCGCGCGGTCCCCGCTACCGGCGACGCCGCGCTTCACCGCCGATGACCGCAAACAGGTAAGACAGAGCCTTTAGTCTTTTTCCCAAGGTTGAAATGTCATACACTGGAGGCATAGGCTTAACGTGGGAAGGGGAATGTTTAAAGAGTATCTACCAGGCAAATTTCTTTATGCAGAGTAAGGTAGGTGCCTGGAACATGCTGCCAGCGAGGTGGTGAAAGCAAATATGACAGCAATGTTTCAGAGGCATTTAGACAGGCACAAGGCCGGCAGGGAATGGAAAGATATAGAACATGGGCAGCAGTTGAGATTAGTTTAAATTGGCATCATGGTCGACACATACATGTGATGCATCAAGGAATGTTCACCACTTTAACGCAGTTTTCAGATAACCTGTTTTTTGGTTACTTTCTCCAGCTACCAATTTACAAAGTAATTCTTGCCTTGACAATTGTGATCTCAGCCCTATGGTGCACATTTATTTTGTTCTCTCTGCCATCTTCCCATTCTCCAACTTTAGAAAAGCTGTTTCTTACTTTTCCAGTTCTGGAGATGGATCTTTGATCTGAAATCGTGACTGTTTCTCATCACCACCAATGCTGCTTGGCCTGCTGAGTGCTCCCAGCATTTTAAGTTTTTGCTTATACTTCTAACCACTGAGAGTCAAAAGAAAATTGTCTGATTGCTGGTCAATATGTTCCCGTTGGAAGTGTCAAGCTGACCATCTCCACCAGTGGATGCAAGAACTGGCCTGATTTAGCATGTAATCCTGGGACATCGTGATGTACTTCAGATCCCCACTATCCTGGTAAATTGTAGATCAATTCTCTCACACTCCAACCACTGTCTTCAAATGAACAATGCCCATATGCTGAGCATGGACGCCTTCAGAATATGCAGGTAGACACAAAATGCTGGAGTAACTCAGCAGGACAGGCAGTATCTATGGAGAGAAGGAATTGGTGACGTTTCAGGTCGAGACCCTTCAGACTGATGTCAGGGGAGTGGGCGGGACAGAGATAGAATGTATTCGGAGACAGTAAGACTGGTGGGAGAACTGGGAAGGGGGAGGGGATGGAGAGAGAGGGAAAACAAGGGTTATTTGAAGTTAGAGGTTAATGTTCAGAATATGCATCTATACTATCTTCAGGACCCACAAACTGATCTTTCAGGCAGTCCTGACACATGAACAGCTCATGTTCTCTGCTCCAGAAGGGTCTGATTATGTCACTCACTTCTGATTCACTCCACCAAATCTTAAAGTACTCATACACCACCTGCAGAGGAGAATCTAAAAGACTATCTCTGGCAATCTTATCAACTGTAACTGAAAAATGATCTCCAACAGCCTGCAGCGGAAAACTCTCTATTCCAAACTCTCTGATGCCTCTTCAAAAGAAACTGTGAAAATATATCAGAAAGAGTATTCTGCTTCAATGTGCAGTATTCAATGGAGTCATAAAGATGCAATAACTGCATCGCGATGGTACACATACCATTATAGGAAAAGCTGATTTTAGCAGAAAGATACACCAACTGTGAAATTCCTGCAAAAACTGGAAGCTTGTGGAATTTGAGTCATCTCCATATTTATGTCTTCCTTTCACTTCTATTGGTGTTCTGCATGAACGTTTCACTATTAAGCTTTGGTCTGCATATGCTTATAAACCCATCTTGCTCTTCTCTCGGAGCCTGAAATCACCTTTGTGTAACAATTCAGGAGGAGCTTCGTCCCTGCTGTTGTGGGTCTTTTGAGCAGACCTCTCATATGCTAAAGGTGTAGTCCCAATCTCCCAACCTATCTTGGTGTGGTCCTTGCATTTTTCTTTACCTGTAACATCTCCGTACCTGGAACACTATATTCTGCACTCTGCTTATTTTTTGCTTTACTCTACCTGGATCTGGATGTAGTACGCTGAAAAGCTCTAGGTGGAGCATCACACAGCACTGGACAATTTTGACAATTTTTATCAAGCCAATTAATCAAGCCAATTAGCCTACAAACCTGTACGTCATTGGAGTGTGGGAGAAAACCAAAGATCTCGGAGAAAACCCACGCAGATCACGGGGAGTACGTACAAACTCCATACATACAGCACCCGTAGTCAGGATCGAACCCGGGTCTCTGGCGTTGCATTTTGCTGTAAGGCAGCAACTCTACCGCTGCGCCATCGTGACTGCCTTAAAAGCAGTGGCCCGTACTGTTCCGAAGGACAAGTTATTAATAAATTTTAGGTATGTATTAATTGTACTTGTGTATAGTTTGGATGTACTCATGTATGGTATGAATAGACTGAATAACATGCTAAACAGTTTTTCACTGAATCTTAATACTCATTAAAACAATAAACCAATACCAAACCCAATTTGTGGAGGACCCAATATTGTAGCCAAATCCAATATTTTGTATTAAGTTTAGCTTAGTTTAGTTTATTCTCATGTGTACTGAGGTACAGTGAAAAGCATTTTTGTTACGTGCTATCCAGTCATCGGAAAGACTGTACATGATTATAATCAAGCTGTCCACAGTGTACAGATGCAGGATAAAGGACATAATGTTTGGTGCAAGATAAAGTCCAGTAAATTCTGATTAAAGAGGTCTCGATGTCTCCAATGAGGGAGATGGTAGGTCAGGGCCGCTCTCTAGTTGGTGGTAGGGTGGTTCAGTTGCCTGATAAAAGCTGGGAAGAAACTGTTCCTGTATCTAAATTATGTAGATTCTTTTTAAAAGAACAACGCTCAGTAAAGCTCTCCAAAATCCAATACCAATGTCACTTGGACAGGACTTCTGCTTCTTTTGCATATATATTACTTCAGGATGCATAAACTGCTAGCACTGCAGGGAGCTCCTGGCGAGCACTGTGCCAGCGTAAAAGGGAGCACCTAGTGAACACTGCACCAACGCAGACGGGATCTCCCGGCGAGTATTGCACAGCCTTGCCGGAGCCAACCAGTACCATGCTCAGCCGCAGGAGGGCCGTCAGCGAGTGTGAAGGGATGTCGGTGACCGACGAAGAACATCAGCGAGTGAGCAGGGCCTTCCGAGAGCGAGAGGGACGCCGGCGAGTGAGGAGGCACGTCGGTGAGAGTGGAGGAGCGTTGGAGAGCCATCGTCCACATGAGTGCCAGCGGTCGGCTGAGGATGGCCCGCATGAGTCAAGGCAGTCAGTGGAGGGCGCTCCATCGAGAACAAAGATGGACCAGGTGTGGGGGGGCTGCCGAGAGAGCAAAGAGGGACCAGGTGTGGGGGGCCGCCGAGAGAGCAAAGAGGGACTCGGGGTGGGGGGAAGAGAGAAGGAAGAGGGACTATATTGAATACTTTTGTAACATTTACATGGTGACTCTTTGCATACTTGTGTACTGTATGCAAAGAATTTCACTGTACCAAGCACACGTGTCAATAAAGTATCAATCAAGAAATGTACACTTGTTCCATTCCACCCATATAACATTGGTGCTGCAATCTGCCAAGCACTTCTCCGAGAATTTTAAAGTACTTTTTTAAAGTACACAATGACAAAAGCAGTTCCATTTTAATTGTACTGATATCTTGGGATCCCCTGCAGATTTTTGTCCAATATAAACTGACAGATCTTTAGGGCAGATGGATCATACAGAAATGTAACCTCTCTCCCACAATAGAATTGTTGTGTCTGCTTTTGGGATCAGCACTAACAGGGCCGGCCTTAGGAGGTGCGGGGCCCAATTGGGAACAATTTTGGTGAGCCCCAGGTTCCCAGCCAAGGTCTGTAGAATCATAGAAATATAAATAAAGTCTATTATAGACTTTATATCTCTATGGTAGAATGGAAAGTAATCAAAATGTGCGCTTAAAAAGTGCCTGCGAGTTAATGGACCAAACAGATCTAAGCTACATTTTAATATAAAATTGCACACATGTAAGCCTACAAGTAACAAACAAAATGTGTAGATCACCTCTGAAAAATACATAGTTACAATACCACTTGTTTTAGTGACTGAATGAAAAAAAAAAGAATCTAATTAACTAGATCCTGGAAAACCAATAACCATTGGCGAAAAAACAGTCCAGGCATTACATTTTGGGCTTCGGCCCCATCCTACCTTTTGGGCTTCGACCCCATCCTAACTTAGTTGTGTGTGTGTGTGTCTGTGTGTGAGTGTGCGTTAGTTGTGTGTGTGTTTGTTGTTTGTGCGTGATTTGTGTGTGTTTGTTGTCTGTGTGTTATGTGTGTGTGTGTGTGGGAGGGAAGGAGAAACATAGAAACATAGAAAATAGGTGCAGGAGTAGGCCATTCGGCCCATTCGATATGATCATGGCTGCTCATCCAACTCAGTATCCTGTACCTGCTTTCTCTCCATACCCCCTGATCCCTTTAGCCACAAGGACCACATCTAACTCCCTCTTAAATATAGCCAATGAACTGGCCTCAACTACCTTTTGTGGCAGAGAATTCCAGAGATTCACCACTCTCTGTGTGAAAAATGTTTTCCTCATCTCGGTCCTAAAATATTTCCCCCTTATCCTTAAACTGTGACCCCTTGTTCTGGACTTCCCCAACATCGGGAACAATCTTCCTGCATCTAGCCTGTCCAACCCCTTAAGAACTCAATCTTCTAAATTCTAGCGAGTACAAACCAAGTCTATCCAGTCTTTCTTCATATCAAAGTCCTGACATCCCAGGAATCAGTCTGGTGAACCTTCTCTGTACTCCCTCTATGGCAAGAATGTCCTTCCTCAGATTAGGAGACCAAAACTGTACGCAATACTCCAGGCGTGGTCTCACCAAGACCCTGTACAACTGTAGTAGAACCTCCCTGCTCCTATACTCAAATCCTTTTGCTATGAATGCTAACATACCATTCTCCTTCTTCACTGCCTGCTGCACCTGCATGTCTACTTTTAATGACTGGTGTACCATGACACCCAGGTGTCGTTGCATCTCCCCTTTTCCTAATCGGCCACCATTCAGATAATAGTCTACTTTCCTGTTTTTGCCACCAAAGTGGATAACCTCACATTTATCCACATTATACTGCATCTGCCATGCATTTGCCCACTCACCCAGCCTATCCAAGTCACCTTGCAGCCTCCGAGCATCCTCCTCACAGCTAATACTGCCCCCCAGCTTCGTGTCATCCGCAAACTTGGAGATGTTTCATTCAATTCCCTCGTCCAAATCATTAATATATATCGTAAATAGCTGGGGTCCCAGCACTGAGCCTTGCGGTACCCCACTAGTCACTGCCTGCTATTGTGAAAAGGACCCGTTTACTCCTACTCTTTGCTTCCTGTCTGCCAGCCAGTTCTCTATCCACATCAATACTGAACCCCCAATACCGTGTGAGAAGGGAGGAAGGGAAGTAGAGAAAGAAGGGAGGGAGGGAAGAAGAGAAAGAAGGGAGGGAAGAAGAGCAGGGAAAAGAGAGAGAGGAAGGAGGGAGGGAAGGAGAGAAGGGAGGGAGGGAAGGAGAGAAGGGAGGGAGAGGGCTGGCGGCGGGAACAGATGCCGGGGTCCGGGTGTGAGCTGAGGCCGAGTTTTGTAAACATTGCTCCAACCCCCGGCCCGGCCCTCCGTGTATTGTTCACCACGTCTCCCCGGGGGGAGAGAGGGGTGGAGCCAGGGCTGTGTGCGTGAAGCACGGCGACTGGAGGGGCGGGAGCGCTGCACCGGGACCGTGAGGGAACGACCCACCCCCTTCTCCATTCCCCCTTGCACCCCCCTCCCCGTCTACCCCTTTGTTCCCCCTCCACCCCTCTACTATCTCTCCACCCCTCTCTCCCCCCTCCACCTGGGGTAGATCTACCCGAGCCGAAAGTATATTACTCTAGCATGGGGCCCCCTTAGGCGTGGGCCCAATTGGGAGCAATTGGTCCAATTGGCTTAAGGCCGGCCCTGACCACTAATGGAGTTGCCCATTTACTATGTTGAATCTTCACCAACACTTCATTCTGTTCTAACTAGCATTTTTTCCCCTCCACCAGTTATTTAAGGGTTTTAGAGAAATAGGGGCAGATATAAATCAGGAAACTGTAGGCCATTTACTAAGCTTCTATAATTTGGAAAATACTGGAACCCATAATTAAGGAGGTATTAACAAGATATTAAGAAAATTGTAAGACAATCAATCAGATTGATCATAATTTTGTGGCGCCTTCATGCCCATGTTGGTTTGCATACAGCCTGTCACCGCGGGCGACTCGCCAGCAGCCTCACGAGAAGGTCCAGCCACAAGAACTCAATAACAACTCCAAGGTCAGACGCACTAATTGGCCTTATCTACACATCGGTTATGATTGGTGAGAATGTTGGTAAAAGGGGCTTCTGGAATAAACGAGACACAAGGTGTCTGGCTCAGCTCAGTGTCATTTGTTCTTTGCTTTCTCTCGTGGGATTCAGTAGATCCTACAGTTTTATTAAAGGGAAATTATGTTTGAAAAGACTAGGCTTGTATTCACTGGAGTTTAGAAGGATGAGGGGGCATCTTATAGAAACATATAAAATTACAAAAGGACTGGACAAGCTAGATGCAGGAAAAATGTTCCCAATGTTGGGCAAGTCCAGAACCAAGGGCCACAATCTTAGAACAAAGGGGAGGCCATTTAAGACTGAGGTGAGAAAAAACTTTTTCACCCTGACAGTTGTGAATTTGTGGAATTCCCTGCCACAGAGGGCAGTGGAGGCCAAATCACTGGATGGATTTAAGAGAGAGTTAGATAGAGCTCAAGGGGCTAGTGGAATCAAGGGATATGGAGAGAAGGCAGGCACGGGTTATTGATTTTGGACGATCAGCCATGATCACAATGAATGGCGGTGCTGGATCGAAGGGTCGAATGGCCTCCTCCTGCACCTATTTTCTATGTTTTTATGTTTCTATAGAATAGATTTGAATCAATTGTCTGCCCTGCAATGCTAATTTTGGGCAAAAAGAGCATTTTTGGAAACTTTGCACTTTAAGTCAAGTCAAATCACGCCTAGTTTACTGTTGGATGCATTAGTGTGGTAAGATCTAGGTACAATATAGCAGACAATAAAGCAGACATAAAGTTACTCCACATGGAGCAATAGTAAAGAATCCTGGATCCAATCTCAAAACTTAAATTCAGAATGGAACATTTCAAAGAAACACCACAAGATATTGAGGAAAGGTAAGGCTTTATTTATAGCTACAAAATGTTTTACTGAAGAACCACACATTTAGAATTGATGTTATAACAGAGGCAATGTTATTCACATGAAGCAAATATTATAAAGGGCCATCAGCCTAAAATAATTAATGGTGTTGGGAGACGTGTGAGTAGATTGAATCTAAAGAATTTACACAGAAGAGACAATCAGAAAAAAATACATATTTTTCAGGCAAGGAGGATGTAAACATTGGAAAGATCCAAAGATCTTTGGTTTTGGTTTGTTCAAGAATACTATTTGTATGAATAACTTGGGCAGTGTGCAATGTATACAATTTACTGATGACATGAAAATAGGCAGAAGGGCAGACTGTGTGAGCAGCTGAAAACTTTGAGAAATTTAGTTTAATGCAGGAAAGAGTGAGGCCATGTACTCAGCAAGAGAAATAAAAAGGAGAGATGGCAAACAAAGTACAGGAGGATCTAGATATTCTTTTGCAAGAAATCCAAAAGGTTACATGCAGGCTTACCAAATATGCACCCCCCCCCCAGCCGCTTGCACTGAGAGAAGGCTGCTCCCACCCCACCCCTCCCCCCCCTCCCCCCCCCCCCAGCCGCTTGCTCTGAGAGCAGGATGCCCCCACACGCCCCTGGTTTGCACAGCCTGCCCAGCTACTTACAGTGAGCGCTGGCTGCCCCTAGAGTCTAAAGAAGTGTCTTGACTCTATACATCACCTATCCATGTTCTATAGAAATGCTGCCGAACCTGCTGACTTACTCCAGCACTTTGTGTCCTTTTGTGTATTAACCAGCAACTGCAATTGTTTGTTTCTACTACTTATACAATGATAGTACTTTACTCGGTAATAGTGGACAATCGGCAATAACGGACACTATTTCCCCCCTATGTTCTATTGTAACGGGGTGGGGGGATGTAGCTGGAATGCAAATGACATGCTGGCATTTATCATAAGGGGCTAGAGTTTACAAATAAATAAGCATCGGTACAATGATGCAGGATATTGTTGAGGCCGCACCTGGAGTACTGCATTCAGTTTAGAACATACAGTAGAATATGGAACAGCATAGCACAGAAACAGGCTTCTGATGTACAAATATGATGCTAAATTAAACTAATCTCTGATCCCTGCACATTATCCACATGCCCTCATTCCTTGCATTTTTCATGTGCCTATTTAAAAGTCCATTAAACACTATTATCGTATCTGCCTTCACCTCCACCTCCACCAACACTCCTTGCAGCACATACCAAGCGCTCCCATTTTCTGTGTAAAAAACATGGCTGCACAGCTCGTTGGAACTTTCTCCCATTCACATTAAAGCTCTGCACCCTAGTTGACATTTCTACCATGGGAAAAATATTCTATCCTATCTATGCCTCTCATAATTTTATTAACAACTCTCAGATCTTTCCTCAGCCATTGATGCTTCAAAGAAAACAATCCAAGTTTGTTCAACCTCTCCATGTGGCTAATACCCTTTAATCAAGGCAGTATCCTGGTAAACCACTTCTGCACACTCTTTAAAGCTTCCACATCCTGTAATGGGGCGACCAGAACTGTTTCCCAATGCTCTAAATGTGGCTTAACTCAATGTTTTAAAAGCTGCAACATGACTTTCTAACACATACTAAATGCCTCAACCTATGAAGGCACATATAGATACATAGATACATAGAAAATAGGTGCAGGAGTAGACCATTCGGCCCTTCGAGCCTGCACCGCCATTCAATATGATCATGGCTGATCATGGCTGATCATCCAACTCAGTATCCCGTACCTGCCTTCTCTCCATACCCCCTGATCCCTTTAGCCACAAGGGCCACATCTAACTCCCTCTTAAATATAGCCAATGAACTGGCCTCCACTACCCTCTGTGGCAGAGAGTTCCAGAGATTCACCACTCTCTGTGTGAAAAAGTTTTTTCTCATCTCGGTCTTAAAGGATTTCCCCCTTATCCTTAAGCTGTGACCCCTTGTCCTGGACTTCCCCAACTTTGGGAACAATCTTCCTGCATCTAGCCTGTCCAACCCCATAAGAATTTTGTACGTTTCTATAAGATCCCCTCTCAATCTCCTAAATTCTAGCGAGTATAAGCCAAGTCTATCCAGTCTTTCTTCATATGAAAGTCCTGACATCCCAGGAATCAATCTGGTGAACCTTCTCTGCACTCCCTCTATGGCTATAATGTCCTTCCTCAGATTTGGTGACCAAAACTGTACGCAATACTCCAGGTGTGGTCTCACCAAGACCCTGTACAACTGCAGTAGAACCTCCCTGCTCCTATACTCAAATCCTTTTGCTATGAAAGCTAACATACCATTCGCTTTCTTCACTGCCTGCTGCACCTGCATGCCTACTTTCAATGACTGGTGTACCATGACACCCAGGTCACGCTGCATCTCCCCTTTTCCTAATCGGCCACCATTTAGATAATAGTCTGCTTTCCTGTTTTTGCCACCAAAGTGGATAACCTCACATTTATCCACATTATACTGCATCTGCCAAACATTTGCCCACTCACCCAGCCTATCCAAGTCACCTTGCAGTCTCCTAGCATCCTCCTCACAGTTAACACTGCCCCCCAGCTTAGTGTCATCCGCAAACTTGGAGATGTTGCCTTCAATTCCCTCATCCAGGTCATTAATATAAATTGTAAATAGCTGGGGTCCCAGCACTGAGCCTTGCGGTATCCCACTAGTTACTGCCTGCCATTGTGAAAAGGACCTGTTTACTCCTACTCTTTGCTTCCTGTTTGCCAGCCAGTTCTCTATCCGCATCAATACTGAACCCCCAATACCGTGTGCTTTAGGTTTTTATACTAATCTCTTATGTGGGACCTTGTCGAAAGCCTTCTGAAAGTCCAGATACAACACATCCACTGGTTCTCCCCTATCCACTCTACTAGTTACATCCTCAAAAAATTCTATAAGATTCGTCAGACATGATTTACCTTTCATAAATCCATGCTGCCTTTGTCCAATGAATTCACCACTTTCCAAATGTGCTGCTATCCCATCTTTAATAACTGACTCTAGCAGTTTCCCCACTACCGATGTTAGACTAACTGGTCTGTAATTCCCCGTTTTCTCTCTCCCTCCCTTCTTAAAAAGTGGGGTTACATTTGCTACCCTAGTGGTAAAGAAGGCATATGCCATATGCCTTCTTTACCACTACTTTTGTTGGACTTAGACTGCAAGATCCCTCTGTACATCAATGCTCTCAAGCAACCTATCCTTAACTGTGTACTTTGATCCTACATTTGACCTTCCAAAGTGCAACATCTCACACTTGCCCAGATTGAACTCCATCTGCCATTTCTTCATCCATATTTTTAGCTGATCTATATCTTGCTGCACCCTTTGACAGGCTTCACTGTTCACAACTCTCAATTTTGATACCATCTGAAAACTTACTAGCCAACCCATCTAGAAATCATTTATACATATCACAAAGAACAAAGATCCCAGCTCACATGCCTGCGCAAAAGCAGTGCTTACAGACTTCCAGCCAGATTATCACCCTTCCACCACTACCCTCGTCTGCAATGGTTAAGGTAACCTTGAATCCAAACTACCGAGTCACCATCCATCCCATGCAACTTAATCTTCTAGACCAGTCTACTATGTGGGACCTTGTTAAATTCCTCAATAAAGTCCATCTGGACAACAGCCACTGCCCTACCCTCATAAATTAACTTTGTCACTTCCTCAAATTACTCATTCAAGTTTGTAAAACACAACCTGCCCCATACAAAGCCATGTCCTAATTGGACAATTTCCATGTGTTTCCCTTACTTAAAAAAAAGGAAATACTAACATCAGCAGCAGACCCGAATAGATTATTTGATTAATTCCTGAGTCAAAAGGGTTGTCCTGTCAAGAGCAGCTAAAAACATTGGATGTATATTCTTTAAAGTTTAGAAGAATAGCTATTGATTAGAGAATCATGTGGAACTGGCACACACGAGCAGTTAAGGCCTGGGGCACATCAGCCCTGAATGTGCTAAATGACAAGGCAGGCTGAGAGCCTACTCCTGCTAATAAATGTTTGTTGAGAAGTCTATCTATACAGCATTCAAAAATATTACAGTACCATATTTTTATTGAATGAAACAGAAATTGTTTGTCACTGCAGGAGTGATGACAATAGCCAGACTTCTTCCATCTTGCACCATTTAATCCCATAGCACTCCTGAGAAACTTAATCAAATAATATTGAAACCAATAGGAGCTGTAGCGGCGGTTTTTACAACGTCTCAAAGTTCAACCTTCGATAGCCACTAATTTGTCGGGTATGATTAGAAAAGTAGTCTCACGCACTCCACGACACATTTGAAACAGCAAAGATGAATTAAGAAGTCGGTGGGGGCGCTGCAAGTCGGCTGCCCTGCCAGCAGCGTGTTCGTTATTTCGACTTTTTGGGGGGTTTTTGGTGTGTCTAATGTTAGTTTAGGTGTCTCTTGGTGTGTCTTGTGTGGGGGGTGGTGGGGAGGGGAAAGGGGGAAACCGTTTTCGGTTGCCTCCTCCACGGAGAGGCGACTTTTTCCATGTTGCCTCGCTCGCGGCCTAACAGCTTGGATTGGTGCGGCCTTTACCGGAGTTGGGCCCGGAGCATCAGCAGCAGGCACAGCATGGACTTTTCCATCGCGGAGCGGGGGTGAACCCTTGCCGGGGGTCACCAGAGAGGCGTGCTCCGATCGCTGGACTGGTGACTTTGGCACCGTGGGGGCTGTGGTCCGCAGAGCTTCTAGCCGCGGGCGTGGCATGGACTTACCATCCGGAGCCTGGGATCCCTTGCTGGGGGTCGCCAGAGAAGAGCTCCGACCGCCGGCCTGCGGCCTATAACATCCTGAAGCCGCGGTCTGCGGAGCTTCTCGCCTGAAGCCACGGTCTCCGGTAGGAAAGTGCCGATTCGGGACCTCCAAGCTGCGGAGTGTGTTTGACCATCCCGACGTCGGAGTTTTGATTATCCCGATGAAAGGGCCTGTACATCGGGCCGTCCGTAGCCACGACTCCAGAGGGTTTATGGCCCCGACCACAGGTGAGCAACGGAGGAGGACTGGCTGAACTTTGTTGCCTTCCACCACATTGAAGAATGCTATGGTGGATGTTTGTGTTAAATTTTATTGTGTATTGTGTGTTCTTTTTAAGTGTATTGCTGCTGGCAAATTCATTTCACTGCACCATCGGTTGCATGTGACGAATAAAATTGACTTTGGCTTTGGCTTTCTTTGACTTTGACTTTGACAATAGCTTCTTTATTGTAGTAGTACAAAACAATGAAATGTCATAACTTTCTGTTCTTTATCATCGTTCAATTCATTTCATATAAATCATAAAAACTTCTCAAAGATCTCACCTTCGATAGCCACTAATTTTTCCGATATGATTAGAAAAATAGTCTCACGCACTCCACGACATATTTGAAACATGTCTTACCAAGACATTGTTCTTAGTCTGAAGTTGTACTGTACGCACCAAACCTTTAACGTCCGGCATGATTTCCAATATCCTTCCCATCAATCAAGAACCTCGTGATGCAGTAGAATCAACCACCAAAACGATATCACCTGGAATAAAAAAATGTCTTACTTTAAACCATCGTTGTCGTTCTTGGATTAGAGGCAAATATTCTTGTGTCCACCTTTTCCCAAAAAGATCTGCCATTTTTTTGTTCTCCAACTTTTCCACGCTGTCGTCTACATTCAACACAATTTTTATTATCTTTCTTGCAGCAGAATTAGCTTTGATAATCCAACATGAAGTTGCGACAGCATGTGATTTCTTCCTCCATGTCCCATCCGTTCATGAATATGTCGTAACAGTAATGGTGAAATATGAAAGTCCTTCGAGAGAATAATAGGATGCTTAGCCTCTTCAGGCATTGCCAGTCTATTCAAGCGTCCGCCAACTCTCAGAAGTCCTTCTTCCAATACAATTGGAAGTCATTCTTCCAGCTTATACAATTGATTGTCTCTTTTGACACTATGTACTCTAGCTTCTAATGTTGATATTTCTTCCTTGTATTTTTCTCTTTGACAGAAAGGCATAATCGCGTTTTCTGCTCTGAGAATATCATCAAGATATAAACCCTGTACATGGTACGATACCTTAAAAACGTGCATCTTCTTTTCAACCTTTTCCTTCAGTTTTTCAGGATCTTCTTCAGAAATACTTTCAGCAATCTTTTTCCTTTTTCGGACAAACAGCAATAACCTTGTTTTGGCTTTAAGAACCCAAGCCACCACACTCACCAACTTCTTCCACGATGAAAAGTGGGTAATTAAGTAATTTGTTATGTTTGATGAATCCTTAGCAATAACATTCACTGTAATGTTTTGCTTGATTTCCGGATCATTAGCAGAGATTTCAAATCCCAGCTCAAGCTTTGGCCATTCTCTGTCTGGCTTAGAGAAACTCTGGTCCATTGATCCATCTCTTATTGCTTAAGGAGCGGTCTGCTGTTAGTCCTCTAGAAGCTTCATCCGCAGGATTTTCCTTTGAGTTAACATATTTCCACTGTGATACATTGGTAGCTCTCCTTACATAAGAGATTCTGTTTGCTACAAATGTTTGGAAGCATTTGGTTTTGTTGTTGATGTACTTAAGCACGGTTGTGCTATCAGTCTAGAAGATGGATTTGTCCAGCAGTAGCTGTAATTCCTTTGCCAGCATTATGTCCACTCTGACAGCTAGGACTGCAACTATAAGCTCCATTCTGGGAATCGTCATTTGTTTCAGCCACCCTGGCTTTTCCCATTATGAATGCAGCATGCACCTTTTTGCTATCATCTTCCAGTTTTAGATATGAAACAGTACCATAGCCACTTTCGCTTGCATCTGAAAAGTGGTGCAGCTGTGCAAATCTGATTCGACCAAAGTTTGTAGGCTTGATGCACTGGTTCACTTTGAATACTGAGATCTTGTTGAGATCTGCTAACCATTCTGTCCATCGTTGAGAGGAAGTTTGCGTTATACTCTCATCCCATCCAAGTTTTTCCTTACAAAGATCCTGAGATCCTGCAAAATCAACTTGGCTGGCAGTGTAAATGGTGCAAGAAATCCCAAAGGGTCATAAACAGAACCAATCACGGATAGGATTCCCCTTCTAGTACATGGTCGCTCTTGAATCAAGATTCTGAACTTGAACACATCTGTTTCAACGCACCAGTGCAATCCCAATGCTCTTTCCATCGGCAAATTGTCTTTGTCCAAATCCAACTCCCTGGTCTACTTGGCTCTATATGGTGGAATGCTTTCCAATACAACACGGCTGTTACTGATCCACTTGGAAAACATGAATACGCCTTTATTGCAGAGGGAAGTCCGATGTTTTACCATTTGAATTGCTTCCTGTTCCGTAGACATAGATTTTAAACAATCATCCACATAGAAATTATTCTTTACTGTGTTTGTCACTTCTTCTGGGAAGTGAGCTTTATTGTCCTCGGCGGTCTTCCTTAATGCAAAGTTTGCACAACTTGGTGATGACACCGCTCCAAAGAGATGTACCTTCATCTGATATTCAACAAGATCTTGTTGTGCATCCCCTTCAGGCCACCATAGGAATCGCAAATAGTCAATATGCTTTTCTGATACTTTGACTTGATGAAACATTGCTTTAATATCAGCCATCAAAGCAACCGGTTCTTGTCTAAGTACTCCAACGAGTAAGTTGGTAAGGTCCGGACACTGTAGTAGTTGACAGTTAAGTGATGGTCCTTTGAAGACTGCAGCACAGTCAAAGACCACCCTCAAGGACCCCATGGTGTGGAATATACCATAGCTCTCCGTCACTTCGATTCAGCTGGTCTGTTGGTACCATTTCAGCATAATCATTGTCAATCCTGTCCATTAGGAAAGATATATATTCTTCATAAAATTTCTTATTCTTGCCAAACTTGCGTTTCAGTTTCTGGGTGCGCTGTTCTGCAATGCAATGATTATTCGGCAGGCTAACACTTTCCTATTTGAAAGGTACATCTAGACAATAGAGTCCATCTATCATCTTTACTGAGTAGTTCATAATATCCAAAAACTTCAACTCCTCTCTGCACATTTCCTCTGATTCCTTACTGGTACTTTCATAGAAGTTGTGATTGTATTGTTTGACCAATAGCTCTTCTAATTTACCACTAGATATTCGATTGACACAGGAGCAGGGTGGTTATTCTCGTTCCTCCTTCTGTTATTCCTTCTCAAGGAGCCATAGATAACCCATCCGAGTAGAGATCTCACAGCAAATGGCCCGTCCCCTTGACTGCTGACAATCTCTTTAGGTTCCAATGCCTTCAGAGCATTTGTTCCAATAAGTAGGTCGATACCAGAATTTATTTTAGGTATCTTGACATCCTTCAAGTAAGTCCATTGTTTCAAGTCTTCTTGCTTGGGTATATTTAGATGAGAAACAGGCATGGTCTCATGTGTAAACACATCAGATATTTGTATAAAATTGTCTTCATCCAGACTAGATATTTCCATACCTGTAATATGATGACTATCGCAGGATTTCTCCTCATTCATGGTACGCAATAGAATCTTAGTCTTTTCTCCTGTGATGTCCAGCCTTCTCAACAAGCTTTTTATCCAAAAAAGCATATGTTTGCAACACTGTACTCCCCTGGCTGCTCCTTACCTTTACTGGTAAGATGGAGAAAATACAGGTTTCTACCCCGGCCCAAATATGTGCATTTATTTGAGGTGAGGTAACAGCTTCTCCTTCTGTTTTATTTGCTCTGGCTTCTTTTCCGTGTTCTTCTGTTGAGTATGAAGTAATTCAGGATGATCTTGATTACACTTATTACAAGTTATATGACTCTTGCAGTCTTTAACCATGTGTCCTTTCTTCAAACATCCAAAGCAGACTCCTTTCTCCTGTAAGAAGTCCATCTTTTCTTTAGATTTTTCTTCTTGAATTTACGACCACCTTATGGTGTGACCAACCTCATCACATGACAAACAGAAACCTCGTGGCTTAATGGTAGATGTGTCTCTTTTCTTCTCACCTGTTGTTTCTACAGGTATTACAGCGGTAGCAAAACTACTTTCCTTAGGTCCTGATCTTCCTTTTGTTTTAGTAAAGGTAGAACCTTTGACAGTTGCAATTGGTTTAGGATCTTGAATATTCCCATGATATAGATTTGACATTATCCGTACTTCCTTTTCCATTCACCAGGTCAGGAGCATGGCTTCTCATTTCTCAACTTCCAATATCAGACCCGCTCTATCTCTCCACCTTTCTCTAAGCCTATAGGGCAGTTTTAGAATGATAATTCACATATTACTAACAACATTCATTTCTTGCATGGGATACATTGCAAGAAATGAATGTTTCATTGAGATGTTTCAAATGAGATGTTTCATTGAGCTACAGCAACTTCTAAGAAATATCGCGAACTCACGCAATGCTTTCGCATCTTCCACCTTGATAGCTGTCCAAGCATAGGCCTTCTTCGTGTATGCATTAGCAATCAGGTGATCGTTACCAAAATGCTCTCTAAGCTATTCTCTTGCCGTTCGATAGCTCTCACCTGCAGGCAAATTCCGACAACCTCCAACAAGCTGCTTTGGATATCTGCTTGTGTAATGCTCCAGAAATCGTAAGCGATCTCTTTCATTAGTAGTTTTCATTTCCACTCCCTCCACGAACTGGTCTATGAAAGTTTCATATTGCAAAGGATCACTGTCGTACTTAGGAATTTCCATTGGAGGTAAAGTGGAAGAAATATTATGTTGAGCTAGATACTCGCTAATTCTCATTTGATACCTCACTAATTCACATATTTCTTGTTTAAATCCCTCATTGGACAGTGGAATGGTAAACAGGCCTCTGAGAAGAGTACTGGTCTGGGTAGGTTTTGTCACGAGTCCCATAACCAGTTGTTTGTCCCTGGCTGGGCACAAATGGATCCAAAACCGGCCTCTGAGAAGAGTACTGGGTCGCCGGCTTATTACGAGCCTCAACAGACAGCCGAAAAGTTATTTGCTTCGGTCTAGCTCCTTGTTGCTGAAATGAAATTTCGCCGACCGCCCACCCACTCGGTGCTAGCTCTGAGTCGTGAGACCAGAGTGGCACGGGCTGTGGGTTCGATTTAGGTGCTGCTTCCATTCCTATTAAGAAACTTTTCTTCTGAGATATTCTCGAGCCACATCTTGATCCTTGGCCCTTCAATATCTCCCTCCTTGCTCTGGCAACTGCCGGCTTTGTGGCTATTTCCAGTCTTTCCTTCTCCTTCCTCAACTGCCTTTTTCGTTCCTCAGCCTCTCTCTTCAGCTGTTCACTTCGTTCCTCAGCCTCTCTCTTCAGCTGTTCTTGCCTTTTCAGCAGTTCTACATGCCTTCTCAGCTGTTCTTCTTGTTCCTCAATCTCATATTTTTTCTCCAAGATGGCAGCTTCTAACGAGAGATCAGCTAATTCAGCTTCAGCTTCCCTTTGAGCAGAGACCCTTGTAGTTGAATTGGCTACAGAACCAGATTTCCGTCCAGATCTTCATGTTGAGACGTTTGAGATACTATCCTGTGGTCCAATTTCTTCTCCCATTTCAACACCTTGTTGCATCGAACTTCCGACTGTAAGTTGTTCGATCTCAAATAACCACTTCTTCACATACTCTACAAAACCATCGAAAAATTCCACTTTTTCTTGGAACCACTGGGTGTGTCTTTTGAGCTCGTCCTCTGGCATTTCTGTTTTCAGCAATGTGTCTTGCTTTTTACCAACCTAGAGACCAAGGCTGAGTAATAGCTCCTGATTAGATTGCACTATCATCGTATTCTCTTTGGATTCCATTAGTTTGTTCTGGATTTCAATTTTCTTGACCATCTGCTTCCATAACTTGTCTCTATCCATCTGGCATCTTTCCAGGTAGGCTGCTTCTCCCTTCTCAGTTCGCTTGGTCTCTCTTCTTCCATATCTTCTCTCTTCTGACTCCACAGCTCCCTCTTGTGGCTCATCTTCGTACTCACCTGTCCCTCGCTCCATGGGTTAATCCTCTTGGCTGACTGCCAGATCGTTGTCCAAGTGCAGAGCTGGCTATTAGCACATCTTGTCTGTAGTTCCAAAACAATCCAAATCTTTTGAAGGTCTTCTCAAATACAAACTGGCAAATACTTGAAAACATCTAATTATTTCCCAAGATTTTCAAAGTCTTCTTACCAATGTTTTGTAAGCTTGTCCAAAACATCCAATTAATTTCCAAGGCAGTTCACTCTAAGCTAGCTGACTTATCTTGAAAGAATTTGAATACATCATTTCAGATCCAAAACATTTGCTCAAGTCTGAGCTCTTCAAGGTCACAACACCTATACTGGTGCTGTCCTTATCCAGGCTACAATTAACAAGCTTTATTGTAGCAGCTTCTTGGCTGCTTTCCAAACTTTTGCAGAACCCTTTACAGGTTTTTAGACTTAAACATCTGATATTTCTCATATATAGCAAGCAATCGATTCTTACTCACGGCCGCTCCCTCGGTCAATGAAGTCTTCTTTCTTCCGATGACCCAGGCGTTCAACCGTGTCTTTTCTTCTTCCAGAATTCAGGCTGTAATCTCTGGCAGAGATCCAGCTTCTTTGATTCACCGTTGAATCAGTCTTTTGCTACTACTTTTCCTCGTAGTAACGAGTTTTATACTTAAATGTAGCGGCAGTTTTTACAACGTCTCAAAGTTCAACCTTCGATATCCAATTTTTCGGGTATGATTAGAAAAGTAGTCTCACGCACTCCACGACATATTTGAAACAGCAAAGATGAATCTATCAGAAGTAGTCTCTTGATTAATAGCTTCTTTATTGTAGTAATACAAAATAATGAAATAACTCATAACTTTCCGTTCTTAATCATCGTTCCATTCATGTCATATAAATTATGAAAACGTCTTCTTGTAAAAGTACATCGTCTGACTACATATATATGTCCCAATCATGCTCGTGGTCATGGTAGAAAACTGTTTCATTCCATGGCCCACGACATCAAACTAAAAACTAATCATCGGAGAGTCTGTGCCAGAATCCTCTAGCCAAAAACATGCCCCAGCCTATGTATAAAATCCCACCCACATTAACACAGGCAGATAATAATTAAAGGTAACAAGACATGACTATAATAAACTTACTTAAGCTTAATGGCTCCAACAGGAGCTGTAACCAAATATTTGGACAAATGTATCAATGTTGCCATTGTGCTGCAAAACCTGATCTTATCTCTTTGAATAACATCACTCCAGAGCAGTGGGTCAATTAATAAGATACAAGAAACATGAGTGGGATTCCTTCAAGTGAAGAGTGTGGTACAGGAAACAGAGTCACTGCTGTTAACGCTCATACCATATCCAGGCAAATACAACCATATAGAGGACAGACTTTGCAGCTGGATGATATGTTCAGTTGTGTTAAAGGCCTCAGAGAAAATTGAGGAGAACCAATGGGAAATATAAACCATGACCACATTCACAAGGACTAAAAACCAAATGTCGTATCTTCAAATGGGAAGATATGCATGATCAAGATTTTTATTTCACATGAAATATGCATATTTAGTTTAGTTGGTTTGAGTTCCTCAGATCAATTGATATCTATTTTAATGTCAGGTTACTTAAGGTTACTCACAAATTCTCCCGAGTTTTCCCCTTGCTTCAAACTCAGAGAATGTCCGTAGCGAGTCCGTAGGAGTTTATAGCGAGTCTGTAGGAGGCTGTAGGTGTCCGTAGATATTTTGTAGCGGCTCGTAATGCCAGCCGTAGGTACTCGGGGCATCAGGTAAGTCGAGACGTTTTTTCAGCATGTTGAAAAATGTCCACGAGTAAATAAAATAGCCCCGAGTACCTACGGCTGGCTATTACCGTAATTCTCCAAGTTTGAATCAAGGGGAAAACTCGGGAGAATTCGTGAGTAACTCGGGAAAGTGGGACAGGGACTTTAGAATATATCTGCAAACATATGATGATCTCAGTGCAGCTAGGTAAACCAGCACAGTATTGCAACAAGTCGAACTGATACAGTATTGCTCCAATGAACCAGGTTCAATCATTATCTTCTGTAATAGCTCAATGAACCAATGACAATCTGGTGATCTCATGATTACCCTTATTGCTGAGAGTGTTTTCATAGATTTATTAAATTATTTTTAATATAAATACCTCAACTATTGTGAAATACCTCAAGGTCATTTCTCCAAAACAGTATCCAAACTTCTGGACACTTACCCAGTTTATTCAACCACCATATTGGTAATTGAAATGACTGTACAATAATTCCACCTTTAGCCAATGATTTGTGATTTTACAGATTACAAACTGTGGATCCCTATGTTCATAGGGACAAAGTCTACAAATTCACCATCCTGTAATGAGACTATCATTTATCACCTTGAATCTGATAATCTTGCTGACTAAATGCCACAACACTTAAATTTGAATGTCACTCATTATTTGAAGGGCATTAAAAAATAATTGAGTACCTATGCACTTTACACTGAATGCAATTACTCTTTATGAAAAGTGTACAAAAGCAAGAACATAGTGCCTATTTGCTAATTAATGGTATGTTAGAACTGGCTAGGGTCTCGACCTGAAACAAGCACCAGAAGGCTTCCCCCCAGGCATTTACCACCGTTTCCGGGGATTTCATCAAAGCCAACCTGAAGAAATCGCTCCCTAACTTCCACCAACATGTCTCCTGCAGTACCAGAGGATCAAACACCCTGGGGGGGGGGGGGGGGGTTGGTGCACAGGAACAACTCCAGGACTGCTTGGAGTCTGTAGACTGGGCAATGTTCAAGGACTCGGCAACGGACCTGAATGAATAAGCCATAGTCGTTACAGGCTTCATAAGGAAATGTGTGGAGGACTGCGTTCCAACAAAAACCTTCCGAGTGTTTCCTAACCAGAAGCCTTGGATGAACCATAAGATCCGCATTCTTCTGAAGACCAGATCCCGGGCATTCAGGTCTGGCGATGCAGAGGTCTATAAAAAGTCCAGATACAAACTTGGTAAGGCCATCAAAAAGGCCAAAAGGGACTTCTGCTCTAACCTGGAGGGTGAGACTGACGTACGGCAACTGTGGCAGGCCTCCTAAAAGGTGAAATCAGGAGGCGGCTCAAACGACAGCGAAGCATAGAAACATAGAAACATAGAAAGTAGGTGCGAGAGTAGACCACCAGGCCCATCGAGCCCGCACCGCCATTCGCTCATGGCTGAACACTAAACAGACACCCTTACCCACAAACAGTAGACACAAGACACAGAACACAAGACACTACCCTCCCCTTTATATCGCTATCACCCCTCTCCACCCCAAGAACCGCGTGATCTCCTGGGGGAGGCAAAAAAACGGATAAAACCCCAGGTCCAATTCGGGAAAAAAATCCGGGAAATTCCTCTCCGACCCCAATCCAGGCGATCGACACTTGTCCAGGAGATCACTCAGGTCTTACTATACTAACCATACCTAGGTCCATATCCCTGCCCTCTCCCCGTAGCCCCTTATCCCCTTGGCAGCTAAAAAACCATCTATTTTAGACTTAAATATATTTAATGTTTCTGCTTCCACTGCTCCCTGGGGCAGTGAATTCCATAAATTAACCACCCTCTGGGTGAAGAAGTTCTTCCTCATCTCAGTTTTAAAAGAGCCCCCTCTTATTCTACAACTATGTCCCCTAGTTCTAGTTTCCCCGATCATTGGGAACATCCTCGGTGCATCCACCCGATCAAGGCCCCTCACGATCTTATATGTTTCAATGAGATCGCCTCTCATTCTTCTAAACTCCAAAGAGTAGAGTTCCAGCCTACTTAGCCTTTCCTCATATGTCAATCCCCTCATTGCAGGAATTAATCTTGTAAACCTTCGCTGCACTGCCTCCAGGGCCAGTACATCCTTTCTTAAGTATGGACCCCAGAACTGTACACAGTATTCCAAATGTGGTCTCACTAATACTGTGTACAGCTGCAGCAAGACCTCCGTGTTTTTATACTCAATCCCCCTAGCAATAAAGGCCAAAACTCCATTGGCCTTCCTGATTGCTTGCTGCACCTGCATACTAACTTTTAGTGATTCATGTACTACTACCCCTAGATCCCTTTGCGTTGCATTACAGCGCAGCTCCACCTCATTTAGAAAATAACTTGCCCTATCATTTTTTTTCCCAAAGTGAATGACTTCACATTTATTAGTATTAAATTTCATCTGCCAAGTTGTTGCCCACTCACCTAGCTTATCTATATCCTTTTGCAGACTCTTCCTATCCTCCTCATCCCCTACTTTTCCTCCCATTTTTGTATCGTCCGCAAATTTTGATATATTACACTTGGTTCCCTCCTCCAAATCATTTATATAAATTGTGAACAACTGGGGTCCCAGCACCGACCCTTGCGGAACCCCGCTAGTTACCGGTTGCCATCCCGAGTATGAACCATTTATCCCCACTCTCTGCTTCCTATTTGTTAGCCAATCCTCTACCCATGCTAATATATTACCCCCAATCCCATAATTTTTTATTTTTAGCAATAGTCTCTTATGTGGCACCTTGTCAAAAGCCTTTTGGAAGTCCAAGTATACCACATCCACCGGTTCCCCTTTATCCACCCGGGTTGTTACTTCCTCAAAGAATTCGAGCAGATTCGTTAAACAGGACTTCCCCTTCACAAAACCATGCTGGTTCTGTCCGATGAAGTCATGTTTATCCAAGTGCCCCGTTAGTGTTTCTTTAATAATTGTCTCTAACATTTTACCCACCACCGATGTTAGACTAACCGGTCTATAGTTACCCGCCTTCTGTTTACTTCATTTTTTAAATATAGGTGTTACATTGGCCATTTTCCAATCCACTGGGACCGTTCCTGCCTCCAGGGAGTTTTGGAAAATTATCACCAATGCATCCACAATCCCCACCGCTATCTCCCTCAAGACCCTTGGATGTAATCCATCAGGCCCAGGGGATTTATCCTCCTTCAGTCTCATTAATTTCCCTAATACCACCTCCTTGGTGATCTTAATAGTATTTAGCTCCTCCATTCCTACCGCCCCCTGTTTATCCAGCGTTGGAATATTTTTTGTGTCTTCTATGGTGAAGACTGATACAAAATACTCGTTTAATGCCTTTGCCATTTCCATGTTCCCCACCAACAACTCTCCAGTCTCACCCTCCAATGGACCAACGTTCACCTTAGCCACCCTTTTTCTTTTTATATAGCTATAAAAACTCTTACTATTAGTTTTTATGTTGTTCGCTAAATTCCTTTCATAGTCTATTTTCCCCGTCTTAATTAATCTCTTAGTTATTTTTTGCTGACCTTTAAATGCTTCCCAATCCTCTACCCTCCCACTATCTCTAGCTACCTTATATGCCCTTGCCTTCAGCCGAATACTATCCTTTATAGTTTTACTGAGCCATGGCTGACTGTTCTTTCCCTTACCCCTTTTTTTCTTCATAGGAATAAATTTTTCTTGAAGGTTATACAGTAGATCCTTAAACGTACACCACTGCTCATGTACCGTCTTATTCTTGAGTCTGCTATCCCAGTCAACTTTGATCAGCTCAGTCCTCATACCTTCATAATCCCCTTTATTTAGACTAAGTACCCTAGCCTGAGTTTCAACCTGCTCTCCTTCTATTTGAATATGGAATTCGACCATATTGTGGTCACTTGTTCCCAACGAGTCCCTAACTATGACATGTTTAATTAATCCTGCTTCATTACACAGGACCAGATCCAAGATTGCCTCCCTCCTTGTCGGTTCTGTGACATACTGTTCTAGGAACCCGTCTCTAATACATTCTATAAACTCTTCCTCTAGTCTACCCTGCCCAGTTTGGTTTGCCCAATTAATATGAAAATTGAAGTCCCCCATGATTACAGCAGTTCCCTTTTTACATGCGTCAACTATTTGCAGATTTATGTTCTGACTAACAGCGTCACAGCTATTTGGAGGTCTATAAATTACACCCACTAGTGTTTTTTTCCCCTTGTTATTCTCTATCTGTACCCAAGCTGTTTCACTATCCTGATCCTTCAACGCAATATCCTTCCTCTCTATTGCCGTTATTCCCTCCCTTATTAAAAGGGCCACCCCTCCTCCCTTTCTTTCCTGTCTATCTTTTCTAATTGTCGAGTACCCCTCTATATTTAACTCCCAATCCTGATCCCCTTGCAGCCATGTCTCCGTAATGGCCACGATATCATAACTATATGTACTTAATTGCACCGTTAATTCATTTATCTTATTTTGAATACTCCGTGCATTTAGATACAGCACTTTCAGATGATTTTTACTACCCTTCCTTTCTGTTTTTGCCCCTTTTACATCTAGAGCTTTATCTTCACACATTCTGGATCCTCCTGTCACATTTTGATTTTCCGTTTCCCCACTGATACCCTGCTCTATTTCCTCTACCCCTGCCGTTATTACCCCCCTTGATACCTCCCCCCCGCTACTTAGTTTAAAGACCTCTCTACTGCCCTAGTTATATGATTTGCCAGGACCCCAGTCCCAGCACCGTTCAGGTGAAGTCCGTCCTTACAGAACAGATCCCCCCTGTCCCAGTACTGGTGCCAGTGGCCCAAGAAACCAAACCCATTTTTCCCACACCAGTCTTTGAGCCACGCATTCAGCTTTTTAATTTTTCGTACCCTCGCCGATTTGGCCCGTGGCTCAGGTAGCAATCCGGAGATCAGTACCCTCGAGGTTCTGCTTTTTAATTTATTCCCTAACTGCTCAAACTCGTTCAGCAGATCCTCCTTCCTCGTCCTTCCTATGTCATTGGTCCCCACATGGACCACGACCACTGGATCCTCCCCCTCACTCTGCAAATTTCTCTCCAGCATCGCAGAGATATCCTTAACCCTAGCACCGGGTAGGCAACACAGCCTTCGGGACATGTTCTGCTGGCCGCAGAGAACCTTATCTACCCCCCGAATAATACTATCCCCTATCACCACGGCATTTCTTCTAACTCCCCCCTCTTGAATGGCCCCCTGCTCTAACCTGGAGGGTGAGACTGACGTACGGCAACTGTGGCAGGCCTCCTAAAAGGTGAAATCAGGAGGCGGCTCAAACGACAGCGAAGCATCACTCCCTGACGAGCTCAATGCGTTCTACTCATGGTTCGATAGGGAGAACACTGATGTGCCTTCCCGAGCCCCTACTCGCCCTGATGGTGTTACCGTCATAGTCACAGAGGCTGACGTCAGAAGATCCTTCAGGGGGGTGAACCCTTGGAAAGCGCCTGGACCTGATTGTATACCCGTCCGTGTTTTAAAAACCTGTGCAGACCAACTGGCTGGAGTTTGTACGGACATTTTCAACCTCTCACTTCTGAGGTCTGAGGTTCCCAGAGGGCATCAATAATACCGGTGCCAAGAAGAGTAAGGTGACGTGCCTCAACGACTATCGACCAGTGGCACTAACGTCTGTGGTGATGAAGTGCTTTGAGAGGTTGGTTATGGTGCACAACTCCTACCTCGACAAGAACCTCGACCAACTACAGTCCACATACCGCCACAACAGGTCAACGATAGATGCAATTTCACTGGCTCTCCACTCCGCACTGGACCACTTGACAATAAAAACACCTACGTCAGGCTGTTGTTTATAGACTACAGCTCGGTGTTTAATACCATCATTCCTTCCAAGCTGGTTACCAAGCTCACGGAACTGGGCCTCTGTGCATCCCTATGCAATTGGATACTCGACTTCCTCATCCACAGACCACAGTCTGGTCGACTTGGAGGAACCACTTCATCCTCAGTAACAATTAGTATAGGAGCACCTCAAGGCTGCGTGCTCAGCCCCCTGCTTTACTCACTCTATACCCATGACCGCGTAGCCGGTCATAGTGCGAACTCCATCATCAAGTTTGCCGATGACACCACTGTGGTTGGACGAATCACAGATGGGGACGATTCACAGTATAGAAGTGAGATCGACCGACTGACCAAATGGTGCCAGCACAACAACCTGGCTCTCAACATCAGTAAGACTAAAGAACTGATTGTGGCCTTTAGTAGGGGAAGGATGAGGACCCACAAACCCATGAACTTTTTCTTCTTTTTCCCGTTATATACAATGTTTACATATTCACATATTCTGTTGTGCTGCAGCAAGTAAGAATTTAATTGTCCCGTCCAGGACATATGACAATAAAACACTCTTGACTCGACTTGAAACGTCGTCAATTCCTTCTCTCCATAGATGCCTCCTCATCCACTGAGTTTCTCCAGAATTTTTGTCTACCTTTGGTGATTGACATTATAAGTTTATTCTCTCATCATTGGGTGCAATATAATTATAAACAATGTGCATATTATCACCATAAAACTGCAAGATTGTATAATATGTAGCTTCCACATTGGGTAACAAGGGATCAGAAAAGCATAAGCTAATGGCAAAGTACTGCACATGCTGGAAATCTGAAAATAAAAAGAAACATACTCGAATGACTCAGCAGATATGGCAGCATGGAGAGAGAAACAGTTAACTTGATGACGAATTATGACTTTTCATCCATTCCATCCATCCCAATCCCATTCCCACTTTGACCTTGAACTTTGTCTCCTATACTGTTCCAAAATAAGCTCAAGGAATGGCATCTCATCTTTTAATCTGACACATGACAACCTTCAGGTCTCAAAATTTTAATAATTTTAGATAATCAGCCATTACAATCTTGTATCCCATATTTTCAGCATTCAATTACATTTTATTTGTCTCCTCTCATTTATCCCTCACCCAAACATTCCCACCTTATTTCAGCTGGTACCAACAACACAGTGCCATTCATTCTCCCCTGGTCTCCATAGTACCACAGACCTTCCTTATGTCCGTACTGCCCTGCCAACTGTTTCACTTCTGACTTTTCACAGATCTCATGACAGGTCCCCAACTTGAAACAATAACTCTGTTTTTCTCTCCATCGCTACTGCTTGACTCCCTTTATGAAAATAACCCCATTGCCGGAATCACAACTGTTCATACGTTTAGATATAGTGGTGATCATGGTTAAAATTCATTTGTCATAATGCAGTCATTTATATCTTGGAAAAAATACCTAGTTCGACTTCAAAAACGTTTCATAAATTAAAAACAACCATAAATTAAATAAATGAATTAAAACGAGCACAGGAAATAAGGTGTAGGAAAGAACTGCAGATGCTGGTTTAAATTGCAGGTGGACACAAAATGCTAGAGTAACTCAGCGGGACAGGCAGCATCTCTGGAGAGAAGGATTGGACGACGTTTCGGGTCGAGACCCTTCTTCAGATTTGTGTCTACCATAGGAAATAAGGCCCTCGGTATGTATGAATGGAGTGTGGAGAACAGAGCCAGTGAGTTTAAAGTGAGGTAGGGTACTAGAACCTTGGTGAATTGAAAGGAAGTGCTGAAACTGGGGCTCTGTGTGTGAAAAAGGATACTAGTATCTTAAAGGGAGCACAGGAATTGTGACCCTGGTAAGTGAAAGGGAATGCAAAAACATTTCACTAACTGGATACCTATCAAGAGAGTCAAGAGTGTTTCATTGTCATGTCCCAGATAGAACAATGAAATTCTTACTTGCTGCAGCACAATAGAATATGTAAACTTGTTAATATTTACCAAATTAAAGACACCATAAAATGGAGGATCCCTGCATTTGTCAGAATTGCTTAACCTTTGTCAGTGGAAAATTACAGGCTTTGGATGGCGCCGGTTAGTCTGAGCCTCAGAATGATATGCAGGATGGTGAAGGATCCAGGTGTTCTCATTTCCCCTTAATTGATAAAATGTATAGAAACTCTGCAAACAAACTTAAATGCATTGATATGATTGGATTACTGCAAAAACGTACATATTGTAAATAATGTTGCTGGACAGTTACCCTGCTGTTTTGTTGATTGGCCAAAGTGTTAAGCCCTGGCAGGGTTGTTTTGAATTCCAGGGTAAATGTTGCATTATTCAAGTTCAGTTAGCTTCTTCCAGAAGCTTCTCCTAGAAACAATGTATGGGAGATTCTGTTATTGTTTTGGGGAACTGTCAATAATGTATTGTTGTAATTAATATGTTTGATTGGATTGTAAAGAGACCACCCCTATGTAGTTTGGCCCCTCAAGTTTCGGGGACCTATAAAAGGCAGCCCCCACGAGGTCCTATGTCAATCTTCTGGAAGAGCGCTTGGGACTGCGTGACCCTTTGGAGTGTGTCTGCTTGCACGAGGCTGAGGGGCTTGGCCAGGCAGAGACAAGGATCGAACCCATGGTGGTTTAGGTATCATATAGGGGAATTTGCTGTTCAATAAAGATTAGTTTTTCCAGTGCTTGACTCAGTGCTTTTTTGACTGAACTAGACTGGGGAGTTAGCTTAGAAGAGCGTATTTACACACTGTAAACAATATGATAAATGAGGGAGAAAAAAATCAGTGTGTATATATACACATACCCACAAGTACACACACACACACACACACACACACACACACACACACACACACACACACACACACACACACACACACACACACACACACACACACACGTGTGTGTGTGTGTGTGTGTGTGTGCGTGTGTGTGTGTGTTTGTGTACTTGTGGGTATATATATACACACAGAACTTTTTTTGTAAAGAAAAAATACTTTTGTAAAGACTTGTAAAGAAAAAATAACAATCCATAAACTAATTGAATTGGGACTTTATCACCCCTTTTGACACCACTACATATTACTATTTTAATAAATGCATAATTGACAATTTCTTGCAGATATCTTAAGCAGCAATTTCTATTTATGTAAAGCCTTTAATGAAGCAAACACATCCCAAGGTGCTGCACATGATCAAATTCAAACAATATAAAGGTTACTTGGTCACAGAGCACATCAGGGGTAATGACTAAAAATTTGATCAAATCGGTATGTTTTAAGCGATATTTTAAAGAAGAAAAGAGAAGCAATCAAGGTGAAAAGCTTTATGAGTGCAATTGTAGTTAGGAACTTCGCCAAGAATGAAGCAGGGATCCGGTGTGGGGACCATCGAGATCGAAGGAGGGACGTGACGGGGTGCTGCAGAGAACAAAGGGAGACCTGGTGGGGGAAGGGGGTCCACGTGCCATGAGCAGAAGATAAAACTGTTCGATTATCTTTTTGCAACTTTATCAGCACCAGTAATGTGGCTACTCTTGTGTCCGGCCTAGGTGAGGTCTGCTGTACAATTGTACCTGGTTGTATGCAAAACAAAGCATTTCACTATACCTAGGTACATGTGACCATAAAGTATTATTGAATTATTGAATCGTTGAATTATTGGCAGCAGAATGGCTAAGCAAGAATGTTTACATTCAGCGAGAATAAAAAAGCTAGAATTTCAGCAACAACTCTGTAGGATTAGTAGTGGTGTAGATTATGGTGAGACTGAAGTGTGCAGAGGAATGAAAATAAGTTCGATTTGTTTAATACTAGCTGCACTCAATTGTCCACTCGCAGAAAACATGCATTTTGTATCTTTAAGTATTACTAAGCTCAAGATGTTTCATTGGGGCATAATAAAACAAAGAATGATACTTAACTAAACCAAACTAAATGATACTTAAACAGGAACAGAAACAGAAGGAAGAATAATGTTTACAAAGCTGAGAAATGCAACATTGCAGCAGGACTCGATGCTGTCCAGCCAAGAATGAGGCGGGACACGAAGTTTATCCAGCCAGTAAAACTTTAATGCTCTGCAATAATACAGCTCCCTAATCCACATGAAGGCACGGGCGTTCCCGAACTTAAATACTCCCCTGGGGAGCCCTATGACCTGCACCTCCCATCACCAAGACACGTGACTCCCCCCTCCAGACCCAAGGATTCACACTTTGCGTGGCTCACCACCAGGGGCCGCCACATGACACCCCCCCCCCCCAGAACCAGAGGCACCGAAACGGATGGGAAGCCAAACGAGGCGGCCAGACCTCGTACATACGTCCCCACGCACAGGGGACCAGCCCGGTATGGACAAATTCGGGGGAACCCGGGACGGTGGACGCCCCCGACGGCGAGTCTGGGCCACCTGTACTGGCTCACTAAGGTCCTAATGGGCCAGCTTCAACCGAGCCACAGACACAGTCTCTTGCCGGCCCTCCATATCCAACACAAAAGTCATTGGCCCGTGCCGCAGCACCCGAAAGGGACCCTCATATGGGCACTGCAAAGGCGACCTGTGGGCATCCGACGTAGAAAGACATACGGATTGTCCATGAGAGCCGGCGGCACATGGAACAGAGCCACACCATGACGAGACGTCGGGACAGGGGACAGGGCACCGATCCTCTCCCGCAAATGGATCAACACAGAAGACGGCGGCTCCCGTGACCCACCAGGTGCTGGTATAAATTCCCCGGGAACGGTGAGTGGAACGCCATAGACCAATTCAGCCGATGACGATGCCAAATCTTCCATGGGGGTGGTCCGAATCCCCAGCAAGATCCCACGGCAACTCGTCAATCCATTCCAGATCCGTGAGGCGAGCCTTCAAGATTGGGGATGATATGCCGTCGAATGGTGGAACTGTGTCCCCAACATGCGAGCCATTGCGGACCACAGTTCGGACATGAACTGGGCACTCCGGTCAGATGAGATGTCCAGCGGCACCCCGAATTGGGCGATCCAATGGGCCGCGACAAGGCAGAAGTGTCCATGAGTGGGTACACAAAAATGCTGGAGAAACTCAGCGGGTGCAGCAGCATCTATGGAGCGAAGGAAATAGGTAACGTTTCGGGCCGAAACCCTTCTTCAGTGTCCATGAGTGGGATGGCCTCCGGCCACCGCGTAAAACGGTCCACCACTGTTTGCAGGTGCGAGATACCTCGAGACGGAGGCAACGGCCCCCCCAATTATCCACTTGCACGTGGTCGAAGCGCCAGCGAGGTAAGGCGTCCGCGACCAGATTACAATTTCCAGCGATGTGGTGGATGTCGGTGGTAAATTCAGAAATGGACGTAAGCTGGCGCTGCTGCTGAGCGGACCAGGGATCCAAAACCTTAGGGAAAGCGAAGGCGAGGGGCTTATGGTTGGTGAAAGCGATGAAGCCCTGACCATCCCCACGAACTCTTGCAGGCCCCGCACTGTGGAAGGCCGCAGGAATTGGCGAATGACCTTGACACTGTCCGGTAGAGGAACGGCACCGTGCTGCGTCACCTGGTGGCCCAGAAAGTCGATGGCACGGAGGCCAAAGTGGCATTTGTCAGGGTTGATTACCAGACTGTACTCACTGAGGCGCTGGCACAACAAACAAAGGTGGGCGCAATGCCCTTGCTGCGAGCGACTTGCCACGAGGAAGTCATCCAAGTAGATGAACAAGAAGTCGAGACCCCGACCCACGGTTTCTATCATGCATTGGAAGGCCTGCACGGCGTTCTTATGGCTGAAGGGCATGCGCAGGAACTCAAACAACCCGAAGTGGGTAATTATCGGCGTCTTCAGAACATCCTCCGGTCGCACAGGGATCTGGTTGTAACCCTGGACTAAGTCTACTTTCGAAGTCTACTTTTTATGTTCAATGTTAAATTCTTTAATGTTGTGTTTTTATTTTTATTGGTGTGCTGCAAATGGCAACTCAAATTTCACTACACCAATTGGTGTACGTGACAATAAATGTCCTTTGTCCCTTTGTCTCTTTGAAAAGAACTTAGCCCCGGCCAGATGGGTGGAGAAGTCCTGGATATGAGGGAACAATCCGCAGTGATGGCATCGTTCAGGTGGCGGTAGTCGCCACAAAGCCTCCAACCCCCGGAGACCTTTGGCACCATGTACAGCGGAGAAGCCTATGGGCTGTGAGAGCATCGCACAATCTCCATGGCCTCCATGTTATGAAACTCTGCCTTCGTGATCTGGAGTTTGTCGGGGGCCAGCCTGCCAGCGCGGGCGTGAAGCGGTGGTCTCGAAGTGAGGATATGGTGCAGCACACCATACTTCGGGCTGGCCGAGTTGAACTATGGGGTCAAAAGTTTACGTGGAAGCGTGGACGAGGTGTTGCCCCCTCACGTCAACTAAGAATGATTGCGCCCGCAGGAAATCTGCGCCAAGCAACGGCTGGGTCACGTCCATTACAGTAAATGGCCACGTGAAGTGGCATGCACCAAAGATAAGGGGGTGCGGATGCCATACGTTGATACTGGACTGCCGTTCGCAGCAGTCAACTAGGGCCCCCACTTACCAGAACGCCTGTCAATCCCGGACGGGGGCAAAACGCTGACCTGCCCCCGATTCTTTAACCTGACTTCTGCCCCCGATTCTTTGACCCAGGCATACAGGCGGTGAATCTGGCCAACCACCGTGGTGATTACCGGCGGCCAGCCCCAACGTTTCCCGGAAACGAACAGGGTGGGCGGCATTGGTGGACCGCTGAACCCCAGCGCTGGTGGTTGAAGCACTATATTCTTTTGCTGGCCTCCCATAGCGAGGGGCTCAGCAGAGCCTCCGGTGGGCGCGACCCTAGGCCGCTGCGCCTTGCAGGGCGCTGTGGACGCCCGATCCAGCGCACCCACTTCCTGCCGCCTGGCCAGCCACAGCTCGCAGGCGCGCTCCGTTAGCGCCAGGAGGTCATCAAAACTCGCCCCTGAGAGGAGCAGGCGGATGTCCTCCGGCTACTGCTGCAGGAACATGTACTCGAACAGCAAGCAGGGACGGTGGCCGTCCATGAGCATGACCATCTCGCTCATGAGGGCCGATGGCTTTCGGTCGCCGAGCCGGCTCAAGTTGAGGATCCGCGCCGCTCGCTCCAGGCGGCTGAGCCCAAAGGTGCGGAGAAGCGGCGCCTTGAGGCCTTGGTATTTATCGGCCGCCGGCAGATCACGCAGTTAAGGCACCACGTGATTGGCCATTTCCTGTTTGAGTGCACTGACGATATAGTTAAAACAGGTTTCGTTGACAGTGATCCCACGGATATGAAACTGCTCCTCGGCCTGCTGAAGCCATACCTGTGGCTGAGAGGTCCAGAAGGTCGGTAGCTTCAGGGCGACCGTGTTCAGTTGGGCCTGGTCGGCAGCAACGGCGGGTTGAGCGCTGGCGGGGTGCATGCTGTGCTCTAAAGTGTCAATTTTGGAATGTCGAGGGACACCAATATAGCGGGACTCGAAGCTGTAATACAGCTCCCTACTCCACACGAAGGCACGGGCCTTCCCGACCTTAAATATTCCCCAGGGAGCCTCGTGACCTGCACCTCGCATCACCAAGACACGTGACTCTCCCCTCCAGAGCCGAGGGTTCGCACTGTGCATGGCTCACCACCAGGGGCCGCCACAACATGGTCATATCTGTTGCCATCCATTTACAGCACTTGTATTAGCATAAAAAATAAAGTGTTCCATGCAAAATGGCAAATTGCAGCCTTCTAATAGGCATAGAAACTCCTCAAATAACTGAAGTAAATTCAAGCCAAGCTAATGTTGATTTCCATATAATCCCAATGGGGATATGTCACATTTGTTTAAATGCTATGCAAAATATGCAAACACATCACCAGGCAGGGGCAAGGATTGCTATAATTACCTGTAAAAATTCTAACTCCAATGAGAGACTATCCTCCAGAGTCCATCTTATGCTCAGGCAGATTCCCAAATAGGGTGGCAGAGTGGTACAGCTGGTAGAGCTGCCTCACAGTGCCATAGACTCGGGTTCGATACTGACCTTAGGTGCTACCTATGTGGTTTATGCACGTTCTCCCCATGAACACATAGGCTTCTCCGGGTGCTCCAGTTACCACCTACATTCCAAAGACATGCAGGTTTGAAGATCAATTAGCCTCTGTAAAATTGCATCTAGCATTTAGGGAGTGGACGAGAAAGTGGAATAACATTGAATTATTGAGAATGCGTGATTGATGGTCGGCGTGGAATTTTAGTTTAGAAATACAGCGTGGAAATAGGTCCTTTGGCCCACCCAGTCCATGCTGATCAGTGATCCCCACACACTATAATTATACACACACGAGGGACAATTTACAATTTTCCCAAAGCCAATTAACCTACAAACCTGTACGTCTTTTGAGTGTGGGAGGAAACTGGAGCACCCAGAGAAAATCCATGCAGGTCATGAGAACATACAAACTCTGTACAGACAGCATCTGTAGTCAGGATTAAACTCGGGTCTCTGGCTAACTAAACTAAATTAAACTAAACTAAACTAATCTTCCATGTTGGATCCCTGAGTTACTCATGGCCAGTAACTGCCGAGTGGAAAAATCTATTTGGGCCAAGACACAGGTTTCTGTAAATTGCCTGGAGCAAACGTGGTCTGACCCAATTGTCTTTCTGGCACATTGGTGTATATTGGGAAATGTACTGATTTACTGGGAAAGACTTTTATTTACAATAGACAATAGACAATAGGTGCAGGAGTAGGCCATTCAGCCCTTCGAGCCAGCCATTCAATATGATCATGGCTGATCATCCACAATCAGTATCCCATTCCTGCCTTCTCCCTATATCCCCTGACTAGTTTCACTGGAATCCTGTGACTCTCTAGCGACGTATATGGGCAGTCTAAAAAATTCAGTTTCATGAATATTTATGCCTCGTTACTAAGAAGCAGTGAGATGTTTCAGAGC
>CM075977.1:127195572-127236849 GCA_038087875.1 Malacoraja senta
GGCCAAATGGATTCTTGGGCTGGCAGCTCAGTCACTCGGGCCTGGTGGGCTGGCAGCTCAGTCACATGGGCCTGGTGGGCCTGGCAGCTCAGTCATTCAGGCCTGGTGTGCTGGCAGCTTAGTCACTCAGGGCTGGTGGGCTGGCAGCTCAGTCACTCAGGTCTAGTGTGCTGGCAGCTCAGTCACCCAGGCCTGGTGGGCTGGCAGCTCAGTCACTCTGGGCTGGCAGCTCAGTCACTCTGGGCTGCAGCTCAGTCACTCAGGCATGGTGGGCTGACAGCTCAGGCCTGGTGGGCTGGCAGCTCAGTCACTTCGGCCTGGTGGGCTGGCAGCTCAGACCTGGTGGGCTGACAGCTCAGTCACTCAGGCCTGGTGGGCTGGCAGCTCAGGCCTGGTGGGCTGGCAGCTCAATTGCTCAGGCCTCGTGGGCTGGCAGCTCAGTCACTCAGGCCCTGGTGAACTGGCAGCTCAGCACTCACGGCTGGTGGGCTGGCAGCCGACACTCACAGCTGGTGGGCTGGCAGTCGACGCACTCATGGCTGGTGGGCTGGCAGCTGACTCACTCTCAGCTGGTGGGCTGGCAGTTGACTCACTCATGGCTGGTGGGCTGGCAGTTGACTCATTCACGGCTGGTGGGCTGGCAGTTGACTCACTCACGGCCGGTGGGCTGGCAGTTGACTCACTCATGGCTGGTGGGCTCACACACACACACACTCCATCACACATACACCATCCAACACACACACACACACACACACACGCGCGCACGCGCACGCACACACACACCACACACACACACACACACACACACACACACACACACACACACACACACACACACACACACACACACACACACACACACACACACACACACCACACACACACACACACACATAAACACTCTCCATCTCACACACACACCATCTCACACACACACACTCACACCATCCATCACACACTCACACACAACATATATATGACAGTAAAACTCTCTTGAATCTACTCACGCAGTTGAGCATGGCCTCTCCCCTGAGCAGGATTTCCGCAGTGAGCGGGACTTCCGGAATGAGCGCGACATTCAGTTCAAGCAGCACAGTGCAGACCAATCCTTCAATTGAGTTCAAGCAGCACACTGCAGACCAATCCTTCAATTGAGTTCAAGCAGCACAGTGCAGACCAACCCTTCAATTCAGTTCAAGCAGCACAGTGCAGACCAACCTTCAATTCAGTTTAAGCAGCACAGTGCAGACCAACCCTTCAATTCATGCATAGTGCAGACAGTGTGACAAATAAATGTATCTTGTATCTTGTATCTTGACTCACAGTTCAGTTCACTCACGGCATAGACTCACAGTTCTGAACTCTCACTCACTTTCTTCCGGGGTGACTGACTCACGTCCGGCCTCCAGGACTTTATTCTCCTGGCACCCCGGAAGGGGTATTACCTTCATCATGTTGAGTGACAGGTGAGAAGACCAATCTGCTGATCTCACGATTTTTAAAACATTCATAACTTTTTTATTATTTCACCAATCGGAAAAAAACCTTGGGGCGGTTGGAGGAGAGGAGGATGATGAGTTAGATGGTGAAAAATCATAGCGATATAGGGTAGCATTTTTTCTAAAATGTATTTACAACGTAGACAGGAAGTGGTCAAGATGAGACTTTTAGTAATAGATAAGGAGAGGTTGGGCACAGTTGAATAGTTTTCTCTAGAACATTGGAGGTGAAGGGATAATCTGATTGAAGTACATAAAATTCTGAGAGAAATATCTAGGAGTCAATATCTCAGAGAAATATGTTAAAGGCCTGTCTCACGAGTCTGCGGTCATTGGCGGCGAAACGGGAAGAATCTGCCGCCATAGACCGCGCACTCGTGAGAACGTACAATTCCGGGGCCGTGCGGCGGTGTTCCCAACACCGCACGGTGCTAAAATAAAACCAACAATGTCGAAAACTATATACTCACCGCACAACCTCCACCAGTGATGCACGAGTGCGGCACGGGCCGCCCGCACGGGCCGCCGCCAGTGTGGCTCGAGCGCCGTGCGTCAAACCTCCACTGCCACAGCCTCCGCCAGTGAGGCACGTGCCGCCGCCAGTGAGGCACGTGTGCGGCACGGCCGCAGGCACAGCCACCGCTACAGCGCCGCGATCAGGATGGCCACCGCCACAGCCGCCGCTGGTGAGTCACGTGCGGCGGGCCGACGTCATCGCAGTCGGCCCGCCCTTTTTTTTACTTACCGCAAGCACGTGGGACCCGCCGTGTTTGAATTACTCGGCCCCCGCGCAGCATCCGTGCAGCGCTCCAGTGGATAGGCTCGGCGCTCTCGCCGTTGCCGCGCGGTCCCCGCTACCGGCGACGCCGCGCTTCACCGCCGATGACCGCAAACAGGTAAGACAGAGCCTTTAGTCTTTTTCCCAAGGTTGAAATGTCATACACTGGAGGCATAGGCTTAACGTGGGAAGGGGAATGTTTAAAGAGTATCTACCAGGCAAATTTCTTTATGCAGAGTAAGGTAGGTGCCTGGAACATGCTGCCAGCGAGGTGGTGAAAGCAAATATGACAGCAATGTTTCAGAGGCATTTAGACAGGCACAAGGCCGGCAGGGAATGGAAAGATATAGAACATGGGCAGCAGTTGAGATTAGTTTAAATTGGCATCATGGTCGACACATACATGTGATGCATCAAGGAATGTTCACCACTTTAACGCAGTTTTCAGATAACCTGTTTTTTGGTTACTTTCTCCAGCTACCAATTTACAAAGTAATTCTTGCCTTGACAATTGTGATCTCAGCCCTATGGTGCACATTTATTTTGTTCTCTCTGCCATCTTCCCATTCTCCAACTTTAGAAAAGCTGTTTCTTACTTTTCCAGTTCTGGAGATGGATCTTTGATCTGAAATCGTGACTGTTTCTCATCACCACCAATGCTGCTTGGCCTGCTGAGTGCTCCCAGCATTTTAAGTTTTTGCTTATACTTCTAACCACTGAGAGTCAAAAGAAAATTGTCTGATTGCTGGTCAATATGTTCCCGTTGGAAGTGTCAAGCTGACCATCTCCACCAGTGGATGCAAGAACTGGCCTGATTTAGCATGTAATCCTGGGACATCGTGATGTACTTCAGATCCCCACTATCCTGGTAAATTGTAGATCAATTCTCTCACACTCCAACCACTGTCTTCAAATGAACAATGCCCATATGCTGAGCATGGACGCCTTCAGAATATGCAGGTAGACACAAAATGCTGGAGTAACTCAGCAGGACAGGCAGTATCTATGGAGAGAAGGAATTGGTGACGTTTCAGGTCGAGACCCTTCAGACTGATGTCAGGGGAGTGGGCGGGACAGAGATAGAATGTATTCGGAGACAGTAAGACTGGTGGGAGAACTGGGAAGGGGGAGGGGATGGAGAGAGAGGGAAAACAAGGGTTATTTGAAGTTAGAGGTTAATGTTCAGAATATGCATCTATACTATCTTCAGGACCCACAAACTGATCTTTCAGGCAGTCCTGACACATGAACAGCTCATGTTCTCTGCTCCAGAAGGGTCTGATTATGTCACTCACTTCTGATTCACTCCACCAAATCTTAAAGTACTCATACACCACCTGCAGAGGAGAATCTAAAAGACTATCTCTGGCAATCTTATCAACTGTAACTGAAAAATGATCTCCAACAGCCTGCAGTGGAAAACTCTCTATTCCAAACTCTCTGATGCCTCTTCAAAAGAAACTGTGAAAATATATCAGAAAGAGTATTCTGCTTCAATGTGCAGTATTCAATGGAGTCATAAAGATGCAATAACTGCATCGCGATGGTACACATACCATTATAGGAAAAGCTGATTTTAGCAGAAAGATACACCAACTGTGAAATTCCTGCAAAAACTGGAAGCTTGTGGAATTTGAGTCATCTCCATATTTATGTCTTCCTTTCACTTCTATTGGTGTTCTGCATGAACGTTTCACTATTAAGCTTTGGTCTGCATATGCTTATAAACCCATCTTGCTCTTCTCTCGGAGCCTGAAATCACCTTTGTGTAACAATTCAGGAGGAGCTTCGTCCCTGCTGTTGTGGGTCTTTGAGCAGACCTCTCATATGCTAAAGGTGTAGTCCCAATCTCCCAACCTATCTTGGTGTGGTCCTTGCATTTTTCTTTACCTGTAACATCTCCGTACCTGGAACACTATATTCTGCACTCTGCTTATTTTTTGCTTTACTCTACCTGGATCTGGATGTAGTACGCTGAAAAGCTCTAGGTGGAGCATCACACAGCACTGGACAATTTTGACAATTTTTATCAAGCCAATTAATCAAGCCAATTAGCCTACAAACCTGTACGTCATTGGAGTGTGGGAGAAAACCAAAGATCTCGGAGAAAACCCACGCAGATCACGGGGAGTACGTACAAACTCCATACATACAGCACCCGTAGTCAGGATCGAACCCGGGTCTCTGGCGTTGCATTTTGCTGTAAGGCAGCAACTCTACCGCTGCGCCATCGTGACTGCCTTAAAAGCAGTGGCCCGTACTGTTCCGAAGGACAAGTTATTAATAAATTTTAGGTATGTATTAATTGTACTTGTGTATAGTTTGGATGTACTCATGTATGGTATGAATAGACTGAATAACATGCTAAACAGTTTTTCACTGAATCTTAATACTCATTAAAACAATAAACCAATACCAAACCCAATTTGTGGAGGACCCAATATTGTAGCCAAATCCAATATTTTGTATTAAGTTTAGCTTAGTTTAGTTTATTCTCATGTGTACTGAGGTACAGTGAAAAGCATTTTTGTTACGTGCTATCCAGTCATCGGAAAGACTGTACATGATTATAATCAAGCTGTCCACAGTGTACAGATGCAGGATAAAGGACATAATGTTTTGGTGCAAGATAAAGTCCAGTAAATTCTGATTAAAGAGGTCTCGATGTCTCCAATGAGGGAGATGGTAGGTCAGGGCCGCTCTCTAGTTGGTGGTAGGGTGGTTCAGTTGCCTGATAAAAGCTGGGAAGAAACTGTTCCTGTATCTAAATTATGTAGATTCTTTTTAAAAGAACAACGCTCAGTAAAGCTCTCCAAAATCCAATACCAATGTCACTTGGACAGGACTTCTGCTTCTTTTGCATATATATTACTTCAGGATGCATAAACTGCTAGCACTGCAGGGAGCTCCTGGCGAGCACTGTGCCAGCGTAAAAGGGAGCACCTAGTGAACACTGCACCAACGCAGACGGGATCTCCCGGCGAGTATTGCACAGCCTTGCCGGAGCCAACCAGTACCATGCTCAGCCGCAGGAGGGCCGTCGGCGAGTGTGAAGGGATGTCGGTGACCGACGAAGAACATCAGCGAGTGAGCAGGGGCCTTCCGAGAGCGAGAGGGACGCCGGCGAGTGAGGAGGCACGTCGGTGAGAGTGGAGGAGCGTTGGAGAGCCATCGTCCACATGAGTGCCAGCGGTCGGCTGAGGATGGCCCGCATGAGTCAAGGCAGTCAGTGGAGGGCGCTCCATCGAGAACAAAGATGGACCAGGTGTGGGGGGGCTGCCGAGAGAGCAAAGAGGGACCAGGTGTGGGGGGCCGCCCGAGAGAGCAAAGAGGGACTCGGGGTGGGGGGAAGAGAGAAGGAAGAGGGACTATATTGAATACTTTTGTAACATTTACATGGTGACTCTTTGCATACTTGTGTACTGTATGCAAAGAATTTCACTGTACCAAGCACACGTGTCAATAAAGTATCAATCAAGAAATGTACACTTGTTCCATTCCACCCATATAACATTGGTGCTGCAATCTGCCAAGCACTTCTCCGAGAATTTTAAAGTACTTTTTTAAAGTACACAATGACAAAAGCAGTTCCATTTTAATTGTACTGATATCTTGGGATCCCCTGCAGATTTTTGTCCAATATAAACTGACAGATCTTTAGGGCAGATGGATCATACAGAAATGTAACCTCTCAGGTGTATCTCCGGTTAACAAATTTTGCAAAGTGAATGGCAAACACAATTCATCATCAGTAGCTCTGTTCTGTTGCAACTCCCACAATAGAATTGTTGTGTCTGCTTTTGGGATCAGCACTAACAGGGCCGGCCTTAGGAGGTGCGGGGCCCAATTGGGAACAATTTTGGTGAGCCCCAGGTTCCCAGCCAAGGTCTGTAGAATCATAGAAATATAAATAAAGTCTATTATAGACTTTATATCTCTATGGTAGAATGGAAAGTAATCAAAATGTGCGCTTAAAAAGTGCCTGCGAGTTAATGGACCAAACAGATCTAAGCTACATTTTAATATAAAATTGCACACATGTAAGCCTACAAGTAACAAACAAAATGTGTAGATCACCTCTGAAAAATACATAGTTACAATACCACTTGTTTTAGTGACTGAATGAAAAAAAAAAGAATCTAATTAACTAGATCCTGGAAAACCAATAACCATTGGCGAAAAAACAGTCCAGGCATTACATTTTGGGCTTCGGCCCCATCCTACCTTTTGGGCTTCGACCCCATCCTAACTTAGTTGTGTGTGTGTGTGTCTGTGTGTGAGTGTGCGTTAGTTGTGTGTGTGTTTGTTGTTTGTGCGTGATTTGTGTGTGTTTGTTGTCTGTGTGTTATGTGTGTGTGTGTGTGGGAGGGAAGGAGAAACATAGAAACATAGAAAATAGGTGCAGGAGTAGGCCATTCGGCCCATTCGATATGATCATGGCTGCTCATCCAACTCAGTATCCTGTACCTGCTTTCTCTCCATACCCCCTGATCCCTTTAGCCACAAGGACCACATCTAACTCCCTCTTAAATATAGCCAATGAACTGGCCTCAACTACCTTTTGTGGCAGAGAATTCCAGAGATTCACCACTCTCTGTGTGAAAAATGTTTTCCTCATCTCGGTCCTAAAATATTTCCCCCTTATCCTTAAACTGTGACCCCTTGTTCTGGACTTCCCCAACATCGGGAACAATCTTCCTGCATCTAGCCTGTCCAACCCTTAAGAACTCAATCTTCTAAATTCTAGCGAGTACAAACCAAGTCTATCCAGTCTTTCTTCATATCAAAGTCCTGACATCCCAGGAATCAGTCTGGTGAACCTTCTCTGTACTCCCTCTATGGCAAGAATGTCCTTCCTCAGATTAGGAGACCAAAACTGTACGCAATACTCCAGGCGTGGTCTCACCAAGACCCTGTACAACTGTAGTAGAACCTCCCTGCTCCTATACTCAAAATCCTTTTGCTATGAATGCTAACATACCATTCTCCTTCTTCACTGCCTGCTGCACCTGCATGTCTACTTTTAATGACTGGTGTACCATGACACCCAGGTGTCGTTGCATCTCCCCTTTTCCTAATCGGCCACCATTCAGATAAATAGTCTACTTTCCTGTTTTTGCCACCAAAGTGGATAACCTCACATTTATCCACATTATACTGCATCTGCCATGCATTTGCCCACTCACCCAGCCTATCCAAGTCACCTTGCAGCCTCCGAGCATCCTCCTCACAGCTAATACTGCCCCCCAGCTTCGTGTCATCCGCAAACTTGGAGATGTTTCATTCAATTCCCTCGTCCAAATCATTAATATATATCGTAAATAGCTGGGGTCCCAGCACTGAGCCTTGCGGTACCCCACTAGTCACTGCCTGCTATTGTGAAAAGGACCCGTTTACTCCTACTCTTTGCTTCCTGTCTGCCAGCCAGTTCTCTATCCACATCAATACTGAACCCCCAATACCGTGTGAGAAGGGAGGAAGGGAAGTAGAGAAAGAAGGGAGGGAGGGAAGAAGAGAAAGAAGGGAGGGAAGAAGAGCAGGGAAAAGAGAGAGAGGAAGGAGGGAGGGAAGGAGAGAAGGGAGGGGAGGGAAGGAGAGAAGGGAGGGAGAGGGCTGGCGGCGGGAACAGATGCCGGGGTCCGGGTGTGAGCTGAGGCCGAGTTTTGTAAACATTGCTCCAACCCCCGGCCCGGCCCTCCGTGTATTGTTCACCACGTCTCCCCGGGGGAGAGAGGGGTGGAGCCAGGGCTGTGTGCGTGAAGCACGGCGACTGGAGGGGCGGGAGCGCTGCACCGGGACCGTGAGGGAACGACCCACCCCCTTCTCCATTCCCCCTTGCACCCCCCCTCCCCGTCTACCCCTTTGTTCCCCCCTCCACCCCTCTACTATCTCTCCACCCCTCTCTCCCCCCTCCACCTGGGGTAGATCTACCCGAGCCGAAAGTATATTACTCTAGCATGGGGCCCCCTTAGGCGTGGGCCCAATTGGGAGCAATTGGTCCAATTGGCTTAAGGCCGGCCCTGACCACTAATGGAGTTGCCCATTTACTATGTTGAATCTTCACCAACACTTCATTCTGTTCTAACTAGCATTTTTTCCCCTCCACCAGTTATTTAAGGGTTTTAGAGAAATAGGGGCAGATATAAATCAGGAAACTGTAGGCCATTTACTAAGCTTCTATAATTTGGAAAATACTGGAACCCATAATTAAGGAGGTATTAACAAGATATTAAGAAAATTGTAAGACAATCAATCAGATTGATCATAATTTTGTGGCGCCTTCATGCCCATGTTGGTTTGCATACAGCCTGTCACCGCGGGCGACTCGCCAGCAGCCTCACGAGAAGGTCCAGCCACAAGAACTCAATAACAACTCCAAGGTCAGACGCACTAATTGGCCTTATCTACACATCGGTTATGATTGGTGAGAATGTTGGTAAAAAGGGGCTTCTGGAATAAACGAGACACAAGGTGTCTGGCTCAGCTCAGTGTCATTTGTTCTTTGCTTTCTCTCGTGGGATTCAGTAGATCCTACAGTTTTATTAAAGGGAAATTATGTTTTACCAATTTACTTGACTTCTTTGAGAATGTAAACAAAAATCAATAAAGTGAACCAGTAGATGTGGTAGACACAAATGCTGGAGTAACTCAGCGGGACAGGCAGCATCACCGGTGAGAAGGAATGGGTGATGTTTCGGGTTGAGACCCTTCGTCAGACTGATATCAGGGGAGTGGGCGGTATAGAGATAAAATGTAGACAGAGACAGTAAGACTGGTTGGCGAACTGGGAAGGAGCAGGGGATGGAGCGAGACGGAAAGCAAGGGTGACCTGAAGTTAGAGAAGTCAATGTTCATAGGGTGTAAGTTACCCAAGCAAAATATTAGGTGCTGTTCCTCCAATTTGTGCTGGGCCTCACTCTGACAATCGAGGAGGCCCAGGGCCGAAAGGTAAGATTGGGAATGGGAGGGGGGCTTAAGGTGTTGAGCAACTGGGAGATCAGGTAGGTTTAGGCAGATTGAGCAGAGGTGTTCAGCGAATCGATCGCCGAGCCTAAGCTTGGTCTCGCCGATATACAGGAATCCAAGCCGGTTACAATAGATGAGGTTGGAGGAGATGCAAGTGAACCTCTGCCTCACCTGAAAAGACTGTCGGGGTCCTTGGATGGGGTCGAGGGAGAGGTATAGGGACATGTGTTGCATCTCCTGCGGTTGCAGGGGAAAGGACCTGGGGAGGGGATGGTTTGGGTGGGAAGGGACGAGTTGACCAGGGAGTTGCAGAGGGAACGGTCTCTGTCCTGGGCCTCCTCCATTGTCAGAGTGAGGCCCAGCACAATTTGGAGGAACACCACCTCATGTTTCTCTTGGGCAGCTTACAACCCATTGATTTATCTAACTTCAAGTTTATTCAAGTTAGAACATTGATTTATCTAACTTCAAGTAGCCCTTGCTTTCCCTCTCTCTCCATCCCCTCCCCCGTCCCAGTTCTCTGACCAGTCTTACTGTCTCTGACTACATTTTATCTCTGTACCACCCACTCCTCTGACATCAGCCTGAAGAAGGGTCTCGACTCGAAACATCACCCATTCCTTCTCTCCAGAAATGCTGCCTGTCCCGCTGAGTTACTCCAGCATTTTGTGTCTATCTTCAATTTAAACCTGCATCTGCAGTTCTATTCTACACAGTAGATGTGGTATATTTGTCTTTCCAGAAGGTATTTGATAAAGTTCCATATTAAGGTTAATTGCACTAGATAACTAAACACTAGCTAGGGGGCAATGTATTGGCATGGATAGAAGAGCGATTAATAAACAGAGAGTTGGAATAAATGGGTCATTTGCAGATTGGCAAACACTATAAAGTGCAGTGCCACAGGGATCATCTACAGCTCTACAATTAACATCTATATTATTGATTCAATGTACTGTCACTAAGTTTGCTGATGATGGAAAAATGTGTGGGCTAACAAGTTGTAAGAAGGAACAAAAAGCCTGAAAGTTAAGTAGGCAAGAAGTTGCCAAATGGAGTATAATGTGGGAAATGTGACGTTTTCAACAGTGAAAGGAAGAATGAAAACGTATGCAATTATTTAAATGGAATAATACTACACACTGTTGCAGTGGAAATGAATCTAAGGGCTCTTGTACATCAAATATAGAAGGTTAGAGTGCATTGATTCAGAAAGCTAATTCAGTTAGTCTTTATCACAAGGGACATGATGAGGCATAAAGGTTTACTTAGTAAAAGGTACATTTTAGGGAAGAATGTGTTTGTACTGAAGGTCATAGAGTCATACAGCATGGAAACTGGCCCTTTGGTGCCCTGGGTAAGGGCCTCACAAGACACTGAAGAAGAGATGCAATTTCAAGTACTTTTTAGAATTGGTGCTTCTTCTTCTTGCGTATGGCGTGCACAGCCTAAGGTTGTAGGTCGACGTTCTATTTGATCTTGTTTGTGCACGTTGGGTTGATTGCATTAGTCAAAACAGGGTGGACCACGTGAAAGTTGTAATCTCCCACCCCAGAATTGGAGCTGTGAGATTGGGTTGATTTATGAATTAGAGATGGAACAGTTTAACACAACTGGCTTCACTTTGAGGAAGCATGCAAGAGGGCCTCTGCAATGGAAATAATGCTAAAAATGTAATGTAATCTACAGGCACCCAAACAGTAGCCTGGAGATTGGGTGCAAATTGAATCAAAATTGGCATGTCGCAAAGGTAATGCTACGGTGGTTATGGGAGATTTCAACTAGCAGGTAGACTGGGAAAATCAGCTTGGTACTGGACCCCAAGAAAGGGAGTTTGGCGAGTGCCTCCGCATTCTTAGAGCAGCTTGTACTGGAGCCTACCAGTTAGAAGGCAATTCTGGATTTAGTGTTGTGTATTGAACCAGATTTGATAAGGGAATTCGAGGTTAAGGAGCCATTAGGAGGTAGTGACCATAATATGATAAGTTTTAATCTACAATTTGAGAGAGAGGGAAAAGTGTGAGTATTACAATTGAGCAAAGGGGACTATGGAGCCATGAGGGAGGAGCTGGCCAAAGTTGACAAAGTTGGCAAAGTTGGCCAACGAAGGCAGGAACGGGGTACTGATTGTGGATGAGAGCCAGTGGATGTAGTGTACCTGGACTTTCAGAAAGCCTTTGATAAGGTCCCACATAGGAGATTAGTGGGCAAATTAGAGCACATGGTATTGGGGGTACGGTACTGACATGGATAGAAAATTGGTTGGCAGACAGGAATGGCAGGCAGTGACTAGTAGGGTACCGCAAGGCTCAGTGGTGGGACCACAGATATTTACCATATATATTAATAATTTATTAAAAGTAACTAGCAAATTTGCAGATGACACAAAGCTGGGTGGCAGTGTGAACTGTGAGGAGGATGCAATGAGGATGCAGGGTGACTTGGACAGGTTGTGTGAGTGGGCAGTTGCATGGCAGATGCAGTTTAAAGTGGATAAATGTTTGGTGGCAAGAACAGGAAGGCAGATTATTATCTGAATGACGTCAAGTTAGGAAAAGGGGAAATACAATGAGATCTGGGTGTCCTTGTTCATCAGTCACTGAAAGTAAGCATGCAGGTACAGTAGGCAGTGAAGAAAGCTCATGGCATATTAGCCTTCATAACAAAAGGATTTGAGTACAGGGGCAAAGAGATCCTTCTGCTGTTGTACAGGGTGCTAGTGAGGCCAGACCTGGAGTATTGTGTGCAGTTTTGGTCTCCAAATTTGAGGAAGAACATTCTTGCGATTGAGGAATGGCGGGACTGTCATTATCATCATTGGCGGTAACTTGAAACGAGTATGACTGTCCTCTCATGGAGGATGCCTGTGCGTGACTTTGTTTAACGTGGGGAGACTGGTGCACAGACAGCTACCACACGGTCCTTGACAGATCTGGTCAGAATCCAGTGGCATGGAATCCAAGATGACCGGGGACCCTTTTCTGCTGCAGCCTTCATCCGCCTTCCCAGCCGTTGTGACGCTCCACTAAAGTCAGCCATCATCCTCCGCCTGTTCCACAGTTGAGGTCTTAGTTGGATTGCTCTTTGTCAGAGATCTCCCCCTCGACCTTACCCCCATGGGTGACCCTACCAGGAGCATTGCTCCAGACGGCATCGCTCTCAGGATCTCAGGACCACACAAGCTTCTCCACCTCGACAAGGTGACAATCCACGGAGAAGAGCGGGACTGTCATATGTTAAAATAGTGGAGCAACTGGGCTTGTATACACTGGAATTTAGAAGGATGTGAGGGGATCTTATTGAAATATTAAGGGATTGGACACACTAGAGGCAGAAAACATGTTCCCAATGTTGGGGCAGTCCAGAACCAGGGGCCACAGTTTAAGAGTAACGGGTTGGTCATTTAGAACGGAGATGAGGAAAAACGTTTTCACCCAGAGAGTTGTGAATCTGTAGAATTCTCTGCCTCAGAAGGCAGTGGAGGCCAATTCTCTGGATGCTTTCAAGAGGGAGTTAGATAGAGCTCTTAAAGATAGCAGAACCAAGCGATATGGGGAGAAGGCAGGAACGGGGTACTGATTGTGGGTGATCAGCCATGATCACAGTGAATGGTGGTGCTGGCTCGAAGGGCTGAATGGCCTACTCCTGCACCTATTGTCTATCATATCATATCAAATATAATATAAAACTCTGTGTGTGTCATTTCGTGTGCTTCTCGAAATCCCGACGCGGTAACGGTGACAAGTTACCTTAACCACCCCCCCCCCCCCGACTCAGTCATTTTGTCGCCTCCTGACTCGCTGTGCTGTCGACTAGCACTCGCCCGGCTGTCCGCAGTGCAGCTCCCAGCCCCGCCCACAGCCCAACCGCTGAACACGAAGTACGTTTGTGCTTCAGCTCCCGCAGCGCCCAGCCCCGCCCACAGCACAGCAGCTCAACACGAAGTACGCTCGTGCTTCGGCTCGGGTTCTAGAACATGGCGGCGGCAGCCGTTATCGTCACGCGAGTGCGGGGCAGCGCGATGGGAAGGTGGCCCTGGCGGCCATTACTCCCTCTGGAAGAGGCCGTCTAGGGTGACCTGCGATTCATCCGTTGATCGCAGGGACACGGGGAATCATGACGCCTTTTCCTCGCTGGTGATCCTGATCCCACCTGGCAATCTCTGTCCGTCACGGGGGACGACCTCCTCTCCGTCTCCCCCGCTCGATCGTCTGTAACGCAGGTGGGTGGGCTTTCCCGTCGCGGAAGCCACGATCGGCCGGCCCTCCGCTGCTTTTGACCGTCCGACCACTCGCAGCAGCAGGGCTGCCCGCTCTAAAGACGTCGCAAATCGGAAAGCCCAGCTCCAAAAGGCCCAGCTTCCCTGCCTCTGTGTCCCTCTCTGTGCTCCTCTCTATGCCTCTGTGTCCCTCTCTGTGTTCCTCTCTGTGTCCCTCTCTGTGTCCCTCTCTGTGCCTCTGTGTCCCTCACTGTGCCTCTGTGTCCCTCTCTGTGCCTCTGTGTCCCTCACTGTGCCTCTGTGTCCCTCTCTGTGCCTCTGTGTCCCTCACTGTGCCTCTGTGTCCCTCACTGTGCCTCTGTGTCCCTCACTGTGCCTCTGTGTCCCTCACTGTGCCTCTGTGTCCCTCTCTGTGCCTCTGTGTACATCACTGTGCATCTGTCTCCCTCTCTGTGCCTCTGTGTCCCTCTCTGTGCCTCTGTATCCCTCTCTGTGCCTCTGTGTCCCTTTCTGTGCCTCTCTGTGCCTGTGTCCCTCTCTGGAAACACAACGGGCAATACGGGCTGAAAAGATGAAGTACGAAGGGAAGCTGGCCAGGAATATAAAGGACAGTAAAAGCTTCTTTAGATATGTTAAGGGAAAAAGAGTAGCAAAGTCAAATGTGGGTCCCTTGAAGGCAGACACGGGTGAAATTATTATGGGTAACAAGGAAATGGCAGAAGAGTTGAACAGGTACTTAGAATCTGTCTTCACTAAGGAAGACACAAACAATCTCCTAGATGTACTGGAGGACAGAGGATCTAAGGGGGTAGAGGAACTGAAAGAAATTTTCATTAGGCGAGAAATAGTATTGGGTAGGCTAATGGTAATGAAGGATTATAAATACCCTGGGCCTGATGGTCTGCATCCCAGGGTCCTCAGGGAGGTGGCTCTAGAAATTGTGGACGCAATGGTGATTATTTTCCAACGTTCGATCGATTCAGGATCAGTTCCTGTGGATTGGAGGTTAGGTAACATTATCCCACTTTTCAAGAAAGGAGCGAGAGAGAAAACGAGGAATTACAGACCAGTTAGCCTGACTTCGGTGGCAGGAAAGATGCTGGAGTCAATTATTAAAGAGGTAATAATGGGGCATTTGGATAGCAGTAAAAGGATTAGTCCAAGTCAACATGGATTTATGAAAGGGAATTCATGCTTGACTAATCTTCTGGAATTTTTTGAGGATGTGACAAGTAAAATGGATGAAGGGGTGTCAGTGGATGTAGTGTATCTAGACTTTCAGAAAGCCTTTGATAAGGTCCCGCATGGGAGACTGGTGACTAAAATTAGAGCATATGTTATTGGGGGTAGGGTGTTGACATGGTTAGAAAATTGGTTGGCAGACAGGAAGCAAAGAGTAGTAGTGAACGGGTCCTTTTCAGAATGGCAGGCAGTGGCGAGTGGAGTTTCGGACAACGCCATTCAGCTGGACGGACTAACATTCCGGGCGGACAGGAGTCATGCTCTCAGCGGTAAATCTCGGGGGGGGGGGGTGGTGTATGCATTTTCATCAATAACAACTGGTGTACAAACGCCGAAACTGTGTCAAGCCACTGTTCTGAGGATATAGAATTTCTGACAATTAAATGCCGACCATTCTACATGCCAAGGGAATTCACAGCCATCAACATCACAGCTGTGTACATTCCACCCAGTGCGAACACAAAGGACGCACTGTCTACATTGTATCAGTCGATCAGCTCAATGCAAAACTCTAACCCGGACTCTGTCTACATAATCGCTGGCGATTTCAATCAGGCCAAACTGAAGACAGTACTACCACATTATTACAAACATGTGAACTTTGCAACCAGGGGAAATAACATACTCGACCAAGTCTACACCAACATCAGACAGGCATTCAGAGCTGCTCCCCATCCCCACCTGGGGAACTCAGACCACCTCTCTGTTATGCTAATTCCAGCTTGCAGACCTCTATTGACCAGGAACAAGCCGTCTGTGAAGCAGATCAGAGCATGGCCAGAGGGAGCCACCTCAGCTCTCAAAGACTGTTTCGACTGCACAGATTGGACCGTTTTTAGGGAGGCTGCCACTACCAACCATCATGTCAACTTGACGGAATACACTGAATCTGTGACTGGATATATATTCAAATGCATGGAAGATGTGACCATCATCAAAAACATCACCACGAGGGCCAACAACAAACCCTGGTTCACCAGGGCGGTACGTGAGCTCCTGAGCACGGAATGCTGCTTTCAAGTCCGGGGACAAAGACGCCCTTAGTACTGCTAGGGCCAACTTGAACCGGGGCGTGAGAACAGCCAAGCGTGTCTATGGACAGAAAATTCAAGCACACTTCACAGACACTAAGGACCCCAAGCGCCTGTGGCAAGGCATCCAGTCTGTCACCGGCTACAGGCCAACACCCCCACCGTGCGAGGACAACACAGACTTCCTCAACACACTTAACACCTTCTTCAACCGGTTTGAGGAAGACAACACCACCACACCAACAAAAGCCCCTCCCTGCCCAGATCATGAAACACTTCACCTGGACCCAGCTGATGTGCGGAGGACCCTACTCAAGGTGAACCCCAGAAAAGCTGCAGGTCCTGACAACATACCGGGGCGTGTGCTCAGAGACTGTGCTGACCAACTCACAGATGTTCTCACGGACATCTACAACACCTCTCTGAGCCAAGCCATCATACCAGCATGCTTCAAAGCCACCACCATCATACCGTTACCCAAGAAATCCCCAGCCTCAACACTGAACGACTACCGGCCCATAGCACTCACGTCCATCATGATGAAGTGCTTTGAAAGGTTGGTCAAGGCCCACATAACATCCAGTCTCCCCTCTACACTTGACCCATTCCAGTTTGCATACCGTCCCAACCGTTCCACTGATGATGCCATAGCAACAGCACTCCACCTAAGCCTGGCTCATCTGGAAAACAATAACAGTTACGTGCGGTTGCTGTTCATCGATTTCAGCTCCGCCTTCAACACAGTCATCCAACACCTGGTGAATAAACTCGGCGAAATAGGCATCGGCACCCCACTATGCAACTGGTTACTGGACTTCCTCACTGACAGACCACAGACAGTAAGAGTTGGCAAAAACTCATCAGAGACCACCATCATGAACACCGGGGTCCCACAGGGATGTGTGCTGAGCCCTCTGTTGTTCACGCTGATGACACATGATTGTTGTGCCAAACACAATTCGAACCACATCATCAAGTTCGCAGATGACACAACAGTGGTGGGCCTCATCAGCCACGATGACGACTCAGCCTACAGAGAGGAGGTACAACAACTCATCAACTGGTGTGACATCAATAACCTTCAACTCAATGTCAATAAAACAAAAGAAATAACTGGACTTCAGGAAGAAACAGACAGCACACACCCCACTCACCATAAATGGCAGTGCAGTGGAGTCTGTGAAAAGCATCAAGTTCCTGGGAGTGCACATCACAGATGATCAGACATGGTCCACCAACACCATCTCCCTAGTCAAGAAAACACAGCAACGCCTCCACTTCCTTCGACGGATGAGGAGAGCCGACCTCCCCCCTTCTGCCCTCACCACTTTTTACAGGGGTGCCATTGAGAGCATTCTTACCAGCAGTCTCTCAGTCTGGTATGGCAGTTGCTCTGTTGCTGACCAGAAGGCCCTACAGAGAGTGGTGAGGACAGCGGAGAAGATCACTAGATCACCCCAACCAGCAATCCAGGACTTATACCCATCTCGCTGTCGCAAGAGAGCAACCAATATCATCAAAGACACCACCCACCCAGCACACAAACTGTTCACCCTCCTACCATCCGGCAAGCGCTACCGCAGCATGCGGAGCAAAACCACCTGATTCAAAAACAGCTTTTTCCCTCAGGCCATCAGACTACTCAACACACTCAAGAAAATTCCATGAAAATTACACAAACAAAGACCAACTGACTGTCAAATTAACTTTAACTCAATGTCTGCAGTATGCTATTTGCACCTTTCTATATTGCACCTTAATAACATACCTCAACATTTTACTACACTCTGGCACACTGAGAATATTTTATATAATGTATATGTCCATTGTCTATCTTTATTGGTATATTGTCTGTCTGTGTTATAAATATTACTTGCACATTGGAGTATGGGGAAACGCAATTTAAATCCTCTGTGTAACTACTTGTTGCATTATTTGAATTGACAATAAAGTTTACTTTTACTTTTCAAGGCTCGGTGTTGGGGCCGCAACTGTTTACCATATATATTAATGATTTGGAAGAGGGAATTAGGAGCAACAATAGCAAGTTTGTGGATGACACAAAGCTGGGTGGCAGTGTGAACTGTGAAGAGGATGTTAGGAGGTTGCAGGGTGACCTGGACAGGTTGAGTGAGTGGGCAGATGCGTGGCAGATGCAGTATAATATAGATAAATATGAGGTTATCCACTTTGGCGGCAAAAACAAGGGGGCAGATTATTATCTCAATGGGGAAATTGATGAGGGTAAAGCAGTGGATGTTGTCTATATGGACTTCAGTAAGGCCTTTGACAAGGTTCCTCATGGAAGGTTGGTTAAGAAGATTCAATTGTTGGGTATTAATGGTGGAGTAGCAAGATGGATTCAACAGTGGCTGAATGGGAGATGCCAGAGAGTAATGGTGGATGGCTATTTGTCAGGTTGGAGGCCGGTGACTAGTGGGGTGCCTCAGGGGTCTGTGTTGGGTCCACTGTTGTTTGTCATGTACATCAATGATCTGGATGAAGGTGTGGAAAATTGGATTAGTAAGTATGCAGATGATACTAAGATAGGTGGTGTTGTGGATAATGAAGTAGATTTTCAAAGTCTACAGAGAGATTTAGGCCATTTGGAAGAGTGGGCTGAAAGATGGCAGATGGAGTTTAATGCTGACAAATGTGAGGTGCTACATCTCGGCAGGACAAATCAAAATAGGACGTACACGGTAAATGGTAGCGAATTGAGGAATGCAGTTGAACAGAGGGATCTAGGAATAACTGTGCATAGTTCCCTGAAGGTGGAATCTCATGTAGATAGGGTAGTAAAGAAAGCTTTTGGTGTGCTGGCCTTTATAAATCAGAGCATTGAATATAGAAGTTGGGATGTAATGTTAAAATTGTACAAGGCATTGGTGAGGCCAATTCTGGAGTATGGAGTACAATTTTGGTCACCTAATTATAGGAAGGATGTCAACAAAATAGAGAGAGTACAGAGGAGATTTACTAGAATGTTGCCTGGGTTTCAGCAACTAAGTTACAGAGAAAGGTTGAACAAGTTAGGTCTTTATTCTTTGGAGCGCAGAAGGTTAAGAGGGGACTTGATAGAGGTCTTTAAAATTATGAGCGGGTTAGACAGAGTGGACGTGGATAAGCTTTTCCCATTGAGAGTAGGGAAGATTCAAACAAGGGGACATGACTTGAGAATTAAGGGACAGAAGTTTAGGGGGAACATTAGGGGGAACTTCTTTACTCAGAGAGTGGTAGCTGTGTGGAATGAGCTTCCAGTGGAAGTGGTGGAGGCAGGTTCGATGTTATCCTTTAAAAATAGATTGGATGGGTATATGGACGGGAAAGGAATGGAGGATTATGGTCTGAGTGCAGGTAGATGGGACTAGGGGGAAGTATTTTATTTTTAATTTAAAAAAAAAAAAAAAAAAAAAAAAAAAAAAAAAATGTTCGGCACGGACTTGAAGGGCCGAGATGGCCTGTTTCCGTGCTGTTATGGTTATATGGTTATATATGGTTATATATGGGTTAGGTTAGGTAAGGGAGAGGTGCAGCGAGACCTGGGTGTCCTTGTACACCAGTCACGGAACGTTGGCGTGCAGGTACAGCAGGCAGTGAAGAAAGCTAATGGAATGTTGGCCTTCATAACAAGAGGATTTCAGTATAGGAGTAGAGAGGTTCTTCTGCAGTTGTATAGGGCTCTGGTAAGACCACATCTGGAGTATTGTGTACAGTTTTGGTCTCCCAATGTTGGGCGAGTCCAAGACCAGGGGCCACAGTCTTAGAATAAAGGGGAAGCCATTTAAGACTGAGGTGAGAAAAAACTTTTTTCACCCAGGGAGTTGTGAATTTGTGGAATTCCCTGCCACAGAGGGCAGTGGAGGCCAAGTCACTGGATGGATTTAAGAGAGGGTTAGATAGAACTCTAGGGGCTAGTGTAGTCGAGGGATATGGGGAGGCGGGCAGGCACAGGTTATTGATTGGGAACGATCAGCCATGATCACAATGAATGGCAGTGCTGGCTTGAAGGGCCTCCTCCTGCACCTATTTTCTATGTTTCTGTGCCTCTGTGTTCCTCTCTATGCCTCCGTGGCCCTCTCTGTGCCTCCGTATCCCTCTCTGTGCCTCCGTCCCTCTCTGTGTCCCTGTCTGCCTCTGTCTCCCACTCTGTACCTGTGTCCCTCTCTGTGCCGCTGTGTCCCTCTCTCTGCCACTGTGTTCCTCTCTGTGCCGCTGTGTCCCTCTCTGTGCCGCTGTGTCCCTCTCTGTGCCTTTGTGTCCCCCCCCTGTACCTCTGTGTCTCTCTGTGCCTCTGTCCTTCTCTGTGCCTCTGTGTCCTTCTCTGTGCCTCTGTGTCCTTCTCTGTGCCCGTGTTCCTCTCTCTCTACCCCCCTACCTCTCTAGTCGTGCCTGAATTGGGGGCTATGCGTGAGTGGATAGGGCGGGCATGGGGTAAAAGAAGTGAATTAATAATATTAATATAATATCAATTGTGGTGGTTAGTGTGTGAGTGTGAGAGGTTGGTTAGTGCGTGTGTGATGCCGCAGGCCGCCCCCTCCCCACGCAACTGCGTGTTGAGGGGACAGGACCTAACCGGTCCCACTTGGTCTAGTTGTCTATAAAATATGATGCAATAGACAATAGATGCAGGAGTAGGCCATTTGCCCCTTCGAGCCAGCACCGCCATTCAATGTGATCATGGCTGATCATCCCCAATCAGTACCCCGTTCCTGCCTTCTCCCCATATTCCCTGAGCGCTATTTTTAAGAGCCCTATCTAGCTCTCTCTTGTAAGCATCCAGAGAACCTGCCTCCACCGCCCTCTGAGGCATACAATTCCACAGACTCACCACTCTCTGTGCGAAAAAGTGTTTCCTCATCTCCGTTCTAAATGGCTTACTCCTTATTCTTAAACTGTGGCCCCTGGTTCTGGACTCCCCCAACATCGGGAACATGTTTCCTGCCTCTAGCATGTCCAAGCCCTTAACAATCTTATATGTTTCAATGAGATACCCTTTCATCCTTCTAAACTCCAGAGTGTACAAGCCCAGCTGCTCCATTCTCTCAGCATATGACAGTCCCGCCATCCTGGGAATTAACCTTGTAAACCTACGCTGCACTCCCTCAATAGCAAGAATGTCCTTCCTCAAATTAGGGGATGCAATCTGATTTTGGATTGCCAGTGTTGGCCACACAAAAGAGAATAGTCATGGCAATGCCTTCTTTGTCTACAGCATCATATCGTAGTCACAAATTTGTTTTCTGCTGAAATGCCTTAGGTCATGAGCCTGAAAAGTGGGCAAAATTAGGATTACCCTGGTGGACCATCCGAGCACAAACATGTTTCTATCTCACATCATTAAAAAGACAATCTGCTTTTCTCTCTTTTAACCATTAATATTGGTGACCTAATATTTTTCCACATTACATTCCGTTTGTCACTTCCTTGCAGATTTGCGTAGCCTATCTATATCTCCTTGAAGCCTCAATCCTCCTTAGAATCTTACTTTGCATCATACATTAATTAGATAAATTATCAGCAAAAAGCATCCTGCTGGAGGAACTCAGCTGATCAATCTGTATATGTGGAGGCAAAGGGATAGTCGACATTTTGCGTCGAGACCCTAAAACAGCACACTATTCCTTTGCCTCCATAGATGCTGCCTGACTCACTGAGATCCACCAGCAGTTTGTTTTTTGTACTCGATGTCAGCATCTGTGGTCTCTTGTGTCTCCATGGATATACAGGTACAGTCTACCCTCGTTATTACGGACTACTTTATAACAGCTTTCGGTTATAGAGGACCGAGGCACCCATTTGTGGTGGCAGTTTACAGCAGCACGCAACGCAGCGCAGCAATGGGCAGCAGAAAGGTGGCAGGGGGGAGAGAGCGAGCGGTAAAACACTCTTGAAGAAGGTTACATTGGGCATGGGTTTGCAGTGGCTGCAACAAAGCAAGGTCCCAGGGTGTTGGATGCAGATACAGCGCATGCCGCTGCACCTGTGCCGCCCTGGCAACATATGCCTCAGTCGCCTGGTAATGGCAAGGCGTTCTCGTTGCACCGCCTCCCGTTTCCACCTGGTGACTCAATGAGCTGGCATCATGCGGTGTGCTTCCGGTTGCAGGAGCAGAGTGACCAGCATGAAAATGGCGTGAATTCCGGGCCTGGCCCTGGCGCATCGCGTGTGGGGCTGGGGGGGCTCTGCGGCTCCCCAGCTGTGAATTCCCCTGGTTTAACTCCCCCAACACCATGCTTCTTCCAACCGGCCTTTGATTAAACTAATTAATATATACCCCCCCCCCCCTATTTACTCAGTTATAGCGGACATTCAGCAACACCAATCATACCCTCTCTTTGGTCTGATTTCTCCACGCCTACAGACACTATACAAATACGTTTATACTCAACAGAAACTCCCAGAAACTCTAAATGAATCTACAATCATACTTATACCAAAACCGGATATGGATCCTGAAGACCCAGGTTCATATAGAGCAATAGCTCTCTTAAATACTGATCAAAAAATATTAACCAAAATTCTATCTCATAGATTGAGCTTAGTGATTAACAAATTAATACACCCCGACCAAACTGGTTTTATTCCAAAACATTACCCATTTTATAATTTGAGAAGACTATTCAATATTATATATACAAATAGAATTCCTAATGCAGATCTAGCAATTATATCGTTAGATGCTGAAAAAGCATTTGACCAGGTAGAATGGTCATATTTATTTTCGGTAATGGAAAATTTTCAACTAGGAGAGAAGTACTGTACATGGATTAAACTGTTATACTCCAATCCAACAGCTAGAATATTAACAAACCAAATGTTATCAGCTAAATTTAATCTTTCTAGAGGTTGCAGACAAGGATGCTCACTATCCCCACTATTATTTGCTCTTGCAATTGAACCATTAGCAGAAAGCATTAGAACCCATCCAGGAATACACGGGTACAACACTAGAGATACAAGGAATAAAATTTCCTTATATGCAGATGATGTACTAATATATATCACAAAGTTAGAAACTAGTATTCCAAATCTATTAAATCTAATAACTCAATTTGGTCAGTTCTCAGGATATAGAATTAACTGGAATAAAAGTGAAATCATGCCAATAACAAAATTCAATTTAAATACATTGCAACAATCCCCTTTTAAAATAGTTAAAGATAAAGTTAAATATTTAGGAATCTATGTAACTAAGACATATAACTCTTTATTTAAACTAAATTTTCCACCCTTAATAAATTACACAAGAATATTCAGTACTGGAAAACAATTCCCATTTCAATGCTTGGTAGAAATAATGCTATAAAAATGATCTTACCGCAACTACTGTACCTATTTCAATTAATTCCGATATATATCCCAAAAACCTTTTTCAAAAAAGTCGACTCCATTGTTACAAGCTTTATTTGGGATTATAAGAATCATAGAATAAGTAAAAAACATTTATGTAAGTCAAAGAGCAACGGAGGTTTGGCTTTACCAAATTTCTTATTTTATTTTTGGGCAGTCCATATTAAAAACATGAATTTCTGGCTGGAAGAAATGGATCAATATCCAGATTGGTTAACGATGGAAAAGGAAGACTGTTTACCTTTTGAAATTGGTTCGATTATATTTGCTCCCACAAAACTGCATAAAAAAACCTATAAGGAAAACCCTATAATACATAGTGGAATACGAATTTGGAAACAATTAAAAAAAGCTTTAAAACTGAATAATATTCCACTATGTCTTCCCATTGTAAATAATCCTTTATTCAAGCCATCCATATTGGATAGAGGTTTTATACAATGGAAAAATTATGGAATTAAAAAGATTGGACATCTTTATAGGGAAGGCATCTTTCTGTCATTTCAAGAGTTACAACAGAATTATGGACTACACTCAAATAATTTTTTCAGATATCTACAAATTAAAGATTATGTTAAATCTAATACACAAGTATATAGGACTAGGGAACCAGAAACTCTTGATGAATATTTGAATAAGCAGCCAAACACTGAAAAATTAATAGCTTATATTTATAACATCCTCTTAAACAATGAGGTACCACCGATGGAACTATACAGACACACATGGGAAAATGAGTTAGGTCACTCTATAACGAAAGACATTTGGGACGAAAGTTTACAACATATACATCAATGCTCGTTAAATGCCAGACATGCTTTAATACAATTTAAAGTCTTACACAGATTACATTACTCCAAAATAAAACTAAATAGAATCTTCCCACATATTTCTCCTATCTGTGATAAATGCCTACATCCAGAGGCCAATTTAACACATACTTTTGCAAATTGTATAAAAATCAAAAATTTCTGGATTGATATTTTTGAAATAATTTCTGAATTTGTTAATACTAAATTGGATCCAGACTCAAAATTAGTAATACTTGGGATATCAGAACAAAGTATAAGACTCACAACAAGCCAAAGAAACTTCCTTGACTACAGTATAATAACTGGGAAAAAATTAATATTAAAATTTTGGAAAGGTCCTATAACCCCCACAATTAAAATGTGGATTGTGGAAATGTCAGAGACCCTACATCTAGAAAGAATTAGACTTGTCTTAATGGACAAACAAGAACTTTTTGTTAAAATATGGGCTCCATTCATTAACTATTTGAAGGGATAGATGGGCCCAGCACGAAAACCCAACTGAAGCTTGAACTCAGGATTAGATGTAAAATTATATTTCATAACCTACGAACCTATCTCCAATGACGTATTATAAGTAACCCATTCCACCTCTTTTTTTTCTCTCGATATTTGTAATGCTTTCTTCTTTCTACCTCTCTTTTTCTATCTATATAAAAAAAAACACTAGAAGCAGAATTAATTGACAACTGACAATTTTAATAATGTATGATTGATGTATATGAAAAGTTTTCTTTTCTATTATAATATGTTACTATACTTTATAATATGTTTGCTTCTAATAAAAATATTAATCAAAAAAAAAAGAATCTTACTTTGCATCATACATTAACATAGATAAATTATCAGCAAAAAGCATCCTGCTGGAGGAACAGCTGATCAATCTGTATATGTGGAGGCAAAGGGATAGTCGACATTTTGAGTCGAGACCCTAAAACAGCACACTATTCCTTTGCCTCCATAGATGCTGCCTGACTCACTGAGATCCACCAGCAGTTTGTTTTTTGTACTCGATGTCAGCATCTGTGGTCTCTTGTGTCTCCATGGATATACAGGTACAGTCTACCCTCGTTATTACGGACTACTTTATAACAGCTTTCGGTTAAAGTGGACCGAGGCACCCATTTGTGGTGGCAGTTTACAGCAGCATGCAACGCAGCGCAGCAATGGGCAGCAGAAAGGTGGCAGGGGGAGAGAGCGAGCGGTAAAACACTCTTGAAGAAGGTTATATTGGGCATGGGTTTGCAGTGGCTGCAACAAAGCAAGGTCCCAGGGTGTTGGATGCAGATACAGCGCACGCCGCTGCACCTGTGCCGCCCTGGCAACATATGCCTCAGTCGCCTGGTAATGGCACGGCGTTCTCGTTGCACCGCCTCCCGTTTCCACCAGGTTACTCAATGAGCTGGCATCATGCAGTGTGCTTCCGGTTGCAGGTGCAGAGTGACCAGCATGAAAACGGCGTGAATACCGGGCCTGGCCTTGGCGCATCGCGTGTGGGGCTGGGGGGGCTCTGCGGCTCCCCAGCTGTGAATTCCCCTGGTTTAACTCCCCCAACACCATGCTTCTTCCAACCGGCCTTTGATTAAACTAATTAATATATACCACCCCCCCCCCCCCCTTTACTCAGTTATAGCAGACAATCAGCAACACCAATCATACCCTCTCTTTGGTCTGTTTTAACGAGGGTTACTGCACTATTACACATACCCTGATTCAAATCATAGAGATAGATTATGCACCAGCACTAATTTGTATGGTACTCACAAATTAGCTGTCTATCTAATTTATGCCATGGTACGGCAGCTGCACCATGGCAGACAGGGAGAGGCTCCAGAGGGTAGTTAGGGCAGCACAGAAGATCATTGGCTGCCCTCTCCCCTCCCTGATGGACATTTACACCTCCCGCTGCCTCAGCAGGGCGAAGAACATCATCAAGGACAGCTCCCATCCTGCATTTGGCCTGTTCGACCTGCTGCCCTCAGGGAGGCGCTATAGGTGCATCAGAACAAGGACAAATAGACTGAAGAACAGTTGCTTTCCAAAAGCCATAACCTCTCTGAACTTACACATGCACTGACTTCACAGCTTAACCCCCGGACTTCCATCTATCCACCTACTGTATTTGTACTGTAACTGTAATTTTTAATATGTGCAATAACCCATACTGTATATAGGAATCCTATTTATTCACTCTATTCACCCATTGTCTTTTTATAGATATGTATATAGCGCCGCAGAACTGTGCACCTTATCCCCCCCCCCTTTTGTTTTGTTTTTTTTGTTTTTTGAACTAATTACATGTCTGCACTGAGTACGAGCTGCTTTTAATCTCATTGTACATGTGTATAGTGACAATAAAATGGAATTCTATTCTATCCTATTCTCTGTTTTCTTACCATTGACCAGTTATCGATACATACCAGAATAACTCTTAATCCCATTCTTATCCGTCGGTGACACCAAATATAGACAGGGCGATCGTTTCGCTGAACACCTTCACTCAGTCTACATGCTCCCAGTTGCTAAACACTTTAACTCCCCTTCCCATTCCCACACTGATCTTAATGTCCTAGGCCTACTCCATTGTCAGAGTGAGGCCAAATGCAAATAGGAGGAACAGCACCTCATAATTTGATTGTGCAGCTTACAACCCAGCGGTATGAAAGCTGATTTTTCTAATTTTGGAGTAACCCTTGCGCCGACTCTCTCTCCGTCCCCCTCCCACCCTAATCGTGGTGCTAGTTTCACTGTCGTCCTGGTGAGTTTCATTGTTTGCAAAACTCGTTCTCACCTAGCCCACAGCCAACAATGGACCGCTTCCTTTAACACCGTTATTTTTTTGCATATCTTTCAATCATTTGTTATATATCTCTCTACATCACCTAGGTATGTTACAAAACTTACCTTCAGTCGCGCTGTAATTCTGCCACTGGCCGTGTGCGCGATTTTGGCGCCTTTAAGGGGGGCGGGGTTAAAACACGGGTTTCTCCTCCCTTGTCCTGGTTAATATTTTGTTGGAGTACAAGCGTTGGCTGAAGAATCGTTCCTAGTGGCCTTTTGTGTATTTTTTATTTTTATTAAATCGTCAATGTCAGCGCTAGAGTAATTTTAAAAGCAGCTCCTGAAGCGTCAACGCCGATAACGGGGACGGATTTCACACACGGGACAGGTAAACGAAAGTGGTTTCTTTAAATGTATAAAAGTGCTTCTTAAGAAGCCTTTAATTCACATTTTTTCATGCGACACGGTGATTTTATTCCCCGAATTAACGGCAGTATTTTTCATGCCGATACGGGGTTAAATTCACCGCAAATGAACGTTCCAAAAGATCGCGTTCCAGAAATCCTCACTCACAAGATGATTTAAATGCCCATTAATTTACAGGTATTAAACATTCAATTCCTTCCATTTGGCCTGTAAATTCATGAAAATTAGATTTAAAAATTATGTTATATTATGAATTATTGTGTGAATGTTATTTGGACACTTAGGCTATTTAAAAATGTTAATCTATTCTTAAGAAATTGATAGATGTTTAGATCTAGTAATTGAATTTTGTAATTAGCTACAATTAGGTAACTAATTATATGCTTTACTTTCATGACTTCCAAGTAAGATTTTCATATTTGTTTCAGAATGCTTCAATCTATAATAACTGAAAATCTCTTTCAGTTATCTTAAGTTTTAAGAAAGTTATGGGCTTTTAACTGTCCTCGATCACAGCTTTTGTGTTGTCAATGGAAAAGCAATAGGTAGGTATGTTACAAAACTTACCTTCAGTCGCGCTGTATTTCTGCCACTGGCCGTGTGCGCGATTTTGGTGCCTTTAAGGGGGGGGCGGGGTTAAAACGCGGGTTTCTCCTCCCTTGTCCTGGGAATATTTTGTTGGAGTACAAGCCTTGGTGGACAAAATCGTTCCTACCGGCGTTTTGTGAATTTTTTATTTTTATTAAATCGTCAATGTCAGCGCTACAGTAATTTTAAAAGCAGCTCCTGAAGCGTCAACACCGATAACGGGGACGGATTTCACACACGGGACAGGTAAACGAAAGTGGTTTCTTTAAATGTATAAAAGTGCTTCTTAAGAAGCCTTTAATTCACATTTTTTCATGCGACACGGTGATTTTATTCCCCGAATTAACGGCAGTATTTTTCATGCCAATACGGGGTTAAATTCACCGCAAATGAACGTTCCAAAAGATCGCGTTCCAGAAATCCTCAACGCAAGATGAATTAAATCCCCATTAATTTACAGGTATTAAACATTCAATTTCTTCCATTTGGCCTGTAAATTCATGAAAATTAGATTTAAAAATTATGTTATATTGTGAAGCCCCAATAACAACTGTGGAGAAGATGGAGCGAACCATAACTTCATACGTGAAGAAATGGCTCGGTGTCCCACGATGTCTAACTAACATCGGCCTCTATGGCAAAGGGGTCCTGGAACTACCTCTCACTAGTCTAACAGAGGAATATAAGTGTTCGAAAGTAAGACTCCAGATGACACTGAGGGACTCTAGAGACAAGATCATCAGTGCTGTTGCGCCGCCCCTAGCAACTGGCCGGAAGTGGACACCATCTGATGCAGTACAGCAAGCTTCATCAGCCCTGAGGCACAAAGACATAGTGGGGCAAGTCCAGCAGGGAAGAGGAGGCTTTGGCCTTATGACAAGTAAACCAACTTGGCGAAAGGCCACAACATCAGAGCGGAGGACGTTGGTGGTTGAGGAGGTGCGGCGACAGGAGGAGGCCGCAAGAAGTGCAAAGGCGGTCTCTCTTGCCAAGCAGGGGCAATGGATGCAGTGGGAAGGTGTGGAGCGGAGGAAGGTCAGCTGGAATGAACTATGGGAAATGGAAGCAAGCAAGATCAGCTTCATCATCAGAGCGACATATGACGTGCTTCCATCACCAAAGAACCTCCATCAGTGGTACGGCGAGGATCCAACCTGTGCCATCTGCCCAACTCCAGCGACCCTCAAACACATCATGGTAGGCTGCAAGACCAGCCTCACGCAAGGGAGATACACGTGGTGGCATAATCAGGTACTAAAAAGCCTGGCATCAGCCCTTGAGAACAGGCGGTGTGCGACCAACTCCTTGCCTCCGAGAGCAAGCAACCCCCCTCCCCTAAGGGTAATAACCTTTGTCCGAGAAGGACAGAAAACTTCTAAACTTCCTTCCACCAGATCAGAAGAAGGAAGCCAATGCAGGGCCCGTGACTGGAGGATGCTGGCGGACATCGGCCGACAACTAATTTTTCCACCTGAAATTGCTTCCACCACCCTCAGGCCAGACTTGGTGTTCTGGTCCCCTTCACAGAAGACTGCTTACATCATAGAGCTCACAGTTCCATGGGAGAACTCTATTGAGGAGGCCTATGAGCGTAAGAAGCTGCGCTACGCAGAGCTTGCAGCAGAGGCAACGCAGCGTGGCTGGAACACCAAAGTCTATCCAGTTGAAGTGGGATGCAGAGGATTTGTTGCGTCATCTACCATCAGACTGCTGAAGGAGCTTGGAATCCACGGTCAGCCTCTGCGGAAGACCATAAGATCACTCTCAGAGGCGGCTGAAAGAAGCAGCCGGTGGATTTGGCTCAAGCGGAAAGACCCATGCTGGGCCCCAAGTATGTCGGGGTGAATCTTTGGGATGGTTTGACACGGGACATGCGTTGAGGGTTGATCATCCTGCAGCGGGCCGCCCTTGTGGAGGGTGTATAGTGTTAAAAGGCCAAAACACCCAGTGATGCAAGGGTACACTACTGATGATGTGTCCTGTGCCCAACTGTCCTGAAAGTTACCCCCCCCCACCCCCCCCCCCCCCCCGATGTTGAGCGTCTACCACTCTCAACAATCAACGAATGTCGTGAAATGCTCCCCACCTATTGGCACAAGGGACTTCTTAACATCTTGTCCTGTGTATTTGATTCTGATAATCTGGACTCGTCCAGTGACTGCTGTGAAAGGACAGCTGACAACATGGGAAAGTCCATGTGACAGCTTGGAGAGACAGCTGACAGGAGGGAACAGACCCCACTGGGGCCGTCATGGGCTAGCTACCCATGACAGCAATCCCCAACGCTGTTTCAGCTAGTTGGAGACACCCGCTAAATGCTACTAAAAGTAAAATAAAGAGAATACCCCTAGAGCCTGCGAGAGCGGGGGCGGAAGATGGCTCACCGATTGATAACACGGTTACAGACCCAGGAACGGAAACGACTACTGACAAGGAGAGCATGGCACATGAGACATCCACAACAGCTGCGGGACACAAACTTCAGGTGTGCATCTGTGGTTGGGAGAAATTAATATCAGTGAAGGGCTTGAAGATCCACCAAGGGAAGAAAAAGTGCTTGAGAGAGCAGAAACATGGGCCTCGCATTGACCAGTACTTCTTACGAAGCAACCAGTCAAATCAGTCGAGTGAAGCACAGCGACGGGACACAAACCAAAGTTCGCAGAGCATCAGCACCCATGTCACTGAAGAGGGTGATACAAGCAGAGAAATGCCGGTGGAGGAGCCCACGCAACAACTACAAAAACCTCCATTGGAGGGAAAGATCAAAGGGCACAAACCTGGAGTGAAATGGCCCAAGGCTGTTGAAAAGAAAGAGTGGGAGACGGTCAACAGTGACCTTATACATATCTTGGAGCAACAAGCGGGCACAGCAGTGGAAAAGCTTGAAAGGATGGGCAACACAATCTACAGCTATGGAGAAGAACGGTTTGGGGTGAGTAAAGGGAGAGGTGGAAAGAAATTACCAACACCAATCAAGTCCAGGAGGCAGCAGGAGATCGAGAGGCTAATCAGAGAGAGGAGACAGTTGAAAAAGCAATGGAAAAAAGCAACTGACGCAAAGAGAGAAGGTCTCATGCTACTCCAAGAGGATATCAAGAACCGATTGGCAACCTTGCGAAAAGCAGAGAACTTGAGGAAACTTCGCAAGAAGAAAGAACACACAAGAACACGGTTCTATAAAAACCCTTTCAAGTTCATCAAAGACCTCTTCGCAAAGGAAAAAAGTGGAACTTTGAAAACATCAAAACAGGAATTGGAGGAACACCTGGAAAAGGCCCACAAAGACACGAAAAGGCATGAGCAGTTGGTCATCCCACATGACATCCCGCCTATTCAACCACCTGAATTCAACATGGACACCAGCCCTCCGAGATGGAAAGAGGTGGAGAACACGGTCCGGCGAGCAAGAGCAGCATCAGCTCCGGTGCCAAACGGAGTACCATACAAGCTCTATAAGAACGCACCGGATGTGTTACGCTTTCTATGGAAGCTCATGAGGGTGGTGTGGAAGAAGCAAACAATACCTAAGGCGTGGCGAAGGGCTGGCGGCGTGCTAATACCTAAAGAAAAAGATTCGTCAGACATCAGCCAATTCCGGCCAATATGTCTCCTCAACGTCGAGGGAAAAATCTTTTTTAGCATTGTATCACAAAGGCTGTCCACCTATCTGGTAACAAACAAGTACATTGATACATCTGTACAGAAAGCAGGAATTCCAGGATTTTCGGGCTGCTTGGAGCATACAAGCATGATCTGGCACCAGATCCAAGCAGCTAAGAAGGACAAGAGAGACCTACATGTGATCTTCCTCGATCTGGCCAATGCATTTGGTTCAGTTCCCCATGAACTCCTTTGGGAATCTTTTGCCTTTTTCCATGTACCAGAGCTCATCACCACACTGGTCAAGAAATATTACCAAGACCTGCAGCTGTGCTTCACAACAGCTGACTTCAGTACAACATGGCAGCGCTTGGAAGTAGGCATCATGGCAGGCTGCACAGTCTCACCCTTGGCCTTTACAATGGCCATGGAAGTCATCATCAGGGCCTCAAAATGGGTGGTGGGCGGTGAACGAACCAGGGCTGGGCTCCGTCTGCCACCCATCAGGGCATACATGGACGACATGACAACACTAACCACTACTGCAGCATGCACCAAGCGGCTACTTGGAAAGCTGCAGGAGAACATCAAGTGGGCCCGAATGAAAATCAAACCAAGTAAATCTCGAAGCATCTCCATAGTCAAGGGGGTGCTTAGAGACACAAGGTTCTGTATCGGTGATGACCCAATACCAACAGTGTCTGAGCAGCCAGTTAAAAGCCTGGGAAGATGGTATAACGCAAGTCTCAAGGACAAAGAGCAGGTGCAACAACTAAGGCAAGAAATTGTCAATGGACTGGAGAACATCAATCAGACCCTTCTGCCTGGGAAACTGAAGCTCTGGTGCCTACAGTTTGGACTCCTTCCTCGGACAATGTGGCCACTGACCGTTTATGAAGCCCCAATAACAACTGTGGAGAAGTTGGAGCGAACCATAACTTCATACGTGAAGAAATGGCTCGGTGTCCCACGATGTCTAACTAACATCGGCCTCTATGGCAAAGGGGTCCTGGAACTACCTCTCACTAGTCTAACAGAGGAATATAAGTGTTCGAAAGTAAGACTCCAGATGACACTGAGGGACTCTAGAGACAAGATCATCAGTGCTGTTGCGCCGCCCCTAGCAACTGGCCGGAAGTGGACACCATCTGATGCAGTACAGCAAGCTTCATCAGCCCTGAGGCACAAAGACATAGTGGGGCAAGTCCAGCAGGGAAGAGGAGGCTTTGGCCTTACGACAAGTAAACCAACTTGGCGAAAGGCCACAACATCAGAGCGGAGGACGTTGGTGGTTGAGGAGGTGCGGCGACAGGAGGAGGCCGCAAGAAGTGCAAAGGCGGTCTCTCTTGCCAAGCAGGGGCAATGGATGCAGTGGGAAGGTGTGGAGCGGAGGAAGATCAGCTGGAATGAACTATGGGAAATGGAAGCAAGCAAGATCAGCTTCATCATCAGAGCGACATATGACGTGCTTCCATCACCAAAGAACCTCCATCAGTGGTACGGCGAGGATCCAACCTGTGCCATCTGCCCAACTCCAGCGACCCTCAAACACATCATGGTAGGCTGCAAGACCAGCCTCACGCAAGGGAGATACACGTGGCGGCATAATCAGGTACTAAAAAGCCTGGCATCAGCCCTTGAGAACAGGCGGTGTGTGACCAACTCCTTGCCTCCGAGAGCAAGCAACCCCCCTCCCCTAAGGGTAATAACCTTTGTCCGAGAAGGACAGAAAACTTCTAAACTTCCTTCCACCAGATCAGAAGAAGGAAGCCAATGCAGGGCCCGTGACTGGAGGATGCTGGCGGACATCGGCCGACAACTAATTTTTCCACCTGAAATTGCTTCCACCACCCTCAGGCCAGACTTGGTGTTCTGGTCCCCTTCACAGAAGACTGCTTACATCATAGAGCTCACAGTTCCATGGGAGAACTCTATTGAGGAGGCCTATGAGCGTAAGAAGCTGCGCTACGCAGAGCTTGCAGCAGAGGCAACGCAGCGTGGCTGGAACACCAAAGTCTATCCAGTTGAAGTGGGATGCAGAGGATTTGTTGCGTCATCTACCATCAGACTGCTGAAGGAGCTTGGAATCCACGGTCAGCCTCTGCGGAAGACCATAAGATACATAGATACATAGATACATAGAAATTAGGTGCAGGAGTAGGCCATTCGGCCCTTCGAGCCTGCACCGCCATTCAATACGATCATGGCTGATCATCACTCTCAGAGGCGGCTGAAAGAAACAGCCGGTGTATTTGGCTCAAGCGGAAAGACCCATGCTGGGCCCCAAGTATGTCGGGGTGAATCTTTGGGACGGTTTGACACGGGACATGCGCTGAGGGTTGATCATCCTGCAGCGGGCCGCCCTTGTGGAGGGTGTATAGTGTTAAAAGGCCGAAACACCCAGTGATGCAAGGGTACACTACTGATGATGTGTCCTGTGCCCAACTGTCCTGAAGGTTACCCCCCCCCACCGTTGAGCGTCTACCACTCTCAACAATCAACGAATGTCGTGAAATGCTCCCCACCTATTGGCACAAGGGACTTCTTAACATCTTGTCCTGTGTATTTGATTCTGAATTATTGTGTGAATGTTATTTGGACACTTAGGCTATTTAAAAATGTTAATCTATTCTTAAGAAATTGATAGATGTTTAGATCTAGTAATTGAATTTTGTAATTAGCTACAATTAGGTAACTAACTAATTATATGCTTTACTTTCATGTCTTCGAAGAAAGATTGTTTCATATTTGTTTCAGAATGCTTCAATCTATAATAACTGAAAATTTCTTTCAGTTATCATAATTTTTAAGAAAGTTATGGGCTTTTAACTGTCCTCGATCACAGCTTTTGTGTTAAGTCAATGGAAAAGCAATAGGGAACTAGATGCTAATTTCTGAGTATGATAATGGCCATAACTTTTTTAATACTGAAGATATGAAAGTGAATTAAGTGTCAAATTAAACTTCTTTTTTTGCTTTATCTGATGGGATAAATTGCAGACTTTATTTTTTAAATCTCAAAATTTTGTAACATTGCTACAATAGGGAACAAGATGCTAATTTCCGAGTATGAAAATGGCCATAACTTCTTTAATACTGAAGATATGAAAGTGAATTAGGTGTCAAATTAAACTTCTTTTTACGCTTTATCTGATGGGATAAATTGCAGACTTTATCTTTTTAATCTCAAAATTTTGTAACATTGCTACATCACCGTCAATATCCCTCGTTTCCCTTACCCCTCAGTCTGAAGAGGGGTGACGGTCTCGACCCGAAACGTCACCCATTCCTTTTCTCCAGAGATGCTGTCTGACCCGCTGTGGCACTTCAGCATTTTGTGTTTATCTCAGGTGCAAAATCAGCATCTGCAGTTCTTTGTGTCTCCCTTATTTTGATGTCAGGCTCGTCTCGTTGAGAATTCGAAATAGCGCAGCTGCCTTTCTTGAGCCGCTGCGGTTGCCATCGCCATTCAAAGCCTTGCCAAAGGGGGAGTTTGTTTGGAATTCAGTTCCGTACTTCCACCTCCCTTCCTCGTCGTTCATGTTTCGGAGTAATTCCGCCTCAAACGCTGCTGTCAGTCGGTGCCTCAGGATCACAACCGTTCAGTCATCATGATTAAAGCCATTCTGATATTTAATAACCACGGCAAACCGCGTCTCTCCAAGTTCTACGAGCGCTATGTGAGTATCCAGTCCAATGCCGGCCGGGTGGCCGGACGCCCGGCGCCCGCTCACTGAGACCACCGTTGGCTTGCGGCTGCCGCGCGCCGCCCGCCAGAGCACTGACCCACCAGGACGCGCGCCCCCGGGCACAGGGCTCGCCGGTTGCCTGTGGCCGCTCGCCCGCCCGCTGCTCACTGACGCGGCCGTTGGCTTGCATCTGCCGCGCGCCGCCCGCCAGAACACTGACCCGGGCACAGGGCTCGCGGGTTGTTTGTGGCCACCGATCGCTCAAGGCGGCCGTTGGCTTGCGGGTGCCGCGCGCCGCCCCTCGCACCACTGACCCGGGGACACGAGCACAGGGCTCGCGCTTCAGACCACTCGTCCAACGAGAAGTGTCCAGGGTGGCGGAGCACCACTTCAATGGAACAGCAGTCAAACCGGTATTCGTGCTACGAGCTACTTGTGAATTCCTAAAATGTCTTTTTTTTCGCGAAGGTTCTGTACATGGGGTAGAAGCTGACCTAGGAAGCTTGGGTTTTACCACTCATGGAATGCTGTACTATTTTGTCATCGCTCCTTAGGAAAAATGGTGTAGATTTGTAATGATCCCATGGCTGTTAAGTCTGTAGAAGAGATGACATAAACAAGTAATTTGGGTTTATTTTATTATTTTTTAAAACGCAAAAGCTGTACGTCCTGTGGCACTCCAAAGCTCGCCCCTTATTTAATCTGTAAAAATAACTTTCTTGGTTTAAAAGTGAGATCAACATGTTCTGAAAGTTGATGCACAATTGCTTCCAGTTCCAGCATCTGATGCCTGTGAAGTTGATGAATTCGTTTAAAACCAAAACTGCATCAAATTTCAATTTGTATCTCCAAAAATGTAATTATTTGTTGTAATATTTCTATGTGGTTCTTGCTCTCCAATATATCTAAGATTTAGATTAAAGACAATGGTTTCCTAAGACACTAGTAATTCTCATTCTATATTTAAGAAGGAACTGCAGATGCTGGAAAATCAAAGGTAGACAAAAGTGCTGTAGAAACTCAGCGGGTGCAGCAGCATCTATGGAGCGAAGGAAATAGGCAACGTTTCGGGCCGAAACCCTTCTTCAGACTGAAGAAGTGTTTCGGCCCGAAACGTTGCCTATTTCCTTCGCTCCATAGATACCGCTGCACCCGCTGAGTTTCTCCAGCGCTTTTGTCTACCATTCTTTCTTCAGACAGAATTACAGAATAAGGTCTCGACCCAAAACAGCCATGATCATATTGAATGGCCGAAGGGCCGAATGGCCTACTCCTGTACCTATTTTCTATGTATCTATGTAAAACGTCACCCATTCCTTCTCTCCAAAGATGCTGCCCGTCCCACTGAGTTACTCCAGCCTTTTTGGGTCTATCTTCGGTTTAAACCAGCATCTGCAGTCCTTCCTACACTGTAATTCTCATGTTGCAGCTACTGAATTAATAATGTGTACAGGTGCCTGAAATTTGACATCACCTGTGTGTAGAGGTTTTGAAAACATAATTAATGAAAATACATGGAGTGCAAATATGATACAAGTCACTTATATTGTATCATTGACACACTGGGTCATAGTAAACTTTTACATCTTTATAAATACTGTATTTTGGAAAGACAGTTTCTGTTTAATGACTAATTTCTGGTTAGCTTTTTTAGATGGAAAAATAAATGGATGTTAGACAGAAAAAGCTGGAGTAACTCAGCGGGCCAGGCAACATCTCTGGAGAGAAGGAATGAGTGACATTTCGGGTCAACACCCTTCTTCAGACCCTAACCATCACCCATTCCTTCTCTCCAGAGATGCTGCCTGTCCTGCTGAGTTACTCCAGCTTTTTGTGTCTGTCTTTGGTTTAAACCAGCACCTGCAGTTCCTTCCTACACAATAAATGGATGTTGATGGTTCATAAAGAATAGATCAGAAAGAAGCATTGGGTGCTTATGTATTCTCTAGTTTTATTGAGATATTATCTGTGTCAAGATGATTTATGTACCTGAAATCCTAATTGTTTTTGAGTGCAGATAGTTTGTTGATAGGTTGTGTGGTATTGTGCAAGGTATGAGTTTGAAACTAATCGCCTTTTCTGACACCTGTAAGGGATACGAATTTAGGAAATGAAAGTAGGTCAGTCATTCATTCCCACGTTCATGCTACACCATTCAGTAAGATCATGGTTAATCTTTTAAAGCATCACGTCCATGTACTAATTCCATATCCATGGATTCTTTTAACATTAGATTAATTAATCTATGTCTTGAATATGTTCTGAGAATGAGCTACCAGATCACTCTTGGGCAGAGAATTCCAAAAATTCACTACCATCTGTTTAAAGCTTGCATCCCCTCTCTCACCGTCCCTCCCCCACCCGAGTCGTACTAGATTTACTGTCATCCTGATGAATTTAATTGTCTGTATAGCTCATTATCATCTAGTCCACAGCCAACAATGGACTGTTTTCTTGATCATCATTACATTTTTGTATATCTTTCATTCATTTTTGTTCTATAACTGGCTGAAAAGCACAGTCAGGCAACATCATTGCAGATAGGGTGACCCTACCCGATGAACTGAATAGTTTTTTGGCTCGCTTCGAGCAGAAGGCCAACAGGGTGGTGACACCTGGCCCTTCAAACTCCAATGTGCCTCTCCCCAGGGTGACTGTAGCAGAGGTTAGATTGGCCTTCCTGAGGCTAAACACACAAAAAGCAATGACCAGATGGAGTTCCTAGTTGTGTCCTAGTAGTTGCGTGGACCAGCTAGTGGGAGTATTCGCTGACATCTTTAATCTCTCCCTACTCCGTTCTGAAGTACCCACCTGCTTCAAGAAGACCAGCATCATCCCAGTGCCGAAGAAAAGCAAGACTTCATACCTAAATGACTACCGTCCAGTAGTCTTGACATCCACCATCATCAAATGCTTTGAGAGGCTAGTTATGGAAAGTATTAAATTTAATCTACCCAGTGGCCTTTACTCACTGCAGTTTGCCTACCATCACAATAGATCCACGGACAATGCCGTCGCCCTAATCCTACACATCCTTAGAACACCTGGAGAAGAGAGACACCTGCGTCAGACTCCTATTCATAGACTGCAACTCTGCCTTTAATGCCATGATACCATCCAAGCTTATCACCAAACTCACAGGACTTGGGTTCAGTACTCATTTCTGCAACTGGATCCTCGACTTCCTGACCAACAGACCTCAATCAGTGAGGACAGGGGACAAATCATCCTCCACGATAATCCTCAGCACTGATGCTCCACAAGGATGCGTTCTCAGCCCCCTTCTTTACTCCTTGATCATATTGAATGGCGGTGCAGGCTCGAAGGGCCGAATGGCCTACTCCTGCACCTATTTTCTATGTTTCTATACCCATGACTGCATAGCCATCTATAAATCTAATTCAATTTTCAAATTCGCAGACGACACCACCATTGTGTGCCGGATATCAAATAATGATGAGACAGGAAGGAGATTGAGAACCTTTTGTGCAACCTCATCTATTGCATCCGCTGCTCTAGATGTCTGCTGCTCTACATCGGTGAGACCAAGCGTAGGCTGGGCGATCGCTTCGCCAAACACCTCAGCTCGGTTCGCAATAACCAACCTGATCTCCCGGTGGCTCAGCATTTCAACTCCCCTTCCCATTCCGAATCCGACCTTTCTGTCCTGGGCCTCCTCCATGGCCAGAGTGACGACTACTGTAAATTGGAGGAGCAGCACCTCATATTTCGCTTGGGCAGTTTGCACCCCAGCGGTATGAACATTGACTTCTCTAATTTCAGGTAATCCTTACTTTCTCCTCACCTTCTCAGCTCTCCCTCAGCCCTCTGGCTCCACCTCTTCCTTCCTTCCTTCCTTCCTCCCACCCCCCCACCCTCACATCCATCTGAAGAAGGGTTTTGACCCGAAACGTTGCCTATTTCCTTCGCTCCATAGATGCTGCCTCACCCGCTGAGTTTCTCCAGCATTTTTGTCTACCTTCGATTTTCCAGCATATGCAGTTCCTTCTTAAACATCCCCAATCAGTACCCCGTTCCTGCCTTCTCCCCATATCCCCTGACTGCTATCTTTTAGAGCCCTATCTAGCTCTCTCTTGAAAGTATCCAGAGAACCGGCCTCCAACAGCCTCTGAGGCAGAGAATTCCACAGACTTGCAACTCTCTGCACATAGATACTGTACAGCAACTCTGAAATTATAGTACTTAAGTGAAAATTCAACTTTTTTTCAAGAATGAGTGTAACTGGTGTTGCCAAACCTAATTACCCTTAAATATAGCGGTGAGCCATCTTGTCCAGGCAAATGGAGAATATTCTATTCCTTGTAGGTAATGGATAGTGTTTGTGATGTCAAGCGGTGATCATTTGTATAAGATACCCAGCCCTCCTTACCTGCTCACACAGGCATAGTATTTATGTCTGGTCTGCTTGAATTTTTAGTTATTTGGTTTTGCTGAATATAATGACGGGTAAATATGGTGATGTAAGGCTGTTGAACATCATGGATAGATGATTAGAGTTTCTCCTCATTGGTGGTTAGTGCTTGGTGCATCCACAGCACAAATATTACCTCATATCTGAATGTTTGCTTTGGTCTTGTTTCTTGCAGACATGACTACATTTTCTGAGGATTTGCAGATTGAGCATTGTACAATCATTATTGAATATCTATTTGTTTGATCAAATGATGGCAGGAACATCATTTGAAAATAGCCGCTTAAGGTGGTTGAACTTCAATACTGTTCTGAAGAACCTGCAACTATATCATGGAGATGGGAGGGAGAACTGATATCTACGAACAACGCTATCTTGGAGCAAAGTCTAATGGGCCTGTCCCACTTACGCGACTTTTTAGGCGACTACAGGAGACTATGCGGTCGCCACATGTTCGCCGGAGGTTGCCGGGGTGTCTCCTGCATGGTGGTTTCCCGCATTCTAGCAACTAGTCGTGGCTTTATTCTGGTCGCCGCTAATTTTTCAACATGTTGAAAAATTTGCGGTGAAGGCAGGAACAGGGTACTGATTGGGGATGTTTAAGAAGGAACTGCATATGCTGGAAAATGGAAGGTAGACAAAAATGCTGGAGAAACTCAGCGGGTGAGGCAGCATCTATGGAGCGAAGGAAATAGGCAACATGTTGAAAAATTTGCGGTGAAATAGGCAACATGTTGAAAAATTTGCGGTGACCTGAATTTTGACGCCATGGAGAGTATCGAGAATTCTCATGACGTAGGTGCAGTGGTAGTGGCTGTAGGTTGGCATAGGCTGTCGCCGGTGCTGATCGGTGAATTTCATTGGCTCATTGGGAAATAAAATTGTAAACAGTAGTTTTCAGAACCAAGGATAACCAACCAGTAAGGTTAATGCTTCACAGCCGTGTATCTGGCTTCTTAAAAGTTGTCACCACTCCTTCTCCCCACCCCGTCTCCCCCTTCTCTCCCCTCTCCCCTCCCATCCCCCCTCCTTCCCCCCTCGGCCTCCCTCCCCCCCTCTTTTAAAGTACTTAAGTGACCCTTCCCGTACACTGTGCTTTCACCGTCTTAATTACAGTGCCAACTGTTCATCGTGGTGTGTGGCTGTATCACATTGGCTTTGCACCATGTAAATTTCACTCAGACAGTGCTCCCGCCGCTTGCCCTGTCCCCCACCTGCATAACTGGCTTTCAAGGAAGCGATGTGTGTGTGTGTGTGTTCCACTCTGACAGTCGTTGGTTTTTCAGCGACCTGCTACGACTTGACAGTCACCGGCAGTCGCCTGAAAAATCGCCTAAGTGGGAGAGGCTCATAACCATTGGAGTGTTCCATTTGCTGAACAATGTTTGTCATGGTTCCTTCATCCAACACCTGATTAAATGCAGCGTTGATGTCAAGGTAATGGCTCTCGTCTCTCCTTTGGAATTCGACTCTGTTCATGTTTGGACCCAGCAGGGCTGTGGAGTCGGAGTCGTGGAGTCGGAGCAATTTTGGCGCTACTGGAGTCGGAGTCGGTAAAAAAGTCCCGACTCCAACTCAGACTCCGACCTCAACATAAATTTCAGAGACTACGCAAATCTCTGCCTTATCCGCCGTCTGTGGCAAATAACTCTACAGATTCACCACCCTCTGACTAAAGAAATTCCACCTCATCTCATTCCTAAAGGATGATCCTTTAATTCTGAGGTTATGACCTCTAGTCCTAGACTATCCCACAAGTAGGAGCAGACAGGCCATTCGGCCCATCAAGTCTACATCACCATTCAATCATGACTGATCCATCTCTCCCTCCTAACCCCATTCTCCTCCGCATAAC
>CM075977.1:127237049-127247049 GCA_038087875.1 Malacoraja senta
TCTTTAATCAGACACTTATAGAATCATAGAATGTACTACACCTCAGTGCATTGGATTACGCAGGAGTGGAGTATATAACTGACAGACAGTGTTAAAGCAACAGCGTCAACTTCCTACATGTTGCTAATTAGCAATTGTTTGATGTAGATTTGGAGATACAGTTAAGAAATGTGGATTATGTCGTAAACAAATTATAGTTAAATATCCAAAGCAAACATGCCAAAATCAAAAATAAGACCACTTTTTCAGCCTCCTACACCAGTTCAGCAATGAAGCATATTGGAGGCAGAGTGAGAAAAACAAAACACACAGGACGTTTGAAAGGGAATATGGTTTTCAATTGCTTGTGCTTGTGACAAGTAAATATACAGTAGGACTAATGGCTTACTATGATGAAACTGTTACCAGTCCATTTTATGACTAACAACTCAGACAAATTACAGTGCAAACAATGCATTATTCACTACTATGGATTTGAATTATGTATATATAATTGCTAGAGCCAGGATGTTTAGGCACTAAAAAACTCTGAAATGTTTAAAATGTTTTTAAAATGTTCTTTTTAAATGGCTCATGTCCTGTGTTTGAATCGATTTTTGTATTAAACTTGCTATAATCAGCGTTGCGGGGGAACAGTTTGTGAGTTTTTAAATGTTTTTTCATATAATATATTCCTTATATATATATATATGTGATACTTTGGTCAGAAGTAAAGAACGTTAACAGCACAGTCGGTTAACTTTCTGACTGAAGCGAAGAACAAGAAGACGTAGCAATCCCGATAAAAAGAATTATACGCTCGCCATGATATACGTTCTTTTTATATATTTTATATATCTATTATATCTTCGCTAAACTATGCCACTCGCTTTGACGAATGCTATTGATGTATCCATCCAGCATGATCTCTCAGTTCATTAGTTTACACATTAAATTTAGGTCTCGGCTCCAATACAATAGCGTTGATTAAGAACATCTAGAAAACGTTACAGATAATAAAAGGGTCGCTCAGAATTGTCACAAATTATCAACATCGCCTCGCCTGATGTTGCAATTCCAAGGAAGATTAGGTAAAATTATATCTGCAATTACAGTAACAAGAATGAAAATTATTGATAACTTCATTATGTTTGCTCGGCATTGAGCCCCTTCTTTCCGCAGGCATACATTATCAGAAGTACAAAGTGGTTCAATAAATGCAACGAGCATTTTGTTTTACCGGATGCAAGATGCTTAACATTCTTGCGCGATTAAATAATGTATTTTCAATTGCATTTAGCATTTATCTCGTCAACATTGCGTTAAAACAGTCATACATTGACGTTTCTCTTGTGGCTAATCCCAATTCCTGAAATTAAATTATTTTTAATTTTAAGAAGATTCAACAAGCGTGCACATCATTTACAGTCTTCACCTCTATTTAAAACATTGCTTTATATTTGGATACATCATAATCACACGGGCTGATTTGCACAAGACTTGATTCCATTTTATATGTCATGGCTTTTTTTGTTAAAATTCAGTAGCCCACAATTTGAACACTTTTTAAAGTAATTTTACAGCCACGATTCACATAAGTTTACATTTCTGAGGTGACGATTGGTGGAAGTTAGGAAGAGAATAAATTAAATCAGGATGAATTAGAAATCACGGTAACCCAACACGCGTTATTGATTGGAAAAATAATACTTTTTTTTTTTTTTTTTAAATATTTTTTATTGGAGATAAGTACATAACCTATTAACATCATTAGTCTTACATTTTTAAATTGATAATATTAACAATTATTATTACATTGTCTCCAATACCTTTTGCCTTTTTTTTTTTTAAACTAGATAGAACTAAAAAGATAGGTGAAGTAAAGAAAGAAAAGAGAGAGAAGAAAAAGAGGAAAAAAAAAAAAAAAAAAAAGAGAAAGATAGTTAAAGAAGAATGGAAAAATGTATTAAAATAAAAAACTTCATTCGAGATATATTCGTACATTTCAGAGTATAACATTTCATCCATTCTTTAGCCCGAGCATTAGTCAGGTTCCCGTGCTGAACCATTCTGACCCTTTAGATAATCAATAAAGAGAGACCATATTCCAACGAATAATTCCTGTTTGTCCAACAGGGAAAATCTGATTCTTTCCACGTTTAAGGTCTCCGTCATTTCTATAATCCACATTTTGATTGTGGGGGGTCGTAGGGCCTTTCCAAAATTTTAGAATTATTTTTTTTCCTGTTATTATACTATAATCAATAAAGTTTCTTTGTGTTGTTGTAAATGTTTGATTTAATTCTGATGTTCCGAGTATTATAAATTTTGGATCCGGGTCCACTTGTGTGCTGGTCATTTTAGATATTATACTAAAAATATTTACCCAGAATTTTTTAATTTTTATACAGTTTGCAAACATATGAGATAAGGTAGCTTCTAAATGTTGACATTTATCACATATAGGCGAGATATGTTGAAAGATTTTATGTAATTTTGTTTTTGAATAATGTAACCTATGTATTACTTTAAATTGTATTAAAGAATGTCTGGCATTTAATGAACATTGATGTATATGTTGTAAACTTTCTTCCCAAGTATCTTTCGTTATTATTTCATTTAATTCTTTTTCCCATGTTTGTCTGTGTAAGTCCGTCGATGGAATGTCACTGTCTAATAAGATATTATACATATAAGATATTAATTTTTCTGTATTAGGATGTTTATTCCAACATTCGTCAAGAATTTCTGAATTTCTAATTCGAAAATTTTGAGTATTTGATTTTACATAATCTCTGAGTTGAAGATATCTGAAATAATCATTTCCTCGAAGTCCATAAGTCTGTTGCAACTCCTGAAATGTCAGAAATGTGCCTTCCTTATAAAGTTGTCCCATATTTTTAATTCCATTATTCTTCCATTGTGTAAAACCCCTGTCCAACCATGAGGGTTTAAACAAAAGGTTATTCACAATTGGGAGAAAAAGTGATAAATTATCTAATTTTAATGTCTTTTTTAATTGTTTCCAAATTCGTATGGCACTAAATATTATAGGGTTTTCCCTATAATTTTTTTTGTTTAATTTAGATGTAGCAAATAATATCGAACCGATATCAAAAGGCAAACAATCTTCCTTTTCCATTTTTAACCAATCTGGTTGTTGATCTATTTCTTCCAACCAGAAATTCATATTTTTAATATTAACTGCCCAAAAATAAAACAGAAAGTTGGGTAAAACCAAACCTCCATTTATTTTTGATTTACACAAATGTCTTTTGTTTATCCTATGATTCTTATAATCCCAGATAAAATCATTAACAATGGAGTCCAATTTAAAAAAAAAGTTTTTTGACAAATATATCGGAATTGTCTGAAAAAGGTATAATATTTGCGGTAAAAAAAATCATTTTTATGGCATTAATTTTGCCAATCATTGAGATAGGAAGTGTTTTCCAGTATTGAATATTCTTATGTAGTTTATTCAGTAATGGGGGGAAATTTGCTTTAAATAATGTTGTATATATCTTAGTTACATAGATACCTAGGTATTTAAATTTTTCGTTTACTATTTTAAATGGAAATTGTTGTATTATGTGTTTGGTATGTTCCCTTATTGGCATAATTTCACTTTTATTCCAATTTATTCTGTATCCTGAGAGTGAACCAAATTGGGTTATTAGCTCTAATAAGTTTGGAATACTAATTTCTGGTTTTGTAATGTAAATTAGTACATCATCTGCGTATAGAGAAATTTTATTCACTGTGTCCTTTGTGATATACCCATATATTTCCGGATGACCCCTAACTCTTTCTGCAAGTGGCTCAATAGCAAGTGCAAATAATAATGGAGATAACGGGCATCCTTGTCTACAACCTCTAGATAGGCTGAATTTTGATGACAACCTTTGATTTGTTAATATTCTAGCCGTAGGATTTGTATATAACAGTTTTATCCATGTACAGAATTTCTCCCCTAGTTGCATATTTTCCATCACCGAAAATAAATAAGACCATTCAACTTGATCAAATGCTTTTTCAGCATCGAGTGAGATTATTGCTAGATCTTCATTAATAATTCTCTTAGAATAAATAATATTAAATAATCTTCTTAGATTATAATATGAGTACCGTTTCTGAATAAAGCCTGTTTGGTCAGGGTGTATTATTTTATTCATCACTGTACTTAATCTATGCGCTAGTATTTTAGTTAATATTTTCTGATCTGTATTTAAAAGTGCAATTGCTCTATATGATCCCGGATCTTCCAGATCTTTATCAGCTTTAGGAATAAGTGTTATTATAGATTCATTTAAAGTATCTGGGAGTTTCTGTTGAGTATAGATATGCTCATACAGCCTTTGTAAACGTGGGCAAAGCAAGTCATAAATTTTTAAATAAAATTCAGAGCCTAAACCATCTGGTCCTACTGCTTTACCATTTTTTAAAGAGCCAATAGACTCCTCAATATCCTTTATCGTAATCTCCCTTTCTAATAATTCTCTATCATTTGAATCTAAACCTTTTAAATTACATTTTAGTAAGAAATCTGCTATTCCTTCTGTTTGTGTTACAGTTTTAGTTGAATAAAGGTTATGATAGTATTGGAGAAATCTTTCATTTATGTCCTTGGGCATTTTTAATAATTCTCCTGTCTCTGTTCTAATTTTATGAATTATTTTTTCCCCTTCCATTTTTCGTAACTGACGTGCTAATAGTTTTTGTGGTTTGTCTCCAAATTCAAAATGTAATTGTTTGGTTTTTTGATAACGTTTTATTACTTGTTCTGAATACATTTTATTTAATTTATATTTCAATACAGCAATTTTATTATGTTTTGAAATAGATGGCATTCTCGCATTTTCTATATCTAGTTGCTTGATTTCCCTTTCCAATGTTTGTTGTTTAATCCTGTTCTCTTTATTATAAAATACTTGAGCAGAAATTAATGCACCTCGAACAAACGCTTTAAACGTTTCCCACATAAGAGAAGTAGGTGTGTCAGGATTATCATTTACCTCAAAAAATATTTGAATCTGTTTAATAATATATTCCTGGCATGATCTTTCGTTCAAAATTTGTGGGTTAAATCTCCAATATGTTTGTTTCTCGGACATTCCATTTAATTTAATCATAAATGTTACAGGTGCGTGGTCTGAGATTATAATATTATGGTATTTTGAGTTATAAGTAAATGGGATAAACGTGGAGTCAACTAAAAAATAATCTATTCTTGAGTATGTTTTGTGTACTGGAGAGTAAAATGAATATTCCCGTCCAGTTGGATTTTCTATTCTCCAGACATCCTTAATATTAGTGGTATTAATAAATGAATTTAGAAATACACTTGATTGAGATTTTACTTTTTTTTGCCTTGATGATCTATCTAAGTAAGAATCTAATGTACAATTGAAGTCTCCTCCAATTATTAATTTATATTGTGTAAATTCAGGAATTTTATTAAATGTTTTATTAAAGAACATAGGGTTATCAAAATTAGGCCCATATACATTCAGAAGAATCACTTTTTCTCCATTTAGCTCTCCAACTAATATAATATATCTACCATCAATATCCGCTATTGTTGATGAATTCGTAAAAGGTATTCCTTTACGAATTAATATTGCAACTCCTCTGGACTTATGGGAAAAAGAGGAATGATATGATTCAGCGATCCACTTAGCTTTAAGTCTATGTTGAGATTCCTTTTTAAGGTGTGTTTCTTGAAGGAATATTATATCTGTTTTGATTAAATTTAGATGTGCCAAGACTTTACCTCTCTTAATTGGTTCATTGATTCCCTTGACATTCCAACTACAAAATGTTATTCCCTGACCCCCTCTTGTCATATTAACATCTTGCATATTGTTTCTAAGGTGGTCTATAAACGAGCAGAAGGTGCAACACATAAAACCTGACCCTGCTCCTGAACCTCAAATAGATGAATTTAAAATCATATACATCGTTCTTCCGAACACATCTCCTTGTATTATTCTTGTTTTTCCATTCAAACATTAAGTTATAAAAATATTTAAAGTGAAAAAAGTGATAGAATTGGTTAGTATAGGGTGAAAGAAAAAAAACTACATCTACAATTAGTGTAGTTAGTGATAACCACACTAACGTGGCCTGAATTCTAAAGACTTCCGTAGCCTTTGTAAAAAAAAAAAATTCCCAGCTCCGTGCCGAAAAAAAAAAGATTATTTCTAACAATCAAATAATTTCTTTGGGAGTAACAAACATATATACATACCCATACATACGTACACATATACATACATATATATATACATATATACATATATACATTTTTGGAAAATGGCGGCAGCGGTGAGCGGAGGTGAGAGGATTATCCGAGGTTAGACCTTGGCTTTCATTGTAAAACTGAGTAGCTGGAGTTTACCTGAGTAGCTGGTGACCATGCCTCCGAAGAAGGTAATAACAACGGAGGATAGCGACGAAATAAAAAGAGCGCTGGAGTTCTTGTCGGAGGAGATTTCTGCTGTCAAAAAACAGCAGAAAGCCATCCTCGACCTCGTGGCGGAGGTAAGGGATCTTCGGATCCAGAGCGCCGAAAAGGACTGGCGACTGGTGTTCCTGGAGAGCAGAGTTGCGGATCTGGAGCAGTACACCAGAGAGAACAACATTATCATTACCGGGCTCAGTATAAAGCCCCGGTCATACGCACGGGCGGTGACTGACGAAAACGGGGGGGAGCCCGGGGAAATGGACACAAGCTCCACGGAGCAACAGGTGGCGGCCTTCCTGCAGTCGAAAGGTATACAAGTAGACTGCGATAACATCGAGGCTTGTCACCCACTGCCCAGGAAAAAATCGAAAGATGTTAAAAATAGTGATGACAAACCTGCCATCATAATAAGGTTTGTAAGCAGGAAATATAAAGTCAGTCTCCTAAAACAAGGAAGAAAGCTGAAGGGAACAAAAGTATTTATGAATGAACACCTAACAAAACGAAATGCCGATATAGCCCGACAAGCACGATACCTTAAGAAACAAAAAAAAATATTAAATACCTGGACTGCAAACTGTAAAATCTTTATTAAATTAAATGGAACACCAGAGGAAGCCAAAGTGCTGGTCATCAGAGATATTGCAGACCTGGACAAATACCAATGATCATAAAACGGGAAAACACTGAAGGAATTCAGCCATTAACATCTGGAAATGGAAGTCAAGTAACTAAAATAATAAGCGAAAAGGAACAACCGAAGTTACAACCATTCGAATATACCGATCACAATTTACAGGATTTGGAATACGATATAGACCCAGACAATAATTTTTACTTTAATTCTAACGACAAAAATATCTGCTGCTACTACACAGAGGAACAGTATAATCAGAATATTAATACAAAAGGCAAATTATCTATTATCCACTTTAATAGCAGGAGCCTCTATGCGAATTTCAATAGTATTAAAGAGTATTTACAAAAAATTTCACAACCATTCAATGTCATCGCAATATCTGAAACATGGATTAATCAAGAAAAGGGAATTGATTTTGAGATGGACGGATATGACTTCAATTACATCAATAGAAAAAATAAGGGGGGAGGAGGGGTAGCACTATATGTGGATACAACTCTGAATTATAAGGTAGTAGATAATATGACAACTGTGGTTGACAATCTGCATGAATGTATAACTATAGAAATAAGTAATGGTGGAAATAAAAATGTAATCATTAGCTGTATATATAGGGCACCGGGGTCAAGTATTGAAATCTTCAGGGGCTGGATGGAGAGTATGTTTTCAACAACAGGTAGTAAATCAGTGTTTTTATGTGGAGATTTCAATATTGACCTACTAAATCCTAATCAACACAACCTTACAGAAGATTTTATTAATACTATGTACAGCATGAGTCTATTTCCGAAAATCACTAGACCGAGTAGAATTACTTCCCATTGCGCTACACTCATTGACAATATATTTAACAATGATTTGGAAAATAAAATAGTAAGTGGATTATTAATTAATGATATAAGTGACCATCTGCCAGTTTTTGTAGTTTATGATGGTGTCCACAGGAACAACAAACCAAGCGGATTAATAGAATATAGAAGAGTGAGATCGGAGGAAGCTATCAATGCACTAAAAAGGGATCTATTGGCACAAAACTGGGATATAATATACCAAAAAAGAGACATTGATAGTGCTTATGAAACATTTATTGATATGTTTAAGTTATTATATGATAAAAATTGTCCAATTAAAGAATATAATAGAAAATCAAAATATACTAAATGTCCATGGATTACAAAGGGATTACAAAATGCTTGTAAAAAAAAAAATGGCCTATACAGAGATTTTATAAGAGAGAGAACTAAAGATACAGAAAATAAATATAAAAAGTATAAAAATAAATTAACTTACATCATAAGAGAAAGCAAGAAAGATTATTATAAGAAGAAATTAGATGACAATAAAGACAATATAAAAAGAATATGGAGCATACTTAATAGCATTATCAGAAATGGTCCGGGGAGAACAAATTACCCGAAGTATTTTATTGATAAGGATAAGGAAATTTACAATATGGAAGATATAGCTAATAGCTTTAATAATTTTTTTGTTAATATTGGACCAGACCTGGCTAAACAAATCCCTGATTCAGGGACATCTGGAGAAACACCTGAGAATTTAGTGGAAAGAAATCCCTGCTCTATGTTTCTTACGGCAGTAGAAGAAAAAGAACTGCTGGACATTGTCAAAACATGTAAAAATAAGAAGTCTACTGATTTCAATGACATTGACATGTCGCTAGTTAAGATGGTCATTGAGGGGATCTCCAAACCTTTAACATTCATCTGTAATTTATCCTTCCAGACCGGTACTTTTCCAATTAAAATGAAAATAGCAAAAATAATACCAATATACAAAACAGGGAACAAGCATCATTTTACAAACTATAGACCTGTTTCCTTACTCCCACAATTTTCCAAAATATTAGAAAAAATGTTTAATAATAGACTAGACAAATTTGTAGAAAATAATAAATTATTAACAGAAAGTCAATATGGATTCAGAACAAATAGATCAACATCACTTGCAATACTAGAATTAATTGAAGACATCACAAACGCCATTGATAAGAAATTATATGCAGCTGGGATATTCATTGACATAAAAAAAGCATTTGATACAATTAATCATGATATTTTATTTAAAAAATTGGAGAGGTATGGAATTAGAGGAATAGTACTGGACTGGATTAAAAGCTACTTAAGTAACAGGCAACAGTTTGTAAATCTGGGTAGTCATAATTCTACATGTTTGGACATTGTGTGTGGTGTACCACAGGGGTCAGTGATGATACAAATATTTTTTGTTCTGGGGAAAATTTAAAAAGGCTATTGGATAAAATAATAAAAGAAATGGGTAAATTGAAAATATGGTTTGATAGTAATAAAATTTCATTAAATCTGAGTAAAACTAAAATAATGTTATTTGGTAATTGTAGAATAAGTCCCCTAGTAAGTATAAAGATAAATGGGGTGGAAGTTGAAAGAGTGCATGAAAATAAATTTCTTGGGGTTATAATTGACGATAAAATAAGCTGGAAATCACATATTAAACATGTAAAATTAAAATTATCAAAAAGTATCTCTGTATTATACAAAGCCAAGCAAACTCTGGATTACAAATCACTCCGTATTCTTTATTGTACATTAATTTTACCCTACTTAAATTATTGTACAGAAGTCTGGGGAAATAATTATAAAAATTCGATACACTCATTAACCATGATGCAAAAAAGAGCAATTCGTATTATCCATAATGCTAAGTATCTGGGTCATACGAATCCATTATTTTTAGAGTCAAAATTATTAAAATTAGAAGATTTGGTCACATTCAAAACAGCTCAGATAATGTTTAGGGCCAAAAATAAAAATTTACCTGGAAACATTCAAAAATTATTTAACGAGCGTGTGGGGGGTTACAATTTAAGAGGAATATTTAACTTTAAGAAACAAAAAGTCCGTACGACTAGAAAAACC
>CM075977.1:127249549-127270053 GCA_038087875.1 Malacoraja senta
AATCTCGGTAAATACTGAACCTCGCACCTTCAAATTGGAGCTGTCCGCTTCGGACGATTTTCTTCATTATATCGTCAAATTCATGATCCAGTTGCACCTTCACGATAATTTGTCTTGGATGGGCATCATCTTGTGTACGACGCCGCTACGCTCTATGAGCTCGACCGAGTGAAGGTTTTTGATCCAATTTTAAGGCTTTTTGTAGTAGGTCTGCCACAAAATCCCAAGGGCCCATTTCCCTCTCACTTCCTTCTTTCACCCCTACAATTCTTAGATTCTTACGTCTTTGACGCCCCTCCAAATCGGTACATTTATCACTTAATTTGATCACCATACCGGTGAGGCGTTGGTTTTCAATAATGAGTCGACCTACAGTTTCCTCACTTGTCGCCGCCCATTTCTCAAGTTCGGTTATCGCTGTTCTATGTTGTTCGAGTGCTTGATGAATGGGGTCCACCTCCATTTTAACGTTCGCTTCCACCGAAACTAGCCTGGCTTCCAGCACTTCCATCTGTTCCTTGACCTCCTCCTCCCTCGACCTCTTCCAGACATCCAGTATTTCTTGAACGGTAGAAAGCATTTCTGCTTTAAAATCTACCTTAAAAGAGTAAAGTTCCTCTTTAAAATTCTCTCCAAAGGTTTTCAATTCAGCAGCGAGAAAAGCTTTAAGATCATCCATTTCAGTCTTTTTCTGCTTTGTTTTCTTCGGAGGGTCTTCCTGGGCCGTCATTGTAACTGAGGCCGAGGCCTCAGTTGGGCCTTCCTCTTCCATCGGTGGGGGTTTCCCTTTAGCGGGGTTTTTTTGTGTCCCACGGGAGGGGGGGAACGTTGTAACGACATACCGTCAAAGTCGCGCTCCTGATGACGTCACGCGGCAGGCAGCCGTTCAGATCGCGATCGCTGCAGGCAAGACCCGATTTTCTCCCGTTTTCAGTTTTCTTCGGCACGGAGCTAGTTGGTGCTGGACTCAAGCCTCCATAGCGCCACCGGAAGTCTTCTTGGAAATATAATACTGATATATTTCTGGGAAACTCGGAGTTAACCTGCCATAGCTTGAATGATTGTATACATTTGTTTCTAGGTCAAGACTAAAATATGTACCCTCCTGCCCTTTTGCAGATTGTAATAACGGTACTGATTTGTCGTAAAATTAGTTGCATAATAAAACGCATGGATGTGGCGTTTGGTTTGGATCCTCGTTCTAATTAATAGTTCGATGCGAACAAGTGTATGATGGATATTACCGAACTTTCACGCACATAAACAACTCGAATAGATAATTTCACTTGCACCACGAAATCTGAGGAATTAACCTATTTTATCTTGTACATCGTTATGGTGCTGAAGATTACCCTTCAGCTACTACGGCTTTTTCGTGGAGTGGACCATCTTGCTCCGCTCTATGATCTTTGGTCACTGGTGCATACCCGAAACAAGCTACCGACTCTATATTCATGTCAATATCTTGTGCATTACAACTACCTTTGAGAATTTAGCTATGTTTTGTATTTCTTCAAGATCGTTGTTATCCAAAATCACTCTCTCACATTTTCTTTGTACGTCTTTACCTACATCGCCAGGAATTTTACGAATATCGTCAGTTACTTTGGTGAAAACCTGCAAGTTATTCACTAATGTTTTGCATGTTTCTCAAGGGAAGTGATAGCTTGTGGGAAGTTTGCAAAATTGGAAGCAATAAACACAAGATCGCGGTGGAGGGACTTTTTCTGCATGATTTCATTGACGATCCTGACTGCTGCATTCTTCGTCTTCAAAACAGTTGACGATTTCTTTTATCTTTTCTAAATTTGCAGCGTAGTGGAGTACAGCAGAGAGCCATGTACCCCACCTTATCAAAACGGGCTGAGGAGGTAGCGGAATCTCGGGTGCCATTTCTTTGAACAACTGTACATGTGATGGTGCTTTGAGGAAGATTTTCTTGACATTGGAAACTAGGCGATCGACATTAGGAAACAAGCTACGTACGTGCTTGGCAATTCTATGAAGTCCTTGAGCTAAGCATGTCAAATGCAACATTTTGGGGAATAAAACATTAAAAGCATGAGCAGCTTTTTTCATGTACGGAACTGCATCAGTCACAAACAGAACATTCTCGTGTTTTATACCTTCTGGCCAAAGTACAGCAAGTGAAGATGTAAACAACTGAGCAATGGTTGAGCGGTTTGACCACGGTTGTACCGAAGACCACATTGGCAACATCATCGGTTGTCTCGTCTATTGAGATCCATGTTTTGCTGCATGCAACTTCATCTCTAATTTTCTGCACAACAATGTTGAAGTTGCTGTCAACATCATTTTTCTGTAATGATGACCCGCTTGGTATATGTTCCCCTGTGTATTTCTCAAAAAAACACAGATTTGTGACTGGAGCCAGCAGTAAATGTAGTGAGGAGACAAGCTTAGGTATTTTGCTTGGGTAGTCTACACCCCAGCAGGATCAACATTGACTTCTCTAATTTTAAATAGCCCTTGTCTTCTCCCTCCTCCCCCTCCCCCTTCCTAGCCCTCCTTCTAGTCCTACTGTCTCCGCCTCTTCCTTTCTTTCCCCCCCCCCCCCCCACATCAGACTGGTCTTGACCCGAAACATTGCCTATTCCTTCTCTCCATAGATGCTGCCTCACCCGCTGAGTTTCTATAGCATTTTTTGTCTACCTTCGATTTTTCCAGCATCTGTAGTTCTTTCTTAAATAGATCTTGGAGAAGACTGAACCAGCGGGCAGCGGCACGAGCGAATGAACGACCGACGGTTTCGCCCCGATGGTGGAAATGTTCTTGTAAGTTACACTATGTTAACAAGTTAATAATAACATTAATATTAACATGTTAACATAGAAAACATCATTGTCATCACGGTACAACTAGAGAAAATAGCACGACCTTTTAGCAAAACAGCAAAAAAAGGCTGATTTAGGCAATCGTGAAAAAGGCTTATCTTGCTGAAATCATCAAAAAAGGCATGAAAAGGCACATGGCATTTGTGGCAAAATCCTGGCTCTAATAATTACATATACATCATTGATATATATTTACAATATACATCAATGATTTAGACGAAGGGATTCAAAGTAACTAGCAAATTTGCAGATGGCACAAAGCTGGGTGGCAGTGTGAACAGTGAGGAGGAGGATATGGAGATGCGGGGTGACTTGGACAGGTTGAGTGAGTGGGCAGATGCATGGCAGATACAGTTTAATGTGGATAAATGTGAAGTTATCCACTTTGGTAGCAAAAACAGGAAGGCAGATTACTATCTAAATGGTGTCAAGTTGGGAAAAGGGGGTAAAAGAGATCTAGGGGGTCCTCGTTCATCACTCACTGAAAGTAAGCATGCAGGTACAGTGGGCAGTGAAGAAAGCTAATGGCATGTTGGCCTTCATAACAAGAGGAGTTGAGTATGGGAGCAAAGAGGTCCTTCTGCAGTTGTACAGGGCCCTAGTGAGACCACACCTGGAGTATTGTGTGCAGTTTTGGTCTCCAAATTGGAGGAAGGACATTCTTGCTATTGAGGGAGTGCAGCGTAGGTTCACAAGGTTAATTCCCGGGATGGCGGGATTGTCATATGTGGATCGAATGGAGCAGCTGGGCTTGTATACTCTGGAATTTAGAAGGATGAGAGGATATCTTATTGAAAAATATAGGATTATTAAGGGATTGGACACGCTAGAGGCAGGAAACATGTTCCCGATGTTAGGGGAGTCCAGAACCATAGTTTAAGAATAATAAGGGGTAGGCCATTTAGAATGGAGATGAGGAAAATCTTTTTCACCCAGTGAGTTGTGAATCTGTGGAATTTTCTGCCTCACATGGCAGTGGAGGCCAATTCTCTGGATGCTTTCAAGAGAGAGTTAGATAGAGCTCTTAAGGGGATATGAAGGCAGGAACGGGGTACTGAATGTGGATGATCAGCCATGATCACAGTGAATGGCAGTGCTGGCTCGAATGGCCTACTCCTGCACCTATTGTCAATTGTCTATTGAAGCCTCCATAAACAGAAAATGTCAGTCCATTTATAGGTATCACCCATAAACAAGAATTGAAGGTTCTTATAAAATAGAGGCAAGGTCACTGTAAATCATTTGTTCTATAAAGTACACAGAATAATAAGGTGTGACTGGCAATCAATATATTGCTTTCGATAAGATGTTTTTGCCCATTAATAAACTATCAATGCTGGCTAAAAGGTTACAAAAATAAAATCTATAAATTTGATCCTCAGAATACTTCTGGTATGCAAACACTGTCAATAGGCTTGCTTAGTAGACTCCTACCAATATTGCTGAGACTCTTCAATAAGCTTTAATGCTAAAACAAAACATTTCTTGAATTTTGCCTCAAATTCACAAATTCAAATTCCTCCCATTACCAAAATCAGTGACATTTTGTCCAATGGAACTTCCATTAGTTCCAACTATAACTAATGGAAGTAATTCCCAATCTCATTTCAACCACGCAACCTAGATATATATCCCTAAAGAGTTGATCAATTTTTCTGCAATATTACTGAGAAAATGTTAACAATTCAATAATCAACTAGATGTTTATTAGCATTCTTGTACACATTTCCACCCTAAAATGTACTGAAATGGCTCAAAAGGTTTCATGAATTGGTATTGATATATTGGTGTTACACGTACTGAGATATAGCTTTGCTTACATGCTGTCTCAATCAAATCATATAATGCACATACATGTACAACCAAGTCATACACAACTATCACACTTCCGGTGGCGTCATGTTAGACTAACAGACGTGCACCCAGCTCCTCTCTCGAAAAACTTCACGATTTATCGTGTAAAACGGGTCCGAAAATCGGGATTGTTTTTAAAAACCTTACCGGAGCTTCTGGTTACCGCGCTGATGACGTCATCGTTAAACGCGATGTTTTAAACGGTGGTTTGAAGCCCTTTAAATGAGTAAATTGAGTCCAGCTGTGAGCCCTCAGAGAGCTGTGAATAAGCTGTCGAAAAAGTTTGAGGCAGAAGCTACCTCTGAAGTCTCTGAAGTGGCTGCAGAAATGGATACAAGATCTAAGAAAGACTTTGATGACTTGAAGAAATCAATGAAAAATTTGAAAGATGAGATCTCGGATAATAGGGTGGAAGATAAGAAGGAAATGAAGGAAAACTCGGCAAAATTGATGGAAGGAATGGAGAAGATGATGAAGGATTTAAATGCTGGTAACCAGAAGAATATGACGGATTTACTGGACATTATGAATAAACGAATTGATGAGGTGAAAGATGGACTATCAGAGAAAATGGATAAGATGGATGTAATTACTACGGATAAGTTCACGGCTGTACTTGAAACAGTAGCTGCAAGTATGCACACAATTACGGAATTGGAGAAAAATACGGCTCGACTGGTTGAAGACATGGCGAAATTGAGGCAAGAACATGAGCAAATGAGGCGAGAAAACGAACAAGCATCACTACAAATGGGGACTCAACTAGAGAAAGTCTCATTCAAATGCCTGGACCTGGAAGCTCGCTCTAGACGCCAGAATTTGAGAATTCTTGGTGTTTCAGAGGGGGCAGAAGGGGAACAGGTACGTGAATTTGCCATGGGCTTGTTGAAACAACTGTTGAATCTTTCCAAGGAACCGAAAATCGAAGTGGCTCATCGTGTCCCAAGATTTGGAAAAAGATCTGATGCGGGAAAAGCTTATCCACGACATATTATAGTGAAATTTCGAGATACTGCAGAACTGGAATACGTTATGAGTAAAATCAAATATGGTGTACAATTGCGGCTGGACAAGGACACTATTAAGATATTCAGGGACTACCCACATGAAATTGTGCAAAAAAGAAACAAATTTGATAAGGTTAAAGATCTTTTAAGAGGGAGAGAAGGGGTCAGATTTGGGGGTTTTTATCCCGCGAAAATGCGTATTTCCTTTAATGGTCTTGAAAAATCATTTGTTAAGCCTGAAGACGCTTTCAAATATGCCCAAACGATTGTTGAAAAACAGAAATAAAAGGGAGCTTTGGCAGATCCGAATAATTCTCAGCTATGTTTTGTCTGGGGATAGTTACACTGTTATCTCTGGAATGTTGAATCAAGGACATTTTCTGTTCAAAACGTGTAAACAGCTTTACAGCTGGAATATGAATTAGAAAATAATTGCTTATTGATTAAAATGTTATAACCAATTGTAAGAACTTACCCTATTAACAACTTTAAAAGTTATGCAGGTTAGATTAGAATACTAACAAAAAAAAACAAAAAAATAATGAACTAACATACTAATATGAATTTTTAATAAATTGTAACCTTGTCTATAAGCGGGAGGAGGGGATGAGAAATGAGCTCCTGGCTTATGTCCAGGAGCACGTCTCGTTAACCCCTTCAACCAACAGTTGATTCTTATTGAAATCAAAAATATTGGTTTAATAATTAAACTCTGATATATATATATGTTATAAGGAAATATCAGGGTAAAATTGTATTATATATCTGAATGTGAGGCCTCGTTTTAATATTTTAATATGTTATGATTAACTAAGAGAGCGGAGCTAGTTGAGTAACAACGCAATGGAAGTCAAAATAAGGTTTTTTCCCACCTACAGGTGGGTCACTCGCTACAGTGCCGACTATAGACACTGTAGCCTCACTTTTTTAGTTTTTTTTTTATCACATAAAATCACTTGTTTGTGTTTTGTGTTTAGTGATAAGAGTAATATGGACAAACCAACAAAAGTTAATAATTCAAAAACTCCCCCAATACCTAAAGACCTGGGACATGGACGCACCACAAGATTCAAAGGTACTATAATTATTCAAAATGCATGACACCACACAAAAGAACCTAGGAGGAATCTCATTTTGTAGTTGGAATATAAGAGGTATTAACGAACCTATCAAAAGGGGTAAGATCTTAGCTCAGATAAAATTGTATAATTCTGACATTACCTTCCTACAAGAAACACACCTAAAACCTCAGGACCAAGTTAGGCTGAGGGCGAAATGGATAGGTCAAACATACCACTCTTCATTCACTTCAAAATCTAGAGGCACGTCAATTATCATAAGAAAAGGTATACCATTTAAAGCAAAGAATATTATAACAGATATAGAAGGGAGATACCTAATAGTTAATGGAGAAATCCATGACACTCCACTTACTTTGGTAAATATATATGCCCCTAACTTTGATAACCCCCACTTTTTCAATAAAATCTTCAATATAATTGCAGAGTCAAACTATCAAAATGTTATAATAGGCGGAGACTTTAACTGTGTTTTAGATCCGTACTTAGATAAATCAAGTCAAAAACAGAGAGGGAATATGAAATCGAAAACTGGGGAACTCCTCAATACCTACATAAATAACACTAATATAGCAGATGTTTGGAGAATTGTGAATCCAACTGGCAGGGAATATTCGTTTTACTCAATGGTACACAAGACATACTCACGTATAGACTACTTTCTGCTGGATACAAAATTAATCCCCCAAACATCTAATGCAATATACCATACAAATTCAATTTCAGACCATTCTCCACTAACTTTCTTTTTAAAACTGGAAGGATTGTCTAAGAATAATTCATTCTGGAGATTTAACTCTCAAATTTTAAAAGATCCACAAGCGAGTATATATTTAAAAGAACAAATGGAGGTCTTTTTTCAAACAAATGATACTTCAGATATATCGCCTACTTTACTTTGGGAATCTTTTAAAGCATACATTAGGGGTATTATAATTTCATATCAAGCTTTTCAAAATAAAAAGAATAAGAATGAACAAAGACAGTTAGAAGAACTTATTAGACAAATGGATATAGATAATGCTAAAGATCCATCACTAGATAAACATAATAAAATAATAATTTTAAAATTTAAATTAAATAAATTATTATCTGCCAAACTTATAAGACTTTTTCAAATTACAAAACAAGAGCACTTTGAATTTGGGGATAAACCGCATAAACTTTTGGCTCGCCAGCTAAAAAAACGAGAAAAGGAACATACTATACCAAAGATCAAATCAGATAAAGGGGAATTATTAACAACACCGAAGGATATTAATAAAAGATTTGCGCAATTTTACGAGAATTTGTATACATCTAAAACGATAATTGATTCCAATAATATCACAAAGTTCTTGGATACCTGTAATCTTCCAAAGTTAGAGCTGAAGGAACAAGAGGAACTGGGTGCACAAATCTCAATTAAGGAATTAGAAGATACAATAAACTCACTAAAAAATGGAAAAACACCAGGCCCTGATGGATTTACTAATGAATTTTATAAAAGCTTTTATGATAAAATAATACCAAGATTACAAAAAATGTACCAATACGCTTTTAAAAAACGAATACTACCTGATACATTAGCAGAATCAACGATTATATTAATACCTAAGAAAAATAAAGATTTAGAAGAACCTGGCTCATATAGAGCTATAGCATTGTTAAACACAGATCAAAAAATATTAGCGAAAACATTAGCTAGAAGATTAAGTAAATACATTAGTACATTAATAAACCCAGATCAGACAGGGTTTATCCCTAAGAGATACTCTTCTAATAATATGAGACGTCTACTCAACATAATGCACTCACACAAATCTGAAGATCAAGAATTATCAATTATTTCGCTGGATGCTGAAAAAGCATTTGATCAAGTAGAATGGAATTATATGGATAAAGTATTACAAAAATTTCAACTGGGAGAGAATTTTATTTTATGGATTAAGTTACTATATAACAAACCTACAGCTAGAATACTTACTAATAACATATTATCCTCGAAATTTCAACTATCAAGGGGAAATAGACAAGGATGCTCATTATCACCACAGCTGTTTGCTCTCATTATTGAAACGCTAGCAGAAAAAATTAGAATACACCCTGATATTCATGGATATAATACTAAAGACTCATATAATAAAATATCTTTATACGCGGATGATATATTATTGTATATTACAAAACCTCAAATCACTATACCAAATATATTAAATTTAATTGAAGACTTCGGATCTTTTTCTGGATATAGAATAAATTGGAATAAAAGTGAAATTATGTCAATAAAACCGAAAGATTCAACACATCTTTTAAAATTCCCTTTTAAAATAGCTACAGAAAAATTTAAATATTTGGGAATCGAAATTACCAGAACATATCAAGGTATGTTCAGGGCAAATTTTGACCCCTTACTTAATAAACTGAATACATTAATTAAATTCTGGAAAACGCTCCCGATGTCTTTAATAGGCCGAATAAACGCAATAAAAATGATCTTTTTACCACAAATTTTATACCTATTTCAATCAATTCCTATATACTTACCTAAGAAGTTTTTTAAAAAACTCGACTCAGATATCACTAATTTTATATGGGACTATAAATCACATAGAATACAAAAAACCCATCTGAATAAATCTAAAGTATTGGGGGGTCTAGCACTACCTAATTTTATGTATTATTATTGGTCAGTAAATATTAAAAACATGATTCAACTGATGGATAACTCCGCCCAGCAAGTAGACTGGATTGTAATGGAGAAAGAGGATTGCTCCTCTAGAAACATTGGAGCGATCCTCCTCTCTCCAATGAAATTGAATAACATAAACTATAATAAGAACCCAATTATTCATAGTACAATCCGTATTTGGAAACAAATAAAACAAAATTTAAAATTAAGAAACTTATCACTTTTATTACCTATAGTCAATAACCCTTCGTTTAGTCCTTCTATTATAGATAAAGCTTATACACAATGGGATAGACTAGGAATTAAAACGCTTGGTGACTTGTATGAAACTGGAAAATTACTTTCATTTCAACAATTACAAATAAAATATAAACTCGGAAATAATCAATATTTTAAATACTTTCAAATATGCGACTATTTGAAAAAATATACAAAAGATCATCATAATAACCCAGCAGATGTACTGGACGAGGCAATGCAGATAAAAGCGGAATCAGCAAACTTAATATCATATTTGTACAATATTATCTTAAATGCACAAATACCATCTACGGAGGGTATCAGAAGAGACTGGGAACAAGAGTTAGCTATTAAAATTTCAAAGGAAAGTTGGAATGAATACTTATTAAAAGTGCATAAATGCTCGATTAATGTAAGACACACTTTAATACAATTTAAAATTTTACATAGATTATATTATTCGAAAACTAAAATTCATAAAATTTTCCCAAACGTATCATCTATTTGTGATAAATGTCAATCCCAAGAAGCAACTATAGCGCACTCATTTGTCTTCTGTACAAAAATTCAAAAATTTTGGAATGAAATTTTTGAAATCTTTACAAAGTTATTTAAAACAAGACTGATACCCAAAACAGAATGGATTATCTTCGGAATAACGGAAGATGATCCAGAACTAAATGTGTTTCAAAAGAAATTAATGGACTATGGGTTAATAACTGGAAAAAAGCTAATTCTAAAATTTTGGAAGAAGGCTCCAATACCAACTATAAATATGTGGATTTCAAATATGTTTGAAACATTACACCTTGAAGAGATAAGACTCCTCCTAGCAGGTAAACCAGATCACTTCCACCTGACGTGGTCTGCATTTATAGAATTATTACAAACATAGGGTGCAAAAGTACTTTAAAAAAATAAAAAATTGAGGTCGGGTAAGGGGGGATGATAGTTGAAGAGTTGGTATGTCCTATTTACGTGATGCTCAAAAAAAAACATTTGTTTCTCTTTTTTTCTCTTTCTCTTTTCTTTTCTTAGGGCCTATTTCTTAACTCTTTTTCTTTTTGTTTTCAATTTCGCTCTTATAGGGTCTTCGTCCTTTTTTGTTGTTACATTTTCTACACTTTTCTACACTTGCACTTTTTCCTTCACTTTCTTCTCTCTTTCAATCTTTTCTTTTTCTAGTGTAAAAAAATAAATAAAGGGAGTACATTAATTGTAAGAAGATATAAATGACGAGTATTAATGTATGTGGTTGTAATGTAATGTACTTCTAATAAATAAAAATTAAAAAAAAAAAATAAAAAAATACACAAATATCACATGTGGTGCAAAAAGAAAAATATCAGTGTAGAAACAAGGAACTGCAGATGCTGATTTACAAAAATAGATACAATGTGCTGGAGTAAGTCAGGAAGTCAGGCAGAATCCCTGCAGAACATGATTAGATAATGTTTCAGGTCGACACCCTTCAGAGATAAAACGTTCTCCAGGGAACCATGCTCTCCAGGGATGCCGCCTGACTCACTAAAAGTTACTCCAGCACCTTGTGTCTTTTTGGCAGAATAGCTTCACAGCATTATAACATTAAATTCAAAGGAAAAAGTGCAGATTAAAAAAAATTGAAGGGTCCACAATGAGATAGGTTGAAAGATCTAGACTACACCCTAGCTTAAAGGGTTCAGTAGTGTGATAACAGCAGAGAAGAAGCCAAATCTGGTAGCCTTTGTATCTTCTGTCCAACAGGAGAGGGGGGCAGATGAAATGAATGGGGTGACAATTGTCCTTGGCTGCTTTCCAGAGGCAGTGTGAAATGAAGATAGATTCATCTGGGTGGGGGTTCACAAGTTATTGGAGTCGAATTATGTCAAGATAAGGGAATCTGGATGACCAGAGAACTTGTAAATACTGGTAAATAGAAAATAAAAATCTGATGCAAGGTTTATGAAGATGAAATCACACAGGGACTTTGAGGAATATAAAGCAAGAAGGGAGGAACTCAAGCAGGTAATTAGAAGAGCCAGAAGGGAGCATGAAATGTCATTAGCAAGTCAGATTATAGAAAATCCCAAGGCTTTTTATACATACATTAAGAACAAGGGGTCAACAAAAGTGAAGGTGGGATCACTCAAGGCTAAAGTAAACTTATGCATGGTGTCCCAATTTCTCTTCATAGCTCCAATCTAACAAAGTTGCATTAGCCCCATTTAGTACTTTGCCGGAGGTACTAGACTGGTACTTTTGCATCTGTATTCACCAAAAGGGAAAGACATGGAGGAAAGTGAGATTAATGTTAATATGCATGGGCAGTTCGAGATCAAGCTGATAGAGGTGATAGGTGTTTTGAGGAGCATCAAGGTGGATAAATGCCCAGTGTGTGATGGAATATATTAAGAGAGGTAAGAGACAAAGATCTTTGTATCCTTGTTAGCCATTGGGTACAGTCCCAGTGGACTCGAGAGTAGCCAATATTGCTCTATTAAGAAGGGAAGTAGAGATAATGTAGGACACTATAGGTTGGCGAGCCTCCTGTCAGTGGTAGGGAAGCGATTGGAGAGGATTCTTCAGGCTGTCAATATATTAAGACAGTCAGAACCTATTGTCCCCCACTGTTGAAATGTCAAAGAAGAGGGCGTAGCTTGAAGATCTGAGAGGGAAAGTTTAAAGTAGATGTGCGGAGTAAGTTGTTTTTTAAATACACAGAGAGTGGTGGCTACCTGGAACAAACTGTCCAGAGTCGGTGGTGGAATTAGATGCAATTGTGGTGGTGAAGCTTCTAGATAGGCACAGCAAATATTAGATCTGCAGCAAATGAAGGGATATGGATCACATGTAGGCAGAAAAGATTTGTTTAATTTAGTATCATGTTCAGCAAACAATATGGGCTGACGAGCCTGTTCCTGAGCTATACTGTTCCATGTTCTTAAACAGCATGTAAACATGGCCTTCGGTCAAACTCATCCATGATCTCCAAGCTGCCTATCCTGAGCTAGTCCCATTTGCCTGCATTTGATCCATCCCTCTAAACCAGCCCTACCCATGGATCTGCCTGAACGCCTTTTAAACATTATAATTGTGCCTGCCTCGACAACTTCCTCTGCAGCCTTTACAATATTCTCACAACCCTCTGCATGAAAAAGCTGTCTCCCAGGCCCATTATAAATCTTTGCCAAAATCTTAAATCTAAAGGCTATGCCCTCTAGTTTGACTCCCCTCTCCTGGGAAAAAGACTGTGACCTCCATAAATATGACTTTATCCATTCCCCCCATGATTCCATTCACCATAAAAAAAAGTCACTCCTCTGACGCACTCCCACATCTTATACAGATGTAACATGATGCAGGGATGTGGAGTCTGTCGGAGTCGGCGAGTCCGAGCAATTTTGGTGCTGCTGGAGTCGGATTCGGTAAAAAAGTCCCGACTCCGACCTCAACATAATTTCAGAGACTACGTAAATACCGCACACTTTATTTCCACCCGAGAGAATGAGAAATCACATCAGTGCTGCCATCTGGTGGCAGAACGACGAGAAACAAAACGTAAACAAACGGCATCACCAGTTGATTTACCTCCACCTGCTACTGAGTGAACATGTCTGGATATTTTCTGAATTTAAAATATAAATTTACTTATTCATTTAAGGGGAAATATATTATAAATGAATACAGATTATGAATTTTCATGATTTACCGCAAAATAAATAGTCAGTGATGATTAATTCCTTCTCAAAAGCAGTAAACACTATTCTTGGCAAAGCATCAAAGAATTTAGTAATTTTTCATCAATACAAACCATAATTTCTACATTCAGTGGGATGCTTGATATAATATTCTAGGTTAAAAGGTTAGGAAGGGGTCGGGTAATGAAGGAAAAAAGGTTGGGGCTCATTTAGGTAAATGTATAGTAAACACCGGCTAACCTAAACTAACAGGGGGCTGCATACCCTTGACCCCCCCAACCTAACCAAAACAGGGGGGGTGGGGGGGGGGGGTGCTGCGTCCCCTCAACCCCCCTAATGCCTTAAAACGTTTCCTCAAATTACTATCCAGAAATAGTAAAATTTGAAAATATGATAGCAACAGCCATACCTCCCACTCAGGTCAACGGAGAGATTGTTCTCCGCACTGAAAATAATTAAATCAGATTTAAGGGCTTCAATGAAAGAGGATCTGGCAGAAGCAATTCTGTTCAGTTTAGAGATACAGCATGGAAACAGGCCCTTCGGCCCACGCCAACCAGCGATCCCCGCACATTAACACTATCCTACACCTATTATGGACAATTTTTTAAAAACATTTACCAAGCCAATAAACCTACAAACCTGTACGTCTTTGGAATGTGGGAGGAAACTGAAGATCTCGGAGAAAACCCACGCAGGTTACGTGGAGAACGTACAAACTCTGTACAGACAGCACCCGTAATCGGGATCGGACCCGGGCCCCCGGCGCTGCATTCGCTGTAAGGCAGCAACTCTACCGCTGCGCCACCGTGACTGCCCTAAAAGCAGTGGCCCGTACTGTTCCGAAGGACAAGTTATTAATACATTTTAGGTATGTTCTTTTATAGCAAACTTAACTAACAATGCATTTAGTTTTAATTTCTATTGCACTTGAGATTTAAAAAAAAAAATAATTTAGCCATTTCGCTCATACTGTGGCCTTGGTTTAATAAATATTAGAGTAGTGCTTTTATAATTTTAATTTAATTCAATGGAATTTTAATTTTGTCATTGTCCTATATGTATTTTTTTTTTCTTTTAGCATAATGAATTATGTTTTTTTCAAGAATAAACAATAAAAAAAGCAACAATAGCATAGCTACAATCATTAGACTAAAAACTTTAAGGACATGTTTAAAAGGTAGCCTGATGATTCATGTAGTTCTTATGAAATGCCATCTTGTGTAATGTCATCACAGCAGATTTAGATTTTAGTCAGATACACAAGAAGTCAAGGAGTCGGAGTCGGGTGTTTTGGGTATCGACTCCACAGCCCTGACATGATGTCCTAACTCTTGTACACAAAGCCTTGACCGATGAAGGAGAGTGTGTTAAATGCCATCTAACCATGTTGTAACATTCATGGGGCTTCTTCTTCTTGCGTATGGCGTGCACAGCCTAAAGTTGTAGGACAACTTGTTCTATTTGAACTTATTCGATTGTGCACGCCAGGTTGATTGCATTCGTCGAAACAGGACGGACCACGTGAAGGTTGCAATCCTCCGACCCCATTCATGGGACTATGTACTTGTAGTCCTGGGTCATCTGAACTAAAACATTCTCCAAGACCCTGCCATTTACTGTGCAAGTCCTGCTCTGGTTTAGCATGCCAAAATGCAATAGTTTGCACTTATTCAAGTTAAGTTTGATCCGCCATTCCTTGATCCACCTTCCCTATTGATTCAAGTCCTGTTATAATCTTAGATAACCTAATTCACTGTCCACGGTCTCACCAAATTTGGTGTTATCCACAAACTTACAAACTATGCTAACTACATTCCCATTTCAACTCAGTAAACTTTTGCTGTTGCTGATGCCATCTCCCTGGCCCTACACTCATCCCTACACTTAACAGCAAAGGTTTACTGAGTTGAATGGTAAAAAATACACCTACCGTCAGACTCCTATTTAAACAGTACATTTCTGCTTTCAATATTGGGGAAGTCCAGAACAAGGGGTCACAGTTTAAGGATAAGGGGGAAGTCTTTTAGGACCGAGATGAGAAAAACATTTTTCACACAGAGAGTGGTGAATCTGTGGAATTCTCTGCCACAGAGGTAGTTGAGACAGTTCATTGGCTATATTTAAGAGGGAGTTAGATGTGGCCCTTGTGGCTAAAGGGGATCAGGGGGTATGGAGAGAAGGGCAGGTACAGGATACTGAGTTGGATGATCAGCCATGATCATATTGAATGGCGGTGCAGGCTCGAAGGGCCGAATGGCCTACTCCTGCACCTATTTTCTATGTTTCTATGTTTCTAATACTATTATGCCATCCAAGCTCATGGAACTTGAAATCAACACTCACCTCTGCACTAGATTCTCAATTTCATGACCAACAGACCCAACCAGTGAGGATAGGTGACAAATCATCCTCTTCAATAATCCTCAACATTAGCACCCCGCAGGAATGCATTCTCAGCCCCCTTCAATACTCCTTATACACGCATGACTATGCAGCCAAAAACAATCCAAATCAATTTTACAAATTTGCAGACAACACCACCATAGCGGCCCAGATAACAAATAATGATGATTCGATGTACATGAAGGAGATTAAGAACCTCGTAACCTGCTGCCTAGAAAACAACTTCTCCCTCAATGTTAGCAAGACTTGAAGGATATTGCGATCGACTTCAGTAAGCAAAGCAGTACACACATACACTGATGGTGCCAAAACAGAGATGGCTACCTTAAAGTTCTTAGGAATAAATTTCACCAGCAATTTGTCCTGGACAAGCCACATTGAAGAAACTGCCAAGAAAGCACACCAATGTTTTTACTTCCTTAGAAGGCTAAGGAAGTTCGGCATGTCCGAACAACCTCACCAACTTCCACAGATGCACGCAGAAAGCATTTTATCGGGATCCATCACAGCGTGGTTTGGGAACAGCTCCATCCAAGACCACAAGAAATTGTTGAGAGTTGTGGACGCAGCCCAATCCAGCACACAACCAACCTCCTTGCATCGACTCCATCTACACCATGGAGTCTTGGCAAAGCCACCAACATAATCAAGGACCAGTCTCCTTGGTCATTCCTTGCCCTCTCTCCAATCAGGCAAGAAATACAGAAGTTTGAAAACACATACCTCCCGATTAAGGACAGTTTCTTCCCAGACGCTAGCAGGCAACTGAACCATCCGTTCACTAACTAGAGTGTGGTCTGACCTCCCAGCTACCTCGTTAGAGACCTTCAAACTATCTTTATTCGGGCCTTACCTTGCTCCAACGGTTATACCTTTTAAACCTGTCTGTATCTGTACCCTGTGTAATCATGTATAGTCTTTTTATTGACTGGATAGTATGCAACAAAAAAGCTTTTCATTGTACTTCGGTACATGTGACAATAATAAGCTAAACCAAACATAGTTGGCAAACAACAGTGAACCCAGCACCAATTCCTGTGGCACATCGTATTCACAGGTCTCCTATCTGAAAAGAAACCCTCCATTACCATCCTCGGACTCCTACCACCAGTCAATTTTGCTCATCCTGGATCCAATGTGATCCAACCTTCCAGACCACAAACCATACGGGAATCTTGAAGGCCTTGCTAAAGTCTATGAAGATCGTATCTACCGCCCTGCCATCATCAATCCACTCGGTGGTGGAATCACAATTTTCTTGCAGTCCTTTCAATTTAGAGTACACTATTTGCGGCTTGCTTTGTCATCTGACAAATGCAAGCTGGGGGGGGGGGGGGGGGGGGGAGGAGACAGTGTACAACCCACCTCATTCTGCATGCAGATATATTGCTCTCCGCTTATCTATCATTTTAATGTCCAAGGCTAACTTCTACAAGTTTCCAGTGGAACTTCAAAACATCTCATTCTTTAGTTAAGCACTTTGACATATTAATGCAATAAATCAGCAGCTCACAAGGCACCTCAAACTTCCTCTATCATTCAATAATCATGATTGATTCCAACTTGCTTTCAGTTCCAATTTGTGCCTTTACCTGATGATTAAGTCAAAATTCCACCCATCTCAGCTTTGGCAAATCTGAAGTTCTCAAACATCAAAATGTTTCCTCATCTAGATTTGAAATAGACAACCCTTATTCTGGAGCCATGGCCACTGGTTTTAAATTCTTCTATTAGGCTAACTAACAATCTTCTCAATATCCATCCTGTCAAGCCTCTCAAAATCTCATGTTTCAATAATATTGCCTCGCATTCTTCCAAATTGCATTGAGAGTAGGCCCAGCTTTCCTCTTAAGACAATTTCTCTGTCCCGAGAATCAACGTGGAGAACTTTATCTGAACATCCGCAGAAATGAGAAGAACAAGCTTATATATATAAAATCCAGCTTTGGTCTCAACAACAATACATTTGCATTTTATATACAAATACTTTAATCAATTTGTATCATATACTTTTACACATACAATTTGCCTTCCTATTTACTTACTCTATGTGCCAGCCAAATATCTTTCACCTACAACATCACGGGCAGCCACAGTGGCACAGCGGTAGAGTTGCTGCCTCACAGCGAATGTAGCGCTGGAGACCGGGTTCGATCCCGACTATGGGTGCTGTCTGTACGGAGTTTGTACGTTCTCCCGTGACCTGGGTGGGGTTTCTCCGAGATCTTCGCTTTTCCTCCCACATTCCAAAGACGTACAGGTTTGTAGGTTAAATGGCTTGGTAATGTAAAAACTGTCCCTAGTGGGTGTAGGATAGTTTTAATATGCGGGGATCGCTGGTCGGCACGGACCCGGTGGGCCGAAGGGCAGTTTCCACGCTGTATCTCTAACTAAACTAAAAGGACACTCTTATCCCTATGTTGCAACTTTCCATTTAAGCAATGTTCTGCTCTTCTTATCATAATAGATACCTTTTATGCACCTTGGGGGAAGAGCAGGGGCTGCGTGGCCCACCAGTCATTCCTTGTGGCCGTGTGGCGCACCCATCATTCTGGCCCCACGGCCCGCCCATCATTCCTGTGGCCACGCGGCCCACCGATCTAGACTCATAGTCAATGCGCCATTCAATGAAAACAAGCATACCACATGCCTTCTTTACTACTCTATATGCTTGTGTTGTCACTTTCAGGGAGTATGGACTTGGATCTCAAGATCCCTCTGGTCTCAATGCTGTGAAGAAATCTTGCCACTAATTGTATATTTTCCCCTTACATTCAACCTCCAAAAATGCAATACCTCACACTTGCTTGGATTAAACTCTAAACTCAATCTTTTGCTTTCTTAATAAAATGTGTAATATTAACAGATTTTCCCTTCAGATATTGCCTGATCTGATGAGTATTTTATGTTAGAAATTCCTCTTCATAGGATGAACAAAGATAATGCTAGGTATTTTATGGAGTTGCAAGTTGAAGGCACGAGAACAATGATGTGTAAATTAAATCATCCATATCGACACAAAAAGCAAATCCACCATCATAATTACCACAGTTTTTTCCATTGTTATCCCAGTGTTTCACACTTCTTAAAGTGAACAGGTGGAAAAACCCAAGGCGTTATATACAAGATTATAATTCATCAGCAAATGCAAATTAAACAACTTTGGCAAGAGCTCCACTTCTGACAAGAACAAAATTACTAATGAAAATCAGTTTCTGATAAAGTGTCAATGACCCAAAACGTTGACCGTTTCGCTTCCCAGAGATGCTGCTTGACTTATTGAGTTCTTACAGCATTTTCTGTTTTTGTAAATGTCCACCAATTCTTTTCTAATATTATTCCTAACATCAAGAATCCTTACAAATGGTGGGGCATAGAAAGAGTGTGAAAAATGTTCGACCCTTTTGCGCCAGAAATATCTACAATCCAGATACAAGTCTCTAGCCCATTCAATCCATGTAATATTAAGAAACACATTCTGATATTGGATATAGCAAAAGCAACGTGATGGGTAACGATCCAATTGTGGCACAGAAGACTTGTACTCCAGACCTCACCTTGTTTCTCGCCAAGCTATTGTAGTATAATTGAAGTAATAATATCTCACAGATACTATGAAAAAATATCTTCAGACAAAACAACAAATCAAACTCAGCTAATTACTACCCTTTGAATTTCGTTTGAACGAAATTTCGTTCAAACTTTTGTTTGTTTGAATGACACTAAAAGGCATTCTATTCTAAGAGGCCTACTCTCAAAGTGATGAAGTTGTCTTTTATGCATCTTCTATATATTACTAAAAACTCTCATCTTGTTTGTTTGTATGCGTGTGTGCGTGGATGTGATATCCCAAAACCCTGCCAAAACGCTAACATCTTTGCCCGCCTTACTCACCATTGTACTGGATGTGCAGTACCAAGTTTTGTTCAGATTGATGTTATATTTTACAAGTTATTGACATTTTAAAACTTTATAAAAAACACTTTTCAAACCACTTTTCCACTTGCCCTGCCCGTCAGCCACGTTACAATGACTTCACAATGGGATCCCCAATCTCATTTACAATTTAAAAACTTGCGATTTTCAAAAAGAAATCAGTTTTAATCAAATTCTTCAGTTTTCATTAACAGCTAACATTGTGTTTAGGTTATTTTAAAGAAAATCGTGATTTTTATTGTGGGAGTGTGGGATATGGGGGAGGTTTCATTCAAAAAATGTTTGGGATTATAGTCCACGTGGTTGCAAGCCTCATCACAGCCTGGGTCCCAGGGCTGTAGAGTCGATACACAAAACACCCATCTCCAAGATTTCTTGTGTATCCGACTCTGACCCCAACACCTAGGTATAATAATTCTAAATCCTGCCATGATGGACATTACACAAGATGGCATTTCATAAGAACCACGTGAATCATCAGGCTACCTTTTAAACCCATGTCCTTAAAGTTTTGAGTCTAATGGTTGTAGCTATGATATTGTGGCTTTTTTATTATTCTGGAAAAACCATAATTCATTATGCTAAAAGGAAAAGAAAAATACAGAGAGGACTATGACAAAAATAAAATCCATTGAATTAAATAAAAATTATAAAAGCATTACTCCAAAATTTATTAAACTAAGACCACAGGTATGAACAAAATGGCTAATTATGACAAAATAAAAATCTCAAGTGCAATAGAAATTAAAAGTAAATGCATTGGTAGTTTAAGTTTT
>CM075977.1:127270253-127272753 GCA_038087875.1 Malacoraja senta
CCAATCCGGCCCGCGGGATGATTTTGGGGAAAAATAGTAGTTTCGTTTAGAGTCTAAACTAAACTACACATTCCCGTGCAAATGGTGTGATAGGTGAGACACGGCGGTGATCCCAGCCCGACCCCTGAAGCACCGCTCCACACTTCCCACCCTCGCCTCCGGCGGCTCTGTATCCGTCGGCCGCTCTGTCCACACCCCATGGAGTTTTAACCCCGGCCCAGAGGAGCGGACCGGGTGAGTGGGGGCGACGGTGCTGCTTCACTGACACACACTCTCACACACAACCTAACACACACTGACACACACACACTGACACACACACACTGACACACACACACTGACACACTGACACTGACACACTGACACTGACACAGACACACTGACACGGACGCACTGACACGGACGCCACTGACACGGACGCACTGACACGGACGCACTGACACGGACGCACTGACACGGACGCACTGACACGGACGCACTGACGCGGACGCACTGACGCGGACGCACTGACGCGGACGCACTGCGCGACGCACTGACGCGGACGCACTGACGCGGACGCACTGACGCGGACGCACTGACGCGACGAGGGGACGCACTGAAGGGACGCACTGACGCGGACGCACTGACGCGGACGCCTGACGCGGACGCACTGACGCGGACGCACTGACGCGGACGCACTGACGCGGACGCACTGACGCGGACCCTGACGCGGACGCACTGACGCGGACGCACTGACGCGGACGCACTGACGCGGACGCACTGACGCGGACGCACACGACGCGGACGCACTGACGCGGACGCACACCGACGCGGACGCACACCGACGCGGACGCACACCGACGCGGACGCACCGACGCGGACGCACACCGACGCGGACGCACACCGACGCGGACGCACACCGACGCGGACGCACACCGACGCGGACGCACACCGACGCGGACGCACACCGACGCGGACGCACACCGACGCGGACGCACACCGACGCGGACGCACACCGACGCGGACGCACACCGACGCGGACGCACACCGACGCGGACGCACACCGACGCGGACGCACACCGACGCGGACGCACACCGACGCGGACGCACACCGACGCGGACGCACACCGACGCGGACGCACACCGACGCGGACGCACACCGACGCGGACGCACACCGACGCGGACGCACACCGACGGGACGCACACGACGGCGCACACCGACGCGGACGCACACCGACGCGGACGCACACCGACGCGGAACACGACGCGGACGCACACCGACGCGGACGCACACACCCTGACACGGACGCACACACCCTGACACGGACGCACACACCCTGACACGGACGCACACACCCTGACACGGACACACACACACCCTGACACACACACACACACCCTGACACACACCACACACACCCTGACACAACACACACACCCTGACACACACACACACACCCTGACACGACACACACACCCTGACACACACGCACACACCCTGACACACACACACACACCCTGACACACACACACACACCCTGACACACACACACACACCCTGACACACACACACACACCCTGACACACACACACACACCCTGACACACACACACACACCCTGACACACACCACACACCCTGACACACACACACACACCCTGACACACACACACACACCCTGACACACACACACACACCCTGACACACACACACACACCCTGACACACACACACACACCCTGACACACACACACACACCCTGACACACACACACACACCCTGACACACACACACACACCCTGACACACACACACACACCCTGACACACACACACACACCCTGACACACACACACGCACACACCCTGACACACACACACACACCCTGACACACACACACACACCCTGACACACACCGACGCGACGCACCACACACCCTGACACACACACACACACCCTGACACACACACACACACCCTGACACACACACACACACCCTGACACACACACACACACCCTGACACACACACACACACCCTGACACACACACACACCCTGACACACACACACACACCCTGACACACACACACACACCCTGACACACACCACACACACCCTGACACACACACACACACCCTGACACACACACACACACCCTGACACACACACACACACCCTGACACACACACACACACCCTGACACACACACACACACCCTGACACACACACACACACCCTGACACACACACACACACCCTGACAACACACACACACCCTGACACACACACACACACCCTGACACACCACACACACACCCTGACACACACACACACACACCCTGACACACACACACACACCCTGACACACACACACACACACCCTGACACACACACACACACACACCCTGACACACACACACACACACCCTGACACACACACACACACACCCTGACACACACACACACACCCTGACACACACACACACACACCCTGACACACACACACACACACACCCTGACACACA
>CM075977.1:127280253-127510277 GCA_038087875.1 Malacoraja senta
TTCTAGCGAGTACAAGCCGAGTCTATCCAGTCTTTCTTCATATGAAAGTCCTGCCATCCCAGGAATCAGTCTGGTGAACCTTCTCTGTACTCCCTCTATGGCAAGAATGTCTTTCCTCAGATTTGGAGACCAAAACTGTACGCAATACTCCAGGTGTGGTCTCACCAGGACCCTGTACAACTGCAGTAGAACCTCCCTGCTCCTATATTCAAATCCTTTTGCTATGAATGCTAACATACCATTCGCTTTCTTCACTGCCTGCTGCACCTGCATGCCTACTTTCAATGACTGGTGTACCATGACACCCAGGTCTCATTGCATCTCCCCTTTTCCTAATCGGCCACCATTCAGATAATCTACTTTCCGGTTTTTGCCACCAAAGTGGATAACCTCACATTTATCCACATTATACTGCATCTGCCATGCATTTGCCCACTCACCCAGCCTATCCAAGTCACCTTGCAGCCTCCTAGCATCCTCCTCATAGCTAACACTGTCCCCCAGCTTCGTATCATCCGCAAACTTGGAGATGTTGCATTCAATTCCCTCGTCCAAATCATTAATATATATTGTAAATAGCTGGGGTCCCAGCACTGAGCCTTGCGGTACCCCACTAGTCACTGCCTGCCATTCTGAAAAGGACCCATTTACTCCTACTCTTTGCTTCCTGTTTGCCAGCCAGTTCTCTATCCACATCAATACTGAACCCCCAATACCGTGTGCTTTAAGTTTGTATACTAATCTCTTATGTGGGACCTTGTTGAAAGCCTTCTGAAAGTCCAGATATAACACATCCACTGGTTCTCCCTTATCCACTCTACTAGTTACATCCTCAAAAAATTCTATAAGATTCGTCAGACATGGATTTACCTTTCGTAAATCCATGCTGACTTTGTCCAACGATTTCACCATTTTCCAAATGTGCTGTTATCCCATCTTTTATAACTAGCGGTTTCCCCACTACCGATGTTAGACTAACTGGTCTGTAATTCCCTGTTTTCTCTCTCCCTCCCTTTTTAAAAAGTGGGGTTACATTAGCTACCCTCCAATCCTCAGGAAGTACTCCAGAATCTAAAGAGTTTTGAAAAATTATCACTAAGGCATCCACTATTTCTGGGGCTACTTCCTTAAGTACTGTGGGATGCAGCCTATCTGGCCCTGGGGATTTATCGGCCTTTAGTCCATTCAATTTACCTAACACCACTTCCCGGCTAACTTGGATTTCACTCAGTTCCTCCATTTCATTTGACCCGCGGTCCCCTGCTATTTCCAGCAGATTATTTATGTCTTCCTTAGTGAAGACAGAACCAAAGTAGTTATTCAATTGGTCTGCCATGTCCTTGTTACCCATGATCAATTCACCTGTTTCTGACTGCAAGGGACCTACATTTGTTTTAACTAATTTTTTTCTCTTCACATATCTATAAAAACTTTTGCAGTCAGTTTTTATGTTCCCTGCCAGTTTTCTTTCATAATCTATTTTCCCTTTCCTAATTAAGCCCTTTGTCCTCCTCTGCTGGACTCTGAATTTCTCCCAGTCCTCTGGTAGGCTGCATTTTCTGGCTAATTTGTACCCTTCATCTTTTGCTTTGATACTATCCCTGATTTCCCTTGTTATCCACGGATGCACTACCTTCCCTGATTTATTCTTTTGCCAAACTGGGATCAACAATTGTTGTAGTTCATCCATGCAGTCTTTAAATGCCTTCCATTGCATATCCACCGTCAACCCTTTAAGAATCAATTGCCAGTCTATCTTGGCCAATTCACGTCTCATACCCTCAAAGTTACCTTTCTTTAAGTTCAGGACTCTTGTTTCTGAATTAACAATGTCACTCTCCATCCTAATGAAGAACTCAACCATATTATGGTCACTCTTGCCCAAGGGGCCACGCACAACAAGATTGCTAACTAACCCTTCCTCATTACTCAATACCCAGTCTAGAATAGCCTGCTCTCTCGTTGGTTCCTCCACATGTTGGCTTAGAAAACTATCCCGCATACATTCCAAGAAATCCTCTTCCTCAGCACCCCTGCCAATTTGATTCACCCAATCTATATGTAGATTGATGTCACCCATTACAACAGTTTTACCTTTGTTGCACGCATTTCTAATTTCCTGTTTGATGCCATCCCCAACTCCACTACCACTGTTAGGTGGCCTGTACACAACACCCAATAGCGTTTTCTGCCCCTTAGTGTTTCGCAGCTCTACCCATATCGATTCCACATCCTCCAAGCTAATGTCCTTCCTTTCTATTGCATAAATCTCCTCTCTAACCAGCAACGCTACCCCACCTCCTTTTCCTTTCTGTCTATCCCTCCTGAATATTGAATATCCCTGGATGTTCAGCTCCCAGCCTTGGTCACCCTGGAGCCATGTCTCCGTGATCCCAACTATATCATAATCATTAATAGCTATCTGCACATTCAACTCATCCACCTTATTACGAATGCTCCTTGCATTGAGACACAAAGCCTTCAGGCTTGTTTTTACAACGCTCTTACCCCTTATACAATTATGTTGAAAAGTAGCCCTTTTTGATTTTTGCCCTGGATTTGTCTGCCTGCCACTTTTACTTTTCACCTTGCTACCTATTGCTTCTACCCTCATTTTACACCCCTCTGTCTCTCTGCTCACACATTTACGAAACCCACCACCTATTATTCTCTGTTTATTATTTTTTTCTTCTTTCCCCCCCGATATGTTGGGTCTGAGTGCTTCCCTTCTCTGCCTCCTGCCTCACACACTGTCTACTAGCTTTCTCTATTTGAGTCCCTCCCCCCATCGATCTAGTTTAAAGTCTCCCCAGTAGCCTTTGCAAATCTCCCCACCAGGATATTGGTTCCCCTCGGGTTCAAATGCAACCCATCCTTTTTGTACAGGTCACACCTTCCCCAAAAGAGGTCCCAATGATCCAGAAACTTGAATCCCTGCCCTCTGCACCAGTCCTTCAGCCACACATTTATCCTCCACGTCACCTGATAACTGGGATTGTATTCTCTGCAGCAACGGAGGTGAAGAAAAGACTTAGTTGAGGTGAATATTATGAGAATAGGACCGGTTTCGCTTAACAAAGAGTGTAGGAAGGAACTGCAGTTTCTGGTTTAAGCTGAAGAAAGACACTAAAAGCTGGAATAACTTAGCGGGACAGGCAGCATCTCTGGAGAGAAAGAATGGGTGATGTTTCGTTTCAAAACCTTCTGACAGAAAACCAGCCATATAGATGTACAACACAATGACTGGAGATGTGTGTTATCCAACTTGGGGCAGAAATCAGAGTCATGTGTTCATCTTTATTGACGTGACACCGTAATGAATATATTGCAGAAAAAAGAAATTAATGGGGTGGCACGGTGGCGCAGCGGTAGAGTTGCTGCCTTACAGCACCACAAACCCAGATTTGATCCTGACTACGGGTGCTGTCTACAGAATTTGTAAATTCTCCTTATGACCACATGGGTTTTCACCGTATATTCCGGTTTCTCCCACATCCGAAAGAAGTGCAGGTTTGTAGGTTAATTGGCTTCTATAAATTATCCCTGGCGTGTAGGATAGAACTTGTGTATGGTAGATTGCTGGTCGGTGTGGACTTGGGGGGCCGAAGGGCCTTTTTCTGTCAGGGCCGCCCTGCACATGCGCTCTGCCACCGCAACTGGTCGGCGTCAACCACTTTCTCCCTCCCTTTGCATGGTGGGAGATCTGGCCGCCATGGCTGTCTGGTCGCCGCCACGCCGCGACCGCTGTAAACCAACGCAGAATCACTCGCTGGAGCTGGAGTAACTCCCTGGAGTAACTCTTGCTTCTTGGTTTCCTGGTCCTCCAAAAGTATTCGAAATGGAATTTAAACAGGAGTGGACCCATGACCACCAAACTCCAAACTCTGAAAAATAACGGCCTATTGCATTTTATCTGTTTATTTATTGTATATATATATATATATATATATATATATATATATATATATATATATATATATAGTCTATGGTATATAGACACACTGAACTTTTATCTCCTGTTCTGTATTATGTTTACATATTCTGTTGTGCTGCAGCAAGCAAGAATTTCATTGTCCTATCTGGGACACATGACAATAAAACTCTCTTGACTCTTGACTTGGACTTAAACAAAAAAGGGTTCTTGGGGGGAAAAAAGAGCTACCTTAAATTGAATTGCTTCTGGTTGGGTACCCATAGTAGGGTGAAGACTATTCCATGCTTTAATTGTGCGGGGGAACTCCATGGAGCAGCCAGCATCTCTGGATAGAAGAAATTAGGTGACGTTTCGGGTTGAGACCCTTCTTTAGATTTCCTCGTATATATACACGTGTGTGTATGTGTATATATACGCCACCTACGGCCGTGATTTTTGGCCACCTCGCTCAGAGCCCCCCTCCACCTTCCTGGACCAGAGGATTCTTCCCATCGATGAAAAATCAGAGAGATATTAATGTTTTTTTAAAAATTGCCATTCTCTCTGCTGCCTCTGCTGGAGGGAGGGGGAGGGACTATAAAACCAGGAAGTGGTGTGCCTCACAGTCTGCACGATGGAGGAAGTCAGAGGGTCACGTCTCTCTGAGCTCTGAATAACACTGAACACATGTCTACTCAACTGTGAGTGCCCTTAATGAGGTTTGAAAATGAAAATATGGTTGGTTTGAAGTAAAAAGGCACTGCCTGCAAATGGTTGTATGGGGGGTTTGGGTTGAAGTGAAAAGGCACTGCCTGCAAATGGTTGTTTGGGGGTTTGGGTTGAAGTGAAAAGGCACTGCCTGCAAATGGTTGTTTGTCTAAACTTGACAACTTCCTGTTTGCACTATATTGATTTTGGATAAAACGCTACCACTTACGGCTGTGATTTTTGGCCATCTTACTCAGTCCCCCTCCGCTCATCAGGTGCAGAGGATTCTTCCCATCAATGAAAAACAAAAGTGTTATTAGTGTTTAAAAGATGTTGAGAATCTCTCTCCTGTCAATCACACCATGAAGGCCACACCTTTTCCGGTGGGAGGGGGAGGGATTATAAAACCAAGAAGTGTGGGTGAGGCTCAGTCTCTGCATGATGGGGAGGGAGAGGTCATGACTCTGAGCTGTGAATCAACTGAACACACTGAATGTCTACTGAACTGTGAGTGTGGTGTTTTGTGTGGTTTTATGGTGGATTTTATGGTGATTTCACCCTGCTTGAAATAGTATGAAACTGCATTTGAATTCGGTGGCCTTGCACCCTGCTTGAACTGGTAGGAAACTGAACCTGAATTTGGTGGCCTTGCACCCTGCTTGAAGTGGTATGAAACTGCACTTGAATTTTGTGGCCTTGCACCCTGCTCGAAGAGGTAAGAAACTGCACTTGAATTTGGTGGCCTTGCACCCTGCTCGAAGAGGTAAGAAACTGCACTTGAACCATTTGCAGGCAGTGCCTTTTCACTTCAACCCAAACCCCCCAAACAACCATTTGCAGGCAGTACCTTTTCACTTCAACCCAAACCCCCCAAACAACCATTTGCAGGCAGTGCCTTTTCACTTCAACCCAAACCCCCAAACAACCATTTGCAGGGCAGTACCTTTTCACTTCAACCCAAACCCCCCAAACAAACCTTTGCAGGCAGTGCCTTTTCACTTCAACCCAAACCCCCCCAAACAACCATTTGCAGGCAGTGCCTTTTCACTTCAACCCAAACCCCCAAACAACCATTTGCAGGCAGTGCCTTTTCACTTCAACCCAAACCCCCAAACAACCATTTGCAGACAGTGCCTTTTCACTTCAACCCAAACCTCCCAAACAACCATTTGCAGGCAGTGCCTTACCACTTCAACCCAAACCCCCCAAACAACCATTTGCAGGCAGTGCCTTTTTACTTCAAACCAAGCCATATTTTCATTTTTAAACCACATTAAGGCACTCACAGTTGAGTAGACATGTGTTCAGTGTTATTCAGAGCTCAGAGAGACGTGACCCTCTGGCTTCCTCCATCTTGCAGAGACTCTGAGGCACACCACTTCCTGGTTGTTTATAGTCCTCCCCCACCCTCCAGCAGAGGCAGCAGAGAGAATGGCAATTAAAAAAAAACATTAATATCTCTCTGATTTTTCATCAATGGGGACAATCCTCTGGTCCAGGAAGGCGGAGGGGGGTTCTGAGCGAGGTGGCCAAAAATCACGGCTTTAGGTGGCGGCGTTCTCTCAGAAATCTCAACACAGTGAGCCAAAAGAGGTCGAGATCAGACTTTTAGTAATATAGATAGATATATGTGTGTGTATATGTATGTATGTATATATATATATGTATGTATGTATGTAGATACATAATATATATATATATATATATGTGTGTGTGTATATATATATATAATTATATATATATATATGTGTGTATATATATATATATATATGTGTGTGTGTATATATATATATATATGTGTGTGTGTTTATATATAATATATGTGTGTGTGTATATATATATATATGTGTGTGTGTATATGTATATATATATGTATGTATATATGTGTGTGTATATGTGTATATATATGTGTATGTGTATATATATATATATATATGTATGTGTATACAGGGCTCTCACAACTTTTTCCTGTTGCCAGCCGGGCAACTTAGGCAGCTTTTTAGGTTGCCAAATGACAGTTTTGGTGGTCAATATTAAGAAGCCTTGCATGACGTGTGCGATACATGGGCTTGAACGAAGTGCGTATTTACCAGTCGGAATTATGCTGAATGAAGCATCACATATTATTTCTGCTTCAAATAAAGTCACAAACTAAACATATTCACCAATCAAGACATGATATATACCACAATGACATGCAGCAAAATTATTATACAGTATCTTAACTCTTTTTCACATTGCAATTAATGCAATTTCTATTATTTCTTCCATTTCCCAACATAAATGTGGTCGGATTATTCAGCGTATGATCAACCTGTGTCAATAAATCCTGGACCATGGTAACATATATGCTTAACCATGCACACTACAGATTGATGCAAGCATGTTTTCTGTGAAGGACCGTAAAATATCATGACATGGCCATAGCATGGGTCGTTATTGCTATTGGTACAGAAACACTCTTGCTTCCCAATAGAGGGTGGGAGGTGGCTGATTTGGAGGTCCGGGGCCGCTGAGGATGTTCTCCGTCGGGGTTCCATCATTCCCGGGCGAGAGGGCCTGAACATCGGGCCACCCGTGGTGGTGACTACGGGGTGCTCGGGAGGCCCCGACCACGTGTGAACATCTGGGAAGATCAGCGAAGAGGCTGACTGGACTTTGGTTCCTTCCCTAACTTTGGGTGCCGCTGTGGGGATGTTGTGTCGTGGACTTCTGTGTTTGTGCTTTAAAAAAAAAATTATGACTAAGGAAAATCCATTTCCGTTGTCTCTTATGAGACAATGACAATAAATTGATCCAATCCAATCCATAATTTATTCACAACAAAATATACAGGTTGCAAGGAAATTTCTAAAGGCATTTTATAATAATAGCTGTTAAAACCAACTATACCCATCTGACAGGTTAAACATTACACTACAAGACAAGAGATGGCCAAGGACATAACTGCAGCAAATGTTCTTTTGGTAATATGTTTAAAGGTGTCAAAATGCACATTACCGGACATTCAGATTAAATATATGTGTTGTGAACAGCAATGAAGATACCCAGTTTGTATGCACCAGATTTTTTTAAATTATTGATAAAAGCTGTTTCCATCATTCCCACTTCAGAATTAACGTTAAAATTTCAACTGAAATATCTCCTGACCAAATTTGTGATGTATATGACCGACTGTAGAAGTAAAACCTGTATAAATCCAACGTATAGTTGTGAATGTTGCTCATTAAATAACAGTACTGATACTCCATATTAAGAGCATTGATTATATTTGGGGTAATGGAAGATGGGAATAAATTGAATCCATCTCAAAAATTATTTTTTAATTATGGTTTAATAATAGCAAAAAAAATAATATTGAAATTTTGGAAAAATACACCAATACCAACGCTCAAAATGTGGATTGCAAGTATCTTGGACACCGCACATCTTGAGGAAATGCGATTCCCTCCTAATAGATAAATTTGACCAATTCACAACGAGTTGGTCTCCATTTGTAGTCTTTTTGGAATCATATGGTGCAACACAATTGTAAAAGCTAACTCGTGACTGGGCGAGGGATGGTCAAGATTATAAATAAGATCTCCTTACTTCTTTTTTCTTTTTCTTCCCTTTTCTTCTTTTATTCTCTTTTTCCTATTTTCTATTCTTTAACTTTCTTCTTTCACTCTCTATTTTTCTTTTCAACACACTATATATCTCACATTTTTCTATATTTAGATACATAGAAAATAGGTGCAGGAGTAGGCCATTCGGCCTTCGAGCCTGCACCGCCATTCAATATGATCATGGCTGATCATTCAACTCAGTATCCCGTACCTGCCTTCTCTCCATACCCCCTGATCCCCTTAGCCACAAGGGCCACATCTAACTCCCTCTTAAATATAGCCAATGAACTGGCCTCAACTACCCTCTGTGGCAGAGAGTTCCAGAGATTCACCACTCTCTGTGTGAAAAAGTTTTTCCTCATCTCGGTCTTAAAGGATTTCTCCCCTTATCCTTAAGCTGTGACCCCTTGTCCTGGACTTCCCCAACATCGGGAACAATCTTCCTGCATCTAGCCTGTCCAACCCCATAAGAATTTTGTACATTTCTATAAGATCCCCTCTCAATCTCCTAAATTCTAGCGAGTATAAGCCAGTCTATCCAGTCTTTCTTCATATGAAAGTCCTGACATCCCAGGAATCAGTCTGGTGAACCTTCTCTGCACTCCCTCTATGGCTATAATGTCCTTCCTCAGATTTGGAGACCAAAACTGTACGCAATACTCCAGGTGTGGTCTCACCAAGACCCTGTACAACTGCAGTAGAACCTCCCTGCTCCTATACTCAAATCCTCTTGCTATGAAGGCCAACATACCATTCGCTTTCTTCACTGCCTGCTGCACCTGCTGCCTACTTTCAATGACTGGTGTGCCATGACCCCCAGGTCTCGCTGCATCTCCCCATTTCCTAATCGGCCACCATTTAGATAATAGTCTGCACTTCCCGTTTTTGCCACCAAAGTGGATAACCTCACATTTATCCACATTATACTGCATCTGCCAAACATTTGCCCGCTCACCGAGCCTATCCACATCAATACTGAACCCCCAATACCGTGTGATTTAATTTGTATCCTAATCTCTTATGTGGTACCTTGTCGAAAGCCTTCTGAAATCCAGATACAACACATCCACTGGTTCTCCCCTATGCACTCTACTAGTTACGTCCTCGAAAATTCTATAAGATTCGTCAGCACGATTTACCTTTCGTAAATCCATGCTGACTTTGTCCAATGATTTCACCACTTTCCAAAGGTGCTGCTATCCCATCTTTAATAAGTGACTCTAGCAGTTTCCCCACTACCGATGTTAGACCTAACGGTGGTCTTTCCCGTTTCTCTCCCTCCCCTTCTTAAAAAGTGGGTTACATTTGCTACCCTCCAAATCCTCAGGAACTACTCCAGAATCTAAGGAGTTTTGAAAAATTATCACTAATGCATCCACTATTTCTGGAGCTACTTCCTTAAGTACTCTGGGATGCAGCCTATCTGGCCCTGGTGATTTATCGGCCTTAATCCATTCAATTTACCCAACACCACTTCCCGACTAACCTGGATTTCACTCAGTTCCTCCATCTCCTTTGAACCGCGGCCCCTGCTATTTCCGGGCAGATTATTTATGTCTTCCTTAGTGAAGACGGAACCAAGTAGTTATTCAATTGGTCCGCCATATCCTTGTTCCCCATGATCAATTCACCTGTTCTCTGACTGCAAGGGACCTACATTTGTTTTAACTAATCTCTTTCTCTTCACATATCTATAAAACCTTTTGCAGTCAGTTTTTTATGTTCCCTGCCAGTTTCCTTTCATAATCTATTTTCCCTTTCCTAATTAAGCCCTTTGTCCTCCTCTGTTGGTCTCTGAAGTCTCCCCAGTCCTCTGGTATGCTGCTATTCTGGCTAATTTGTACGCATCATCTTTTGCTTTTGATACTATCCTGATTTCCCTTGTTATCCACGGATGCACTACCTTCCCTGATTTATTCTTTTGCCAAACTGGGATGAACAATTTTTGTAGTTCATCCATGCAGTCTTTAAATGCCTTCCATTGCATATCCACCGTCAACCCTTTTAGAACTAATTGCCAGTCAATCTTGGCCAATTCACGTCTCTATCTAACTACTTTTTCTTCTTTATTATAAAAATTCACGTTTCATTATCTAACTTCTTTTTCTTCTTTATTATAAAAAAGACAAAAAATAAGAAGCTGTACATAAAATGTATTATGAAAATATGATTGTATACAATTGTACTTACTTATAATAAAATAAAAACATTTTTTTTAAAAGAGCTTGATCTGCCGTTAAATGAATTCTGTAATAACGTGTCAACGGTAGCAGTGACAATCGAACACTGCAGTTTTAATGTTTCACGTGTTCACAATTTAATTAATCCATCTTTATGGATTAAAACAAAAAACAAACATTGGGATTTAAAACACATTTTTTGCATTCCTTTATCAAACATAGTCAATTTTCGCCTCTGAAGACATTCCAGCACAGTAGGGTCGGGAGGAGGGGGGGGGGGGCTGTGAATCAGTGAAGGCAAGGTGCGGGATGGATTGAGGCAGGAGAATTAGTGCATGTTGGTTGGAATAGGTAAAATTGAGAGGGGAGAGCGCGGGGATGTCAGTGGGGTGAATGGGGTGGATCAGTACGGGATGACGGGGGCATCAGTCAGACAGGATAGATGGGGGGTTCAGTGCAGGATGAATGGGTGGTTCACTACAGGATGGATGGGGGGATCACTACAGGATGAATGGAGGGATCAGTACAGGATGAATGGGGGGGGATCAGTCTGATGAGATGGGTGGATCAGTACAGGATGAATGGGAGAATCAGTACCGGATGAATGGGGGGGTCAGTACAGGAAGAATGGGGGGGGGGGGGTCATTACAGGATGAATGGAGGGATCAGTACAGGATGAATGGAGGGATCAGTACAGGATGACTGGGGGTTCAGTACAGGATGATTGGGGGTTCAGGTAAGGATGAGGGGAAACAGTACAGGATGAATGGGGGTATCAGTACAGTGTGGATCGGAGGTCTGTGCAGGATGAATGGGGGTCAGTACAGGATGAATGGGCGGCAACTACAGGATGAATGGGGGGATCAGTACAGGTTGAATGGGGGGAAGTTGGGGTCAGTACAGTGTGGATAGGAAGGTCTGTGCAGGATGAATGGGGGATCACTACAGGATGAATGGGGGGTCAGCACAGTGTGGATCGGAGGGTCTGTGCAGGATGAGATGGACGGATCAGTAAAAGATGAATGAGGGAATCAGTAAAGGATGGATCGGGGGGATCAGGTACAGGATGAATGAGGGGATCAGTACAGGATGAATGGGGGGAGGCAGGATGGATGGGAAGGGGGGGGGAGGGTGTGGCAGGAGAATCAATGCGGGGTGGATAGGGAGGATCAGTGCAGGATGAATAGATGGAGAGGGGGTGGGGGTAGATGGGGGACGGGAGCACAGGGGATGTCAGTGATGACTGAATAGAGGCAGGAATGGGGATCAGTGGAGGAGGAGGGTCCCAGGATAAGGGGGGCGTACAAGAGAGAGAGAGAGAAGGGGATGGGAGGTGGGAGGAGGGAAGGTCAGCGCTCATCGGACAGGGACGATATCACCCCGCTGCCTTTGGCCGTCCCTGTCCACCACCAAGTGCCGCCGCCAAAGGGGGAGACAGTTGGGATCTCCTCGCCACCACCTCCCTCCTCCGCAGCCAACAGGAAGGTGCGGGCCGAGCGGTGCAGGTGCTTCAGACGTCGGAAGGGGGCCTCCCCTCCCTCCCTCCTCCCGGCCTCGGCGTGTGGGAGGGTTTGTTTTAAAAGCGGATATGGCGGAGTGGCACGCAGCGAGCCCATCAGGGCGGGCTGTGGCTGGAGGAGGTGGAGCCGCTGTCGCTGCCAAAGATCCTATAGGATCTTTGGCCACTGCTGTGCCTGACCCACTGAGTTACTCCAGTTTTTTTGTGTCTATCTTCGGTATAAACCAGTATCAGCATTGCCAAGCCAAGCAAAATGACTCGGCATTTAGGTTGCCCAGCGGCACTTTGGGTGGTCATTGGCCCCTGGCAACTTGCTAATTTCGAGCCCTGTGTTTATGTATGTATATATATGTTATATATATGTGTTGGTTTTTATATATATACGTATATGTGTGTGTGTGTGTATATATGTGTGTATATATATACTAGACCAAGTGTTCTCCAATGCGGGGGGGGGGGCGTGCAGCATGCGGCGTCACACACACTAACCACCCCCACACACACACTAACTACCCCCTTGATATTATATTAATATTATAATATATTAATAGATTATTATTTGCTCCTTTTACCCCATAACCGCCCTATCCACTGACGCATAGCCCCCAACTCGTAGGCGCGTCTGGAGGGGGCGGGGGGTAGAGAGTGAGGGCAGAGACGGAGGGCAAGAGAGCAGAGGGAGAGGGGGTGGATGGGGAGGAGGGAGAGGGAGGGTGGGTGAGGGGAGAGGAGAGAGAGGGGGAGAGGGGGGCTGAGAGGGGGAGTAGGGGAGAGGGGTAGGAAGGGAGGGGGAGAGGTGGGGGGAAGGGAGGGGAAGAGGTGGGGGAAGGGAGTGGGAGGGGGCAGGGGAGGGGGTGGAGGGATGGGGATAGGGGAGGGGGTGAAGGGGATGGGTGGAGGGGAAAGGGGTTTAGGGAGGAAGGGTGGGGGAGAGAGAGAGGGGGGGAGAGTCTAACCCTCCCTCTCTACCCCTCACCTCTTGCTCCCTCTCTCCCCCCACATCCTCTCCCTCTCTGCCCCCTCTCTGCTCCTCCCCCTCCCTCTCTGCCCTCTCCCTCCTACCCCCTCCCTCTACTCTCCCTCTTTACCCCCTCGCCCTCTCCCTCTCTACCCCCTGTCCCTCTCCCTCTTTATCCCCTGTCCCTCTCCCTCTTTATCCCCTCCCCCTCACTCTCTACCCCCCTCCCTCAACACTCTCCCTCTCTACCCCCTCCCTTCCCTCTCTAGCCGCGCCTGCGCAGTTGGGGGCCATGCATGAGTGGATAGGGTGTGGGATGGGGGAAAAGGAGCGAATGAAAGCGTCACTTGAAATTAAGAAATTAACGTTCAAATCCTGGGTTGTTAGCTGCCCAAGAGAAATAAAAGGTGCTGTTCTTCCAATTAGTATTTGGCCTCACATTGACAGTGGAGCAGACCCGGGACAAAAAGGTCAGTTTTGGAATGGGAAATGGGAATGAATGAATGAATGAATAAGTTTATTGGCCAAGTATTCACATACAAGGAATTTTCCTTGGTGCCTCCGCCCCTAAGTGACAACATGACATAGTGACAATTAAGAATGATACATAAAACATTAAACATTAATAATAAACATTATTGATTAAACATGTGATTTAAATAAAATACCAGAGCAAAAGGAGGTTACAGATTTTTGGTTATTCAGTAAAGCTACTACTCGTGGAAAAAAGCTGTTTTTATGTCTGGCTGTGGCAGCTTTGACAGTCCGGAGTCCTTCCAGAGAGAAGTGATTCAAAGAGTTTGTGGTCGGGGTGAGAGGGGTCAGAGATGATCTTACCCACTCGCTTCCTGGCCCTTGCAGTGTACAGTTCATCAATGGACGGAAGGTTGCAGCCAATAACCTTCTCAGCTGATCGGACGATTCGCTGCAGCCTCCAGGTGTTGTGCTTGGTGGCTGAGCCAAACCAGACTCTACAATGGGCGTATAGAATTGGACCATCATTGCCTGTGACAGATTGTGCTTCCTCCGCTGCCGCAGGAAGTACATCCTCTGTTGTGCGTTTTTGACTGTGGAGTTGATGGTAGCCCCCCACTTAAGGTCCTTGGAGATGATCGTTCCCAGGATCTTAAGACTCCACAGATGTGACTGTGGTGTTGTTGATGGTGAGTGGGGTGAGGGGAGGGGGAGCCCTCCTAAAATCTACAATCAATTTCACTGTCTTAAGAGCATTGAGCTCCAGGTTGTTGCAATAGCACCAGGACGCCAGCTGTGACACTTCCTGTCTGTAGGCAGATTCCTCCCCATCCTGGATCAGTCCAATCAGGGTTGTGTCATCCGCAAACTTGAGAAGCTTGACAGAGGAGTCAGTGGAGGTGCAGTCATTGGTGTAGAGAGAGTAGAGGAGAGGGGAGAGTACGCAGCCTTGCAGTGCTCCTGTGCTGAGGGTTTGCGGGTCCGAGATGTGATTTCCCAGCCTCACATGCTGCTTCTTGTTTGTCAGGAAGCTGGTGATCCACCGACAGAGGGGTTCAGGCACAGTCAATTCGGAAAGTTTGGAGTGTCATCCACAGATCTATTGGCCCGATGGGCAAACTGCAGAGGGTCCAGCAGGGAGTTTGTGATATTTTTCAGCTTGGCCAGCACAAGCCTTTCAAGGGTCTTCATGACTACAGAGGTCAGTGCGACAGGCCTGTAGTCATTAAGACCAGTAATCCTTGCCTTTTTGGGTACAGGGACAATAGTGGAGACTTTGAAGCAGGCAGGGATAGTACAGGTTTTCAGGGACTGGTTTAAAATGTCTGTAGACTGGTGCCAGTTGTTAGGCACAGAGCTTGAGAGTAGAGGGGGAAACATTGTCCGGTCCTGGAGATTTCTGGCTTTTCTGTTCTGAAAAGCCTCTCCACCTCCTCTATTTTTATTGTTGATATTGTTGATGATGGAGAAGTGATGTTGTGCAGCATGGAGGTAGTGGGTAATTGGGTGTTGAAGTGGTGATTGGAGAGAGGTGGGTGGGAAAGGGTCCATTCCTTTCTGTCTGGAGTCTTGCTTTAAGTATGTGTGAAGTGGTGAATGGGGAGGAGTGGGTGTAGAAGGGCCCAGTCTTTGCAGCCTGAGGTCAGCTGTGAGTGGTGTGAAGTGCTGGTTGGGGTGGAAAGGGTCCAGTCTTTTCAGACTGGAATCTTGCTTTAAGTAGGTGTGAAGTGGTGAATGGGGAGGAGTGGGTGCAGAAGGGTCCATTTTTTGCAGACTGGGGTCTGGCTGTGTTTGATGCGGAGGGGGGTACCAGGTTACGTTTCTGCTTGTCAAACCTGCAGTAGAACTCATCAAGGTCGTTGGTCAGCTGACGATTGTCCAAAGAGCGGGGGGCTTTCCTCTTGTAGCTGGTGATTTCTTGCAAGCTCTTCCAAACTGAAGAAGTCACTAGCTGAGAACTTGCTCCCAACTTCTCAGAGTACCTTTCCTTGGCAGCTCTGATTCCTCTTCTCAGCTTGTACTTGGCCTGCCTGTAGAGGTCTGCAACCCTGCTCTGTAGGCCTCCTCTTTAGACTGTTGGAGCTGCTGAGTCTGCAGTAAACCATGCTTGTTGTTGTTGAACCAGGTCCGGGTCCTAGTTGGAATGCAACTGTCCTCACAAAAGCTGACATATGATGATACCGTGTCTGTGTACTCATCGAGGCTTGTGGTTGCTTCCATGAACACATTCCAATCCGTGCAGTCAAAGCAGGATTGTAGGTTCTCAATGCCTCGCTTGTCCACCTTTTCGTTGTTCTGACCACAGCTTAGCAGATCTTAGTTTCTGCCTGTAGGTCGGAATAAGGTGAGCTAGACAATGATGAGAGAGACCCAGACCCGCCAGGGAACAGAGTGTTATGCGTTCTTGATTGACGTGTAACAGTGGTCAAGTGTTCTCTCCCTCTGGTGGGGCAGGTAATCTGAAGTCCTGTACTTTGGAAGGTCATGGCTGAGGTTAGCTTTGTTAATGTCCCCCAAAACAATAACCATGGAAGTCACTCTCTACCCTCATTACCTGGTCAGCGAGTTGCATTTGCGCCTCACGTGCGCAGGCATAGAGGGGGGGGGGGGGGATGTAAACTCCAGCGAGAATAAAGGAGTTAAATTCCCTCGGAGAGTAGAAGGGTTTGCAGTTTATAAAGAAGGATTCTAGGTTGGGAGAGCAGAAATTTGACAGTACCGTGATGTCGCTGCACCAGTCCTGGTTGGTATAAATATAGAAGCATATTCCACTGCCTCTTGATTTCCCCGCTGCCTCCACTTCGCGGTCTGCTCTTGAAGTTGGAAGCCAGCCAGTTGCAGCGCGCTGTCCGGGGTCGACTCACACAGCCAGGACACAGCAAGGGGAGTTAATTCATGGACGTGCTCCATTATAATACATTTGATATCAACACTACATTTGTAAAGGTCCAGAACCTGACTGCTGTTAGACAAAGCTCCCAGGTTTAATATATTTAGATGAACAGTCTGCAGACTTCAATTTGGATTTGTGTCATGATTATAAATCAAACAATGGAAAATCAGTTTGAAGAGAACCATAGACCAGGTTTCCAGAATTGTGAATGGAAGCAAGCAGATGGGAAACTGATCTCTAATACTACAAACCTTGCAGAACCATCCACCTTTGACGCTGAGGATTCCAAGTGCCCCATGGTCACTTTGTGCCAAAGCCACTAATTTACTACAACATTTCAACATTGGATATGTTCCAAATTGGAATTATCAGATTTACTCCATAGGTCAATGTTCCTGATCAGTAAACTATGTGCTTGATAGCACAGGGAACCAGAGAGAGGTGTTCAAATCTTTCAAGGCATCTGTGAGATTTAAATCTAACTAACTAAATAAATCTGAAGAAGGGTCTTGATCCAAAATTTCACTTATCCACATGTTCCAGAGATGTTGTCTGACCACTGAGTTGCAACACCTTGTGTCCTTTTTTTGGTAAACCAGTATCTGCAGTTCCTTCTGTCTCTCTCTTAATTAAATATTAATTAATATTAATTATATATTAATATAATATCAAGGGGGGGGGGGTAAGTATATGTGTGTGTGTGGGGGGTGGTTAGCGTGTGTGATGCTCAGTCGCCACCCCCGCAACCGCATGTTGAAGGGACAGGACCCAACGGGTCCCACTTGGTCTAGCATATTATTAAAAATCTCTCTTGTATGTATGTATACATGCGTGTGTGTCCGTAATGTGTTTTCCTACCTTCGTCAAAACTACGCGTTAGTACCTATATTTTTACTATTCTGACTCACATTTTTTCCCGTCCACGCAGTAATCAGGTTCACTTACGATTTCATCCTATATTTCACAAGTTATTGACGATTCAAGTTTTTAAAAAAAGGCAACAAACGGTTCTCACACACATCCTTTTCCCAAGACTTTCCACTGATGATGTCACAATGCCACTCACAGTGCACCAATCACAATGGGCTCTCAAGCTGCCGTGTGCCACACTGTGACGTTTCCAACGGTAACCGTAGATTCTCACAGACAGACTTTTTTCCAAGAGCTTCCAGTGATGATAATCACAATGGGCTCTCAAGCTGCCGAGTGCCACATCCCTCCCGCCCCCTCCCCCCCCCAGGTTATTCGCAAACCCCCGCCCCCTCCTCCCCCCTGGTTATTCACACCCGCCGCCTCCTCCCCTCCCCCACGGGTTATTCACACCTCCAACCCCTCTCCCCCCCCAGGTTATTGACACCCCTGCCCCTCCCCCCGGGTTATTCACATCCCTCCACCCCCTCCCCCCCCATGTTATCCATGATTAAAGTTTTTTTAAAAGCGAAGCCACCTTTTAAAACACCAGCTTCCAGTGACGTCACAATGGCCCCCCCCCCCCCCAACGGTACAGTGAAACAGAATATTTCCACCACCTTCCATTGAAGTCAGGGGGAGGGCCTCATTTCAAAAAAACGCACACCGTTGGGGAGCAGACCTAACGGGTCTGCACTTGGTCTAGTAATTATTAAAGTGAAGAACATTTGTTTTAAAGAAAACCCACATTAATTTTTTATGGAGGAGATATAATTGAGCTTAAATGAACAATTTTCTCCTCACAATATCTATGATCCTCCTTCTGGTAAAGAGATGCAGTGCTTCTGAAAGAATGGAAATATGATTGAACCATCAAATTACATGGGGTGACTATTCTGAAAAACACCAAGTAAAAATCTATGTAACCAAAATGTTTAACCTGGAAAATTGGAGTATAAGGACTTGGTACCAAATTTTGATTACCTTATTTCATAACAAGAAGGTATTTAAACACAAAATTATGGAATTGATAGCATTGTTCAAGCTGGTCAATTTATAGATCAAAACAATGTATATCTTTTTTCTCATTCCTTTTAATAGTACATAGTCAATTATTTTAAAATGTATCGGCAAATGCACTCTTATTTTATTCAGACCTTATACATTTTTTGCTGGAGTAATAGACTTGGATATTTTTTCTGAGTTGAAAGTCATAAGCTTTCTGTGATAATGTGTAGGAAGGAAATGCAGATGTTTTACACTGAAAATAGACACAAAAAGCTGGAGTAACTCAGTGGGTCAGGCAGCATCTCTGGAGAAAAGGAATAGGTGACATTTCAGGTGGAGACCCTTCTTCAGACTGAGAGTCGGGAAAGGGAAATGAAAGGTAAATTAACAAATGAATGAAAGATATGCAAAAAGTAATGATGATCAAGGAGCGGTGAAGCCCACTATGATCCATTGTTGGCTGCGGGGTAGGTGATAGCGAGTTATGCAGACAGGTACTCAACAGGACGACATTGAAACTAGTATGACGACTAGGGTGGGGGAGAGTCTGAGAGAGAGAGGATGTTGGAGTTACTTGAAGTTAGAGAAATCAAAGTTGTAAGCTGCCCAAGCTAGATATGAGGGGCTGTTTCTCAATTTGTGTTTGGCCTCACTCTGACAATGGAGGAGGCCTAGGACAGAAAAGTCAGTATGGGGAGGGGAGTTAGAGTGTTTGGCAACTGGGAGATCACGAAGGCCAAGACAGACTGATCGAAGATGTTCAGCAAAACGATCACCAAGTCTGCACTTGGTCTCAATGATATATAGGATTTCACACCTGGAACAGTGGATACAGTAGATGAGCTTGGAGGAGGTGCAAGTGAACCTCTACATGTATGAAAGCAAACTGGGCATTTGATGTTAGATGAATATCTGCTATACTGTGCATGCATAGATAAGAACGAGTTGAATATTTATCTTATTAATATAAACCGCATATACTTGAATCTGTGTAACTCTAAACTGTTTTATTGGGGGTCTAACTTTATATTTCTAGTTATAATGCTGTGACTCGGAAGGGAACTGCAGTGGGGGTTATCTTATGCTTGCTGCCTTTGTCCTTTTCAGTGGTAATGGTTGACATTTAAGTAAATATTGCCATAGAGGAACTGGCAAGTTGTTACAGTGTATTTTGTGGATGGTGATTGCCATCATTTTTTTTTTTTAGTTTTGCTGTTATGGGTGAATTTGCAATGAAAGCAAAACATGAAAACCTATTTTGTGATCCTTAATTTTGAAGCAATTATTTTGCTGGGATGTTTCTAGCAAATAAAATGCAAGTTACTTTCAATGGAAATTGCATAAGGCCCCCGTTATGAAGAAAATCAACTTGGAATACGTGCATGCGATTTATAGCTGGCCAAACATTTTAATAATTAGTACCAGTATTTTAAAAAAGTGAAATGTTCTGCAAGTAAAAATGAATATGCCCCCCCCCCCCCCCAAATTATCTAGAATATCATTGCAATGTTTTCATATTCTCATTTTATATTTTCATTTAGTTTTGTATCATAATCCAATTGATTCTGTCCTCCAAGTTATTGATGTGTACTATAAATAGACAAGGCCAAGTACTGATTCTTGTCGGATACCATTTGTGACATGATAAATCTGAAAATAGCTAACTTACACCTACTCTTATTTTGTAATCCCTTGCTTTAATCTTGTTAAAATGGTAATTGCACATTTACTTGTGAAGTTGGATTGCTTTTGTTTTAGCTTGTGCATTAACTTCTTTCTCTACCCATAACTGTTCATATATTTCACTTTATAAAAGAATGCTGTTAATTTCAACACAAATGGGGAATCTGGTTTCATGTGCTAATCTGTTAAGGAAAAATACTTTGAAACTATAAGCCTTTTCAATGTTTTTATTTTGACAGGTTTTTGTGGAAACATTGGACAAATGTTTTGAGAACGTCTGTGAGCTGGATTTAATTTTCCACGTAGACAAGGTATAACTTGACATGATGATTCATAATAACATGTATAATTATCAGTGGAGCTGTCAAATTAAATGCTTGTAGTCCATTGGGATTTTGAAAAAAATTCAACTAATATTTGCTATTTACTGAGAATTATTCACTAGACGTGTAAATATTCAATGAACAAACTAAAAATGTTTACTCCCAGTGGTCATGGGTATGTTGACCTGTGCACTGATCTGCTTTATAAAAAAAAGTATACTGTATCTCTGTCTCTGCCTCCATCTCTTGCCGCAGATTGACAAAATGTTAATTTGGAAAGGCACAAATTAATCAGTGACAGCATGGATTTGCTAAGTGAAAATTGTATCAGACAGGCTTGATTAAGTTATTCGGTGTTGTACCAAGGAGAGTTGATGCAGACAGTGTTGATGATACTATTTTGCTGATGATACAAAGTTGGCTACATTTATAACTGGAGGAGAATATGAAGAAGCTTTAAAGTGATGCAGTCAAGCTGCATGAATGAATAAGAGGCCAGATGGAGTCTTATGTGAAAACATTTTAAGTTATCACACACATTTACAAAACAGAAACAGAATAATCTTAACTGTTGAGAAATCGGGTTATGTTAATAACCTGAGAGTCCTTGAAGGTAACAGCCAAAATGCAGGTGCACCAAGCAATTATGAAAGCAAGTAATATGTTGGCCTTCCTTACAAAAATATGTGATTATAGGGTTAAAAATGCCTTTCGGCACTTATCTGGGGCCCTGGTGAAATTGTACTTGGTTTCCTTGCATAAAAAAATAATATATTTGTCACAGAGGGTGTGAGTGAAGATTCACTGGATCAGTTCTATGGATGGTGGTGGGTTTATTGTAAGAGGAGAGATTGACCAGTTAACGCTAGAAGAATGAAAGAAGGTCTCATTGAAACTTGCAACATTTGGGGCTCATCAGACTTGATGCAGGCAGAATGGTTCATCTGGCTGAGGAATGTAGAATTATTCATCAAAATCGCAATAAAGAATTGACTTTGATGTGGAGAAATTTTGTGAAGCTAGTTTTTCTGAATCTTTGGAATATCCCATCCTGGGGGACTGAAGGCTCAAATATGAAAGTACTTCAAATTAGCGATCAATAGGGTTCACAAGTTCAGGAGTAGAATTAGGCTATTCGGCTCATCGAGTCTGCTCCGCCATTCAATCATGGCTGAACTCTGCCTCCTAATCCCATTTCCCTGCCTTCTTCCCATAATCCTTGACATCTGTTCTAATCAAGAATTTGTCTATCTCTGCCTCAAAAATATCCACTGACTTGGCCTCCACAGCTCTCTGTTCCACAGATTAACTACCGTCTGACGAAAGAAGTTCCTCCTCTCCTCCTTTCTAAAAGAGCGCCCATTAATTCTGAGGCTATGACCTCTGGTCCTAGACTCTGCCACCAGTGAAAACATCCTTTCCACATCCACTCTATCTATGCCTTCTATTATTCTGTAAGCTTCAAAGAGGTCCCCCCTCAACCTTCTAAACTCCAGCGAGTGGAGGCCCAGTGCTGTCAAACGCTCATCATATGCTAACCCACTCATTCCTGGAATCATTCTTGTAAACCTCCTCTGGACGCTCTCCAGAGCCAACACGTCCTTCCTCAGATATGGGGCCCACATTTGCTCACAGTACTCCAGATTTCTGGATATTCAGGTAATCAAGAGAAATGAGGAAAGAACAAGAGAGTGGCATTGAGGTTGAATATCAGCCACGGTTTTAATGAACAGCAGATCAGACACAAAGGGCCAAATGGCTTATTCCTGTTTGTAATTATTATATTCTTGCGTTTGATGTAGCTGTGTGGATTTTAGCAAGGCTTTTGTGTAGTTAGGACAAAAAAAGGCCAATGTACCCAAGTATGTGTTGCAAATTGAAATGCAAATTGTCTCAGTGACAGGAATTAAAGGGCTGCCAGATAATTTTGTAACTGGAAGTGGCAATCAGTAGGATTCCAAAAGGCTCAGAATTCAGTCCCTTTGGTGACTTAGAAAGTTTGTGGTTGATGTATAAGGAGAAAGAAAGCTGCAGACGTGGGAAAGAGGTGTAAATGGTCTAGTTAATTAACCAGGAAAAGGCAAATAAAATGTAAACAAAAATTTGATGACATTTGTGTTCTGAAAGAGAAATTGCTAGTTTGTATACACATTTCTGAAAAGTCTTTAAAAATGAATGTATTCTTGGTTAGAGTTCATGCATTGTGCCTACCATTACTTTATTTACTGGAAGCTTTAATCTGATTTCCTATGCTTTTGTGCTTGCCAATGATTATAGATTAATAAATCATAGGAACAGAATTGGGCCATTTGGCCAACAAGTCTACCCTGCCATTCAATCATGGCTGATTTATCATTTCTTCCCAACCCCATTCTCCTGCCTTCTTCCTGTAACTTTTAATACGCTTATTAATCAATGGTTTATTTAAAGTAGTAGTTAAGTAATACATGGAACAGTGCAGTGCCGGAACAGGCCCTTAGATCCACAATGCCTGTGCCGACCATGACACTGTTAATCTCCTCTGTCTGCATGAGATCCACATCTTTTCATTCCCTGCATGTACATATGCCTATATAAAAGGCCTTTAAAAGACACTCTCGATCTGTTTCCATCATCACCCATTGCAGCGCATTCCAGGCACCCACCACTGTGCTTTAAAAAAAACCTGTCCTGCATATTTCCTTTAAACTTTTCCCCTCTCACCTTAAAGCTATGCCCTCCGGTCCTTGACATCTACTCCCTTGAGAGAAACGGTTCTGATTGTCTCCCCTATCTATGTCTCTCAAAATGTTATTGTTCTATCGGGTCTCCCCTCAATCTCCAACTCTCGATAGAAGATAATCCAAGTCTGTCTGACCTCACGTTTATAGCTAATACCCCTTACTCAAGTTGGCGTCGTTGGGAAAAGGGGAAGTCCAACGGGATCTGGGGGTCCTTGTACATCAATCTATGAAATTAAGCATGCAGGTACAGCAGGCAGTGAAGAAAGCGAATGGCAAGTTGGCCATTATAACAAGAGGAATCGAATATAGGAGCAAAGAGATCCTTCTGCAGTTGTACAGAGCCCTAGTGAGACCACACCTGGAGTATTGTGTGCAGTTTTGGTCCCCTAATTTGAGGTAGGACATTCTTGCTATTGAGGGAATGCGTAGGTTTACAAGGTTAATTCCCGGGATGGCAGAACTGTCATATGCTGAGAGAATGGAGCAGCTGGGCTTGTACACTCTGGAGTTTAGAAGGATGAGAGGGGATCTCATTGAAACATATAAGATTGTTAAGGGCTTGGACATGCTGGAGGCAGGAAACATGTTCCCGATGTTGGGGGAGTCCAGAACCAGGGGCCACAGTTTAAGAATAAGGAGTAAGCCATTTAGAACGGAGACAAGGAAATGCTTTTTCTCACAGAGAGTGGTGAGTCTGTGGAATTCTCTGCCTCAGAGGGCGGTGGAGGCAGGTTCTCTGGATGCTTTCAAGAGAGAGCTAGAGAGGGCTCTTAAAATAGCGGAGTCAGGGGATATGGGGAGAAGGCAGGAACAGGGTACTGATTGGGGATGATCAGCCATGGTCACTTGAATGGCGGTGCTGGCTCGAAGGGCCTACTCCTGCACCTATTGTCTATTGTATACTCCAGGCATCTTTCTGGAAAACCTCTTCTGCACCCTCTTCAAAGCTTTCACAATGGGCCACCATAACTGCATAAAAGAAATGCAGCCTAACCAAACCAATTTTATTCTGATTCTGTTTTGAAGGTTCACAATATTTTGGCAGAAATGGTAATGGGAGGAATGGTTTTGGAGACAAATATGAATGAAATAGTTACTCAGATTGATGCTCAGAACAAAATGGAAAAATCTGAGGTAAGAATCCCATACCTTGTGGTAAATGCTGTTTAACTTGCATGATTGTGGATTCTGCATGTTTCCTGTGTCTTCTGTCATAGCTTTTTTTTCAGTGGCAAGAGCCAGCTTGCTTGTAGTTCTAAGGAATGCTCTTGACATAATTTCAACTGTTTTACCTTGATATGTTAACAGCAAGCTTGGTGCATTATAATATGTTTTTGATAAGTTTGACCATTATTTTCTGCCTTGTCCACAAATATGATGAGTAAGTTTTGAAGAGATTAACATGAATGAATTTGCAATATCTAAGCTTTTCTACATAATCTTATTTTATACATAAATTTAATAGGCTGACTCCTCTTAAAACAAAAATACAAAGCAGATTGAATGAGTAATATTAAATGGCTGTCTATTTAAAATATATGTGATTTGATCTGCATATTAGTTGGCAAATATTGGTAAGAGAGTATCTGGGATGGGAGAAAAATAATCTGCAAAATCATCGCCGTGACCATCATTCAGCAACTCATTGAGCTATACCAATTACGCATACCATAATCTAATAGCCACTTTGCATTCATTGTCTCCCAAGTACTAGTACTCAATTGTGTAAAGTGCTATTAAGTGCCTTCTTCAGTCTGAAGAAGGGTTTCGGCCCGAAACGTTACCTATTTCCTTCGCTCCATAGATGCTGCTGCACCCGCTGAGTTTCTCCAGCATTTTTGTGTACCTGCTATTAAGTGTCTGTTGCCTTTGGGACAGGTTTTGAAGTAACAAATTTTCACCATTGCTGTGCCTCTTTTCACAAATAATCTAATCTCTTAAATTATAAAATGGGTTGTTTGGTCAAATGTGATATTAATATATTACAGGTACTGATGGTTCGGGTGTACACTGCTAACATTTTCTGCATTTATTACACAATTCAAAATGAAATTTTCCAAAATTCCCTCATAACTCATAGGTAATATTAGAATGCTGGGTGAAATGGTGAACAATGTAGCATTCTATTAACAGTCATTTTTTCCCCACAAAAAATATGACTCGATTGAAATACATTAATAATAGATTATTTTAAACCTGGATTTGGTCTCTTTGGAGAAAAGAGGTTGATGGGAAGATTTGATAGAGGTGTAGGGTCAGTAACAAAGAAGATTTGTTTTCATGAGCTGATGATACAAAACCCAGCAAACAGATTTGAGATAAGGAAGGTGATTGGTGGTTGGGGAGAATAAAATAAACTTGATTGAGTTTTTTTGAGGAGATGACCAAGGTGATCAATGAAGTTGGGGCAGTGGACGTTGTGTACATGGATTTTAGTAAGGCATCTGGTAATCTCTCATGGTTGGCTGATCCTGAAGATTAATGTGCAAATGATCCATGGTAACTTGGTCATTTGGATTCAAAACTCATAGAAAATTCGTAGAAGAGGGTTGTGGAGGAAGGGTGCTATTCTGTTTGGGTGTCTATGAGCAGTACCCGAGGAATCAGTGAGGGGGATTTGTTGTTTGTGACTTGGATGTAAATGGAGATAGATTGAATAGGGGTATAGCTGTAATATTTTACAAAAGATTTTATGTGCACATTCTGTTCTTTTGAATATCTTGCCATTAACTGTAAAACAGATGAAACTGTGTGCACTCTAACACTGTCCAGACCACCCCGACAGCTATCCCTTTTTCCATATAGAATTCTCTGAATTGATCTCACTGGTCATAATGAGATATGACAGTGATTTTAAATGGAGATTTTAACATTCATGTGAACAACAGCACAGACCTCAAGGCAACAGAGTTTCTGAGCTTACTTGACAAGCTCAACTTTACTCAACATGTAAACGAGGCCACTCACAAACATGGAAATACACTGGACCTGGTGATATCCCGAGGGTTAAAAATTGATAACATCCTGGTGTCTGGTTTTACAGTTTCTCACCATTACCATGTATTTTTTGATGTGTTTTTTAAGTTGTTTAGGCGCCCTTTAAAGTTGTAAAAGGCGCTTTTTATATCCAGCAGCAGAACTCAAATTTTCTGAGCTTGTAAGTACATTCGCTCCTCTCACCCAGGGAGATTCTGTTGACGAAATGATAAAAGCTTTTAACAGTAACCTAGCTACGACACTTGATGACGTTGCACCTCTCAAGATTAAAAGGAAAGTAAGGGCTAAAACATCTCCATGGTTAAATAACTCCGTTCGTACATTTAAAAAAGCATGTAGGGTAGCCAAAAGAAAGTGGAGATAAACAGGACTAGAAGTACATCTTGGTATCTATAAAGAAACCATTGCTACTTATAATAATGCTGTAAGATCTGTAAGGAGGACCCATTTTTCTCAAATTATCGCAGAAAGTGGTTGAAATAGTAAGATTTTGTTCTCCACCATCGACGGATTACTAAACTCTGCTTCAACACCTGATTTTTTTTTTTTTGCCAACCTTCTGCTGAAAAATGTGAGCTGTTTGCCAATTTTTTAAAAGATAAGGTTCAGACTATCAGAGCTGGTAACCCCTGAGATTATACTGTCCTCTGCTGCCGACCTAGTAAAAATGAGCAGTTTCGTAAGTATTTCTACCTCAGAACTTTGTAAAATTGTGACTGAGAGCAAATCCACTGCTCATTTCGACGAGGTTCCAACAAAGTTTTTAATGTTTTTAACAGTTTATCCAGTTTTCTTCTTACAATTATAAACATCTCCCTTGAGACTGGAATTTTCCCAGATACTTGTAAAACCACTGTCGTAAAGCCTCTGTTAAAGAAACCAAATTTAGACAATGGGTTACTGAGTAATTACAGACCCCTATCAAATCTACCCTTTAACAGCAAGTACTGGAGAAAGTGGTATTCAACCAAATACAACACTTTCTGATTCAAAATGATATTTTAGAGAAATTTCAATCTGGTTTCATAGCAAATTACAGCACTGAGACTGCCCTGATAAAAAATAGTCAGTGCCCTTAGAGTTAGCACTGACGAGGACAAAGTCTCTGCTGATCCTCTTAGACATCACAGCAGCTTTTGACACCATAGACCACAGTATTCGTATAGATCGCCTAGAAAACCGGGTTGGCCTGTCAGATCAGGTACTAAGTTGGTTCCAATCCTATATATGTGGAAGGAAGTACTTTGTTAGCCTTGGGGACTATGTGTCACAGCTTTGGTGTTGCTGCCTTGGCTCGTTACTCTTTTCCTTGTATATGCTGCCGCTAGGAGGAGTTATCAGACAGCATAATGTAAATTTTCTAAGTTATGCCGATGACACTCAATTATACCTCTCTGTCAAACCCACTGATGCAAATGCCTTAAGTTCTTTGACCTCCTACCTATTTTCCATTAAAAAAATGGATGAATGCTAACTTTCTTAAAGTCAACGATGACAAGACATAAATTTTATTACTTGGATCAAAACCCAAGAGAGAGATGTTACTCGGTAAACTGGGAAACAAGCCTGGGGGTAAAAATTGACAATTATCTTAATTTTAAATCTCACATAAAAGGTAACAAAGTGTGCTTTCTATCACCTCAGAAATATTGCTAAAGTACGGCCTTTCTTAACTCAACATGATTGTAAAAAGCTCATACATGCTTTCATATCAAGCAGACTTGATTACTGTAATGCCTTATTTACCGGTCTGCCTTCAAAATCCACCAACAAGTTGCAGCTCATTCAAAATGCCGCAGCCCGGCTTTGATACCAAGAAAAGGGAACATATCACCCCAGTATTATATTCTCTTCATTGGCTCCTTGTGAGATCCAGGATAGACTATAAAGTTGTCCTCCTTGTCTATAAAGCCCTAAATGGCTTGGGAGCAGCATATTTTACAGAGTCCCTCCTTCCCTATGCCACTACTCAAGCGCTCAGGTCTTTTGATGCTACCCTGTTAGCCACTCAATGCCGCAGCAATAAGAAAATTGGTGAAGCAGCCTTTTCCAATAACGCCTCCAAGCTGTGGAAAACCCTACCCAGGGCTATGAGAGACGCCCACTCAGTTGACATTTTTACGCTATTAACTGCCTATGTTCTTACTGCTTTAAATTGTATTTTTGTTTAGACCTGTGTTTATTTGGAAAGCACTTTTGGTTGCATTCAATTGTATGAAAAGTGCTATACAAATAAAGTTATTATTATTAATAAGTTTGCATATAACACAAATATTGGTGGGGTTGAGGGCAGTGAGGAAGGCTGCTAAAGTATAGAGTGAGAGATAAATCGGCTCCAGAAATGGGTGGAGAAATGGCAAATCGAGTTTAATTCGAGCAATGTCCAATAATCTAGTTATCCGATTGTTCAGAAATCCCGATGTTTGGGCATCTGGCTCAGAGTTCTGTTACTTGCACTACTTTTAAACTCAGCGGGTTAACCAGAACATTTATTATACAACATTTATGACATTAAAAAAATAATAAAATAAGTGTGCTGGAGTATACATAGGAGTACTATATAATAGTCCAGAATCTCTGCCTGTCCAGCACCCTGTGGCCCTGAAGGTGCCAAATTATCAAATTGTTATTACATTTATAACTAAATGGAATTTAATACACATTTTACAACATGACTGGTTGCAAGAACTGGGAGAAGATGGGACACTTTGAAGTTGGAATTGAACCATGCTGTGCTAAAAATGTTGCTTCCTTTGCAACCCACGATATAATGAGCTGCTGATTATTGATTCTGGCACTTGGTGTCAGTAGAGGAAAACCCATTTTTTAAAGCATATTGGATCATGTACTTTAAAAAAAACTGGCTTTGCTGGTTGGCAACTGATTATGGAACCTTTTGCTACAGAAAACAAATTGCTTTCTAAAGAATGAGAAGTTTTGTGCTTATACATTTTTTAATTGTGAAGTCAAATGTGTGGTATAATAAATTATATGGATTACAAACTAGAAAATGTAACTTTTGAATGGCATTTGGGACTCATTACTATTCATAAAAAAACATAATTATTCTCTAGCAATTCAGGAAAAGGAATACCAGTTTAATATTTGGAGTATTGCTTCTGGTAATGTTAATGGGTAATTGGGGCTGACCCTGAATGTAATAAGCTGATAGGATTGCTAACAGAAATCTTTATAGAGCTTTGTTATAATATTATAGTTAAGTTGCTTTGAGATTACTGTACTTTTGTATCATCCATCTCTCATTAATAACAAGCAAAGGTTAGGTTTGGTCATAGCCATAGTCATACAGCTTGGAAATGGGCCATTCGGTCCAATTTGTTCATGTTGACCTACATTATTACCGCCTGCCCGTGTTTGGCCCATATCCCACTAAACCTTTCCTATCCATATACCTGTCCAAATGTGTTTTTTAAATTGTTGTTTTCGTACCTGCCTCAACTACTTCCTCTGGGAGCTCATTCTATATACCCACCACCCTCTGAGTGGAAAAAGTGGCCCCTCGGGTTCCTGTTAAATCTTTCCCCTCTCATTTAAAATCCATGTTCCCATTGATTCCCCAATTCTGGGCAGAAGATTGTTTTTACCCTATCTATTAACCTCATGATCTTGTACACCTCTATAAAAAAACCCTTATCCTCCAGCCCTCCTAGAAATAAAGTCCCAGCCTGCCTAACCTCTTGCTATAAATCTGGGCCGCAAGTCCACGCAACATCCTCGTAAATCTTCTGCGCTCTTTCCAGCTTAACAACAACCATCCCTTTAGCAGGATTATCAAAGCTGAACACAACTCATAAAGCTGCCTCGCCAACGACGTGTACAACTGTAACATAACATCCCAACTTCTATACTTAATACCATGACTGATGAAGGCCAATATACTGCAAGCATTCTTGACCACCATATCTAGCTATGATACCACTTTCGAGGAACTGTTTCTGTACTTTTAGATCCCTCGGCTCTACAACACTCTCCTGGGCCCTGCCATTCACTGTGTAGGTCCTACCCGGGTTTGACTTCCCAAAATGCAGCACCTTTCACTTATCTACATTAAACCCATCAACCATTCCTCACCCACTTGCCCAACTGATCAAGATCCTGCTGTAATTTTTGATAACTAATTTAAATATCTGCAATATCACCCACTTTAGTGTCACCTGCAACCTTGCCAATCATGCCATCTGTATTCTCATCAAAATCATTGATATAAACCACAAACAGTAAGGTCATAAGTAATAGGAGCAGAATTAGGCCATTCAGCCCATCACATCTATGCCGACATTCAATCATGGCTGATATATCTTAACCCCATTTTCCTGCCTCCCCATAACCCCTGACTCCCGTACTAATCTAAAATCTATCTGTCTCTGCTTTAAAAATATCCATTGACTTGGCCTCCTCAGCTGTCTGTGGCAATTAATCCCACAGATTCACCACCCTCTGACTAAAGAAATTCCCGCTCATCTCCTTCTTAAAGGAACGTCCTTTTATTCTGAGGCTATGACCTCTGGTCCTATACTCTCCCACTAGTGGAAACATCCTCTTCTGGGCCCAGCACCAAACCCAGAAGCCACCACTAGTCACAGGCCTCCTGTCGGAAAAACAACTTTTCACCATTATGTTTTGCTTCCTTCCATGAAGCCAATTAACTATGAAGTTGGCCTAAATCTATGAAGGTATTGAGTATAGAAGTTGGGATGTTATGTTATAGTTGTACAAGGCATTGAATAGCTCACATTTGAAGTATGGTGTTCAGTTTTGGTCACACTGCTACAGGAAGGATGGGGTTAAGCTGGAACAAGTGCAAGGATGTTGCCTTGTCTTGAGGACCTAAGGTGTAGGAAATGGTTAGGCAAGCTAGGACTTTATTCCTTCAAGCGCAGGAGGATGAGGGATAATTTTAGAGAGGTGTATAAGATCTTGAGGAGAATAGATAAGGTAAATGCACAGTCTTTTGCCCAGAGGAAGGGAATCAAAAAACATGGGACATAGGATTAAGGTGTGAGGGGAAAGACTTAACGGGAATCTGAGGGGTAACTTTTTCACACAAAGGGTGATGGACTTTTCGAACGTGCTGCCAGCCCAGAGCTTAAGTGGATCTTGGACAATCAGCAACAAAGAAAAGCAGGGAGAAGAGCTGATTGGCTGAAGCCCGTGGGGGAAAGTGAGTCAAAGGTGAGTCAGAGGTGGAAAGCAGTTTAAAAAGAGCACCAAAAAGATGCCAGACAGGCCAGAGCTTAAGTGGATCTTGGACATGCAGCAACATAGAAAAGCAGGGAGAATAGCTGATTGGCTGAAGCCCGTGGGGAAAGGTGAGTAAGACACAGGGGGAAAACAGTTTAAAACTGAGGAATTTGGTTTGTAAATTGGTAAATTAGGCAATTTATCAGTCAATATAAACAAGACGGCAGTGAGGGAGCGGCCTTGTGAGTAAAGTGTGAGTCTTTGGCGAGGAGGGGAGGCTACGCAAAAAGCTCGAGAGGACGGGACGCGGTGAACACATGACAGGACAGATGAGACAGTGTGATGCTTGCAGAATGTGGGAGCCCAGGGACACAGATGGAGCCTCTGGCTGCTACAACTGTGGCAAGTGTGTCCAGCTTCAGCTCCCGAAGGACCGTGTTGGGGCACAGGAGAAGCAGCTGGATGACCTCAGGGCCATCCGGGAAAACGAGAGTTTCCTGGACAGGACCCACGGTGAGGTTGTCAAGCCGAGGATACGGGAAGAATGAAGGTGTGTGAGTGAGAGAAAGTGTGGTAATCGTGGAGAGCAGGAGACTCAGGTGGCTGTGCCTAATGAAAACAGATACGCCCTCTTGGGAACTGTCGGGGGAGACGATGTTTCCAGTCCGAACATCCTAGAGATGGGACTCGAATGGCGAGACTGACGTCGGGCAGAGCCATAGTGGTGGTGACTCCATTGTCCGAGGAGCAGACAGGAGATTCTGTGGCGGCAGACGAGACGCGAGGATGGTCTGTTGCCTCCCTGGTGCCAGGGTTCAGGATGTCACAAGCCGAATTCAGAACATCCTCGAGAAAGAAGGTGAACAGCCGGCAGTAGTTGTGCACGTAGGCACAAACGACATCGGGAAGAAGAGGAAGGAGGTTCTCCAACATGAGTTCAGAGAGTTGGGAAGAAGACTGAAAGGCAAGACTTCTAGGGTGGTTATCTCTGGATTGCTTCCAGTACCTCGTGCTAGTGAGGACGGGAATAGGGAGATAGGGGATCTGAATGTGTGGCTGAGGGGCTGGTGCAGGGAGCAAGTATTTAGATTTATAGACCACTGGGATCTCTTCTGGGGTAGGGGAGACCTGTACAAAAGGGACGGGTTACCCTTTAACTGGAGGGGGACCGACATTCTGGCAGGGAGGTTTGCTAGGGCTGCACGTGTGGATTTAAACTAAATAGTGGGGTGGAGGGATTGACAAATTGGGAGTATAAAGATGGAGTTGAAATGGAAGTGACTACAGGAAAAATTACAAAAGTTTCTCGAATTAATGGGAAGGAAAGTTCGAGAAGGGATAAAAGAGTAAGGTTAGGGCCAATTGTGAGCGGTGCGAGGGGGGACGTGAATACGGAGGTCAAAGTGATGTATATGAATGCGCGAAGTATACAAAATAAAGTGGACGAGCTTGAGGCTCAGTTAGAAATTGGCAAATATGATGTTGTGGGAATTACAGAGACATGGCTGCAAGAGGGCCGGGGCTGGGAACTGAATATTTAAGGGTATACCTCCTATCGAAAAGACAGACAGGTGGGCAGAGGGGGTGGGGTTGCTCTGTTGGTGAGGAATGAAATTCAGTGCCTTGCAAGGGGTGACATTGAAACAAGAGATGTGGAGTCAGTATGGATAGAACTAAGGAATTGTAAGGGTAAAAAGACCCTAATGGGACTAATCTGCAGGCCCTCAAACAGTAACCTGGACAAAGGGTGCAAGTTGAATCAGGAGTTAAAATTGGAATGTAGCAAAGGTAATGCTGTGGTTGTTATGGGAGATTTCAACATGCAGGTAGACTGGGAAAATCAGGTTGGTACTGGACCCCAAGAAAGGGGCTTTGTGGAGTGCCTTCGTGATGGATTCTTAGAACAGCTTGTATTGGAGCCTACCAGGGAGAAGGCAATTCTGGATTTAGTGTTATGTGATGAACTGGATTTGATAAAGGACCTCGAGGTTAATGAGCCATTAAGAGGTAGTGACCATAATATGGTCAGGTTTAATCTACAATTGGAGAGGGAGATGGGTAGATCGGAGGTGTCAGTGTTACAGTTGAATAAAGGGGACTATGGGGCCATGAGGGAGGAGCTGGCCAAAGTTGACTGGAAAGATACACTAGCAGGGATGACAGTGGAACAAAAATGGCAGGTATTTCTAGGAATAATACAGAAGGTGCAGGATCAGTTTATTCCTAGGAGGAAGAAAGATTCCAAGGGGAGTAAGGGGCGACCGTGGCTGACAAGGGACGTCACGGACAGTATAAAAATAAAAGAGAAGTACAACGTAGCAAAGATGAGCGGGAAGCAAGAAGATTGGGTAATGTTTAAAGAGCAACAGAAGATAACTAAAAAGACAATACGGGGAGAAAAGATGAGGTACGAAGGTAAGCTAGCCAAGAATATAAAGCTTCTTTAGGTATGTGAAGAGAAAATAATTAGTTAAGACCAAAGTTGGACCCTTGAAGACCGAAAAAGGTGAATTTATTATGGGGAACAAGGAAATGGCAGATGAGTTGAGCAGGTACTTTGGATCCGTCTTCACTAAGGAGGACACAAACAATCTTTTTGATATAGTAGTGGCCAGAGGATCTGGGGTGACGGAGGAACTGAAGGAAATCCGCATTGGGCAGGAAATGGTGTTGGGTAGGCTGATGGGACTGAAGGCTGATAAATCCCCAGGGCCTGATGGTCTGCATCCCAGGGTACTTAAGGAAGTGGCTCTAGAAATTGTGGATGCATTGGTGATCATTTTCCAATATTCTAGAGACTCAGGATCAGTTCCTGTGGATTGGAGGGTAGCTAATGTTATCCCACTTTTTAAGAAAGGTGGGAGAGAGAAAACAGGGAATTATAGACCAGTTAGCCTGACATCAGTGGTGGGGAAGATGCTGGAGTCAATTATAAAAGATGATATAGCCGCACATTTGGATTGCAGTAACAGGATCGGCTCGAGTCAGCACGAAGGGGAAATCATGCTTGACTAATCTTCTGGAATTTTTTGAAGATGTAACTAGGAAAATGGACAAGGGAGAGCCAGTGGATGTAGTGTACCTGGACTTTCAGAAAGCATTTGATAAGGTCCCACATAGGAGATTAGTGGGCAAAATTAGGTCACATGGTATTGGGGGTAGAGTGCTGAAATGGATAGAAAATTGGTTGGCAGACAGGAAATAAAGAGTAGGGATTAACGGGTCCCTTTCAGAATGGCAGGCAGTGACTAGTGGGGTACCGCAAGGCTCGGTGCTGGGACCGCAGCTATTTACAATATACATCAATGATTTGGATGAAGGGATTCAAAGTAACATTAGCAAATTTGCACATGACGCACAGCTGGGTGGCCGTGTGAACTGTGAGGAGGATGCTATGAGAATGCAGGATGACTTGGACAGGTTGGGGGAGTGGGCAGATGCATGGCAGATGAAGTTTAATGTGGATAAATGTGAGGTTATCCACTTTGTTGTAAAAAAACAGGAAGGCAGATTACTATCTAAATGGCGTCAAGTTGGGAAAAGGGGAAGTACAATGGGATCTGGGGGTCCTTGTTCATCAGTCTATGAAAGTAAGCATGCAGGTACAGCAGGCAGTGAAGAAAGCCAATGGCATGTTGGCCTTTATAACAAGAGGAGTTGAGTATAGGAGCAAAGAGGTCCTTCTGCAGTTGTGTAGAGCCCTAGTGAGACCACACCTGGAGTATTATGTGCAGTTTTGGTCCCCTAATTTGTGGAAGGACATTCTTGCTATTGAGGGAGTGCAGCGAAGGTTTACAAGGTTAATTCCCGGGATGGCGGGACTGTCATATGCTGAGAGAATGGAGCAGCTGGGCTTGTACACTCTGGAGTTTAGAAGGATGAGAGGGCATCTTATTGAAATGTATAAGATTGTTAAGGGTTTGGACACACTTGAGGCAGGAAACATGTTCCCGATGTTGGGGGAGTCCAGAACCAGGGCCACAGTTTAAGAATAAGGGGTAAGCCATTTAGAACGGAGACGAGGAAACACTTTTTCTCACAGAGAGTTGTGAGTCTGTGGAATTCTCTGCCTCAGAGGGCAGTGGAGGCAGGTTCTCTGGATGCTTTCAAGCAAGAGAGAGATAGATAGGGCTCTTAAAGATAGCGCAGTGAGGGGATATGGGGAGAAGGCAGGAACGGGGTACTGATCGGGGATGATCAGCCATGATCACATTGAATGGCAGTGCTGGCTCGAAGGGCCGAATGGCCTACTCCTGTCTATTGTCTATGCCGTAGTTCAAGAAGGTACTATAAAACCATTTAAAAGTAATTCTTACAGGTACATGGATGGAAAATGTTTGGAGGTGTATGGGCCAAATGCAGGCAGATGTGCTTAGTGTCGATGGGACTTTATGGTCAGCATGGGCAAGTTGGGCCGAAGGGCCTATTTCACTGCTGCGTAACTCTGTCTCTAAGTATTAGAAAATGGGACTATTTTGGATACATAATTGCTATTAGATGTTTAAGGTTCTTCGGGCTTGATTCCAGGCAGTATGATTCAAAAACATCCAATGAAATTGAGTTTTTAAGAGTAGCATCTCGGTGGCAAGGCAAGATGTATAATTTTGTTTATTTTTATTATGGTGAGAATTCATGGTCCTTGTAAGCAACTATGATGCTGCCAAATAACTCTGCTTGCAGCTTAAATTTTGGAGCTAACAGAGGGTCTTAAGAATTATTTTAATTTTATTTTCAGGATTTGAGCAATGATGGTAAAGCTGGAATTTATTATCCATCCTTAATTCCTCTCGAGATATTGTTGAGCTGTCATCTCTGCAGTTGTCGCCACTGCAGTCCTTCTCTTACAACTACTGCCACGGTGTTGTAGAATTGGGATTTCCAACATCTCAACCCAGTACTTAAGTTTGTGGGAAACTTAGTTTCATATGCTACTGTGAAGTTTAAAAGAAAAAGGTTAGGACTTCTCTGTGACATCCAAATCCAATGCCAAATTCAGACTATTTGCAATGGCAAGATCAAGTAATTTGGTACCAAGTGAGAACTAAACTAGTATTGTACCTTCCATATTCTAAAACATTTGCAATTACGTTTGAAATGTTGGGAGTGCATTTTTAATTTAGGCAATGTGAAATGAGCTTCACGTAAGCCACAGTATTAAATGCCCTTTTCTCATGCATCTCAAAGTTCTTAAAAATATAAATCGTTTATGCAATCAATAAACTTTTCAGATTCAAGTTCCTTTGCCTTGACTGTGGTCGGGGTAGAGACACAAAGTAGCTTGTTAAATGGTTCCTGAACATTGTTCTCTTCAGGATCGATCCACATGATTGCTGCCAATAAAATAATTATTCTGCTTTACAAGTCTCTTTTGATCTAACTTTTCTGCAGAAATCTCTTGAATAACTTTCTCTTTGTGAGTGAGAATTGTTTTGCTGAGTGCTTCTGTTGGAGGGAGAGATGGTTGCTCCCAGATTCACTTTTGTTCTGCTCTATTTCCAAAATGACCTGACTTGCCCGGCATATGGACAGACATGAAAAATACAGTGAAAGTCAAAGATATTTGGAGAGGGGATTGGGAAATAAAATAATTAGTCAGAAGTAAAATGAATACATGTAGTTGCACTTTTAATTTTGAATCATTACAGGCTATCATTCTTTCGAAGCTCACCCACTCAGTACTTTAGATGTTCTATCAGTCCATAAAAGCTGCCTCCTTATTTCAGTGTTCTGGTGCTGATTGTTGATTCTACTTTCTTATTTAGATCATTAGACATAGGAGCAAAATTAGGCCTTTCAACCTATCAAGTCTGCTCTGCCATTCGATCATGGCTGATTTGTTTTTCCCTCTCAACCCCATTCTCCTACCTTCTCGTAACTTTTAACACTCTTACTAGAATTTTGTCCAAAGTTGCTTAGATCAGACTAAAACAAACTGAACAGAATGGCAATTCTAAATTGTGATTCTTAGTTGTATCTTCATTATGCCACATCTCACTGATATCATGTGTTCGGTATTTCTCACTTGCACACTGGCCAACTTGTTATCAGTTTTAAGATCTGTGAATTATCAAGATCTTTGCATGCAGCCAGGTTACAAGAAGATCAACTGCCTTGCCAGTAACAAAATCCAGGTGAGTGCTCCATTTATAAATTGTTTTCTTAAAACTGGAGCTGAAATACTAAGACTGTTTGAGCCCCAATAAAGGGTTCATTAAAATGCAGTAAGAGATTACTTACAGAGAGAGTATATAGATTTGAAGCATTTTAGCAATTTTATAAAGCATGGGGTTATAATGTTGGGGAGTTAGAACGTTGAGAAATGTCCTCCTTTTGATGATTTGGCCATTGAGTTGATATCTCTCCCTGGATCAAATTGATCAAAAAACTCAGACAGAATTTACCCCTGAATGGCTAAGATCCATTATTGCTGTTCTTTCTACAAACCCATTGTAAAGTGACAGGCTGCATGAATTTCATATGGTGTAACTGATTTGGAGTAAAAATTAAACCGTTTAAATTGTCTTCAAGTTTAGCTGTTAGAGGAGCAGGATTAGGAAATAGAAATTTGAAGTCTGCCATTTGAAGTCTTCAAAGCACTTATCTCTGTTCTCTCACAACTGGCTTGCATTCAATGTACATGTCTGGATATTTCCAAGTGAATTTCTCAATCACAGCATACTGTAGCTGATGGGTATTCAAAGGTAAAATATCCTATCACATTTATACAAGATAAATTGCAAGAGCTTTTGGCTTCTCTGTTGAATGGGTTTAGTAGATTTTCCTGCATAATCCCCAATGATTAGTGTTAAGAGTGTTAGAGTAGAAAGGTTCCAGCATTTGATCAATGGGGTGCGGTAGTGTTAAATGACTTGTTTCTGACCTTGTTGGTTCTGAATCGAATGGAGAGAAAGAACATTGAATTTCATTTCTCCTGATTGTAATTCAGTGACTTCAGCTGGAGGGGGAACACGGTTGAACTTTGCTGCAATTTGTTTTGATGTATATATAGTAAACTGTCATTTGCTGTTTCACATAAAATATAAATGTTTTACGGATCAAGTACTGGAGCAGCAAACTATGGAACATACTGTGTCCATACTTTTTGTTGAATGAAATGGGAGGGGAGAAGGTCTGATATTGGACTGATTTGAGCCATTCTCCAGTTATTTGTGTATAACATTATAAAGTACATCTTTTTATTCCTTAGTCGTCTTGAAGTTATTCTTCACTTTCCAAAAACAGGTGACCTTTCTAGCAATTTCCATTCTTCTCTCTTACAGACCTTTATCTTTCAATCTCCCAGACAGGACAGATAGATTCTGTTACTATAATCTCTCAGGTACTGCTGCCTTTAAATGGCCCACAATAACTCCTCCTCTTGTTGTTCACAAATAGAAAGCAAAATGATGTCATCAGAGTTATGGGTCACTTGTATGGGAACCTCATTATCATATGCCTCATGCTAGGGATGTTATGAGGTATAGATGTTAAAGTACTTTAATTCTTCCTATAGGCTTCTCCTTATTTTGTTCTACTTGCAGACTTCATTTTGTTTTCTCTATCTTGTAATTGCATGCATGCAGTATAATCTTTTGAGTGTATCATCAGACTAGGAACATTAATCACTCGTGACCATTATGATTTTCATTCATTATTTATCTAATGCTTGTTGTATGAGAAGATTTTAAGAGAGCATGGTTTAACTTGCCAAACTCATTTACAGTTACGCATCCATCTATAATTCTGACTAAAACAAACTATGCAGTAAAATTCTCCATTCATTAATTCTCATGCAGGGATGTTTATCTAAAATCTGTTAATCGTGTTTTTTTTATTTTTCTTCAAGAACCTATCAAATTTTCTGCAGCTAATTTGTAACTTTTCTATAGTGAGTTGTCATCTAAATTTTCAATGTAATATTTTTATTTGGTTTACCAAATTCTATTTTATTTGAACATTTTCCTCGCTTTTCTTGGTCATCTGTTCAGTGCTTCTCGAACATTTTGCAATAAACTCATTTTAGTTTGTAACATCAATTTACATAAAGACCATTTTAATTCTAATTTAAAAATTCCATCACTCTGCATATTACGCACATTAATGGTGTTCTCTAATTCTCAATCTGTCATTGTTCTGAATGATTTAATATTTTTAAACTTGCGGTATCCATAGTATTAATTCTATGCAATACTTTTTATAATGTTAGCTGATCTCTTGCAGATGAATTTCCAGGAAATGTTAATGCGATTGGTGATCCCTTTGCTTGAACTGCATGAACATGCATGATTAGTTAGTCTTGTTGGAGGGTATATGTGCAAATAATTTTATAATTCCTGAATGCATCGTGAGAATTTGCTTACATTAATTTCTTTAAAAAATTGCCTTCAATTTGCGATGTCTATCACTTTGCTTTGCTATCCTCAATTTCTATGGAATAATAGGATTACGTCCATGGTGGCCATGAACTCTTCAACCTAAACGTATATTTTTATATGTTGAGAGTTAAAACTGCAAAGGAAAGAACACAAACAAAGGCCTAACAGCAACTGAAAGAGGGAAGGTACACAAAAATGCTGGAGAAACTCAGCGGGTGCTGCAGCATCTATGGAGCGAAGGAAATAGGTAACGTTTCGGGCCGAAACCCTTCTTCAGACATCTTTTCCAGCATCTGCAGTTCCTTCTTTTAGATGCTGCTGCACCCGCTGAGTTTCTCCAGCATTTTTGTGTACCTTCGATTTTCCAGCATCTGCAGTTCCTTCTTTAACAAAACTGAAAGAGGGAAGCTGGTTAATGTTCAGAATTGAGTCACTTGTCAATTATTTCTGTCAGATGAGTTGATGTTTTTTTCTGAGAGAGGTGACTATTGCTGATTATTTGTATTTTTCCAAGTATTTTGGGGCCTACATTTTCTGTTTTTAAACATAAACGGATTTTCTCTTGTCATTGTAATCAAAATGCAAATTACCATATCCACTTATAGAATCATGTTACATTTGAAACTAGTATAGGAAAGAACTGCAGATGCTGGTTTAAATCAAAGGTAGACACAAAATGCTGGAGTAACTCAGCGGGACAGGCAGCATCTCTGGAGTGGAGTGGGTGACGTTTCGAGTTGAGACCCTTCAGACTGCAAGGACTATTTGAAGTTAGAGAAGTCAATATTTATACTGCTGGGGTATGACTTCACTAACTTCAATTAGCGCTTGCTTTCCCTCTCTCTCCATCCCCTCCCCCTTCCCAGTTCTCCCACCAGTCTTACTGTCTCCGACTACTACATTCTATATCTGTCCCGCCCACTCCCCTGACATCAGTCTGAAGAAGAGTCTTGACCCGAAACGTCACCCATTCCTTCTCTCCAGAGTTACTCCAGCATTTTGTGTCTTCACAGGTTAGTATGATCTTCTAGATCAGGGATCTCCAAACTATATCCCGCGGGCCACATTCGGCCTGCCACGAGATTTTATCCGGCCCGCAACAAGCTCTTAACACGTTCCGTGCGGCGGGCTATTTAGCGGGTTCTGTGGTAGCTCGGGAACTTACACGTCAGTTTGCTGTAGGCCAGGGGTCGGCAACCTTGTTCTGCGTAGGGGCCAGGACCCATGTCTGTGAGCGGATGGCGGGCCACATCTTATCCGCTCCAAAGCGCTGGAAGGAACTCTGGGGCTGCAGGGGTTAAAGATCGGTGGAAGGAGAGATTGTGCGAGCCGCTCGCTGGCTTTGCGGTGTGGAGCGGTGGAGCAGGATAGAGTCTGTGCTGGTACCAAGCCTTTCCTTCCCTGGGCGGTGCCTCCAGTGTCCGCCGGGGGATCGGTGCGGCAGCTGACAGAAACCCGAGAAGGAGGGGAGGGTGAAGAATTCCTTTCAAACAAATTCCCCCTCCTCCCCCTTCCCCACCTCGCCCTGATACAACGGGAGAAGCCGGAGACTCTCGCCTGGAGAAGCGATTGATTGATAGCAACCCTCCGGCCACCATGCGAATCCCGCAACCGCTGTTGCCTTCGGTGTCTCACACCTCAATACACAGACACACATGCCACACGCACAGGGCTGGCTTCAGCTGCCCCGAAGCAGGAGCCCACCTCCCAGGTAAAGCACTTGTTGTGATTCCAAAGGCGAACCCCCTCGGGTAGACTGAACTTCAGGAGGGTTGTGTTTACAGCGAGAACTGAAGGTTCTCCCCACCACTCACACAGGGCCAACAAAACAGCAGTTCCCTCCTTCCCATTAATATGGTTGCATAAAACTTTATGATTTCATTGGTTAACTTTGATTGATGGCTACAAGTTTTATTTTGAATTTCTTCCATTTGTTTTACTTAAGTTCTTTTTTGAGTTCATTAAATTTATAAAACTGACATTTCTTCATTTTTTCCTATGGCCCGCAAAAATGTGCCAAATATATAATATGACTCTCATGTTGAAAGGTTTGGAGGCCCCTATTCTAGATTATAAAAATGTTGATTTTTTAAAGTTTGAAATTGTAATGGAGGGAAGCACAGCAAAGTTGACTGAGATTGTTGTAAGTCCTACCTCTCCCTATGTAAAATAATGCACAGCCTACGAATATTTATTTAATTTATTAGGCATTTATTGGCTAAGAAAATAAGCTCTGACCATTTCTTGCTTTTGCATTTATCCAAATGGGTTTAGTCTTTGCTCTGATAACCCATTGGTGGGATTGTATGAAATGGACTTTTCTACAAGTGACTGGTTGTTGTTGGAACAGTATAAATGGTAAGAATATCCCTTGAAGATCAATGGAACCCCTTGAGCAATAGAATAAAGATCGTCTGGTCTTTGCTCTTCACCCCACCAGCCTTGCATCCAACATATCATTCTCCAACATTTCCACCAGCTGCAACATGATCCCACTTCCAGACACTTTTTTTCTGACCATCACTGTGTTTTTCCTCAAAGACCATTCTCTCCATGACTTCCTGATTTGGTCATCCCTGCCCCTCCTAAGACATCTGCAGGCGGTGCAACATCTGCTCCCTTGCCTCCATTCAGGGACCTAAACAGCCCTTGCAAGTGAGACAATGGGTTACTTGCACCTCCTCCAACTTCATCCATCACATTTGGTTCTCAATATGGCCTCTTTTATGTGGGTGATAACAAGCATAGATTAGGTGACCGCTTCGTTGAACACTTGTGTTCTGTCTGGCACAGTCTGCTGCAGCTCCAGGTTGGTAGGTGTTTTAAGTTCTCCTTCCCATAGTGACCTTTCTGTCTTTGACTTCTTCCATCTGCCAATTAACTCTTTGTTTCCTGGATCCTCATATCACTTGCCAGCTCCTACCTTCTTTCTACCTCCTTGTACCAGCTATCTCTCTTCTACTGCAATCTCTCCCTGTTGGAACATATCTCGCCGCGAGACATTAAAAATGTAATGGTGATGTAGCAAGCAACCTGAAAGCTTTATTTACAATACAATACAATCAACTGTTCACCTCCCTCCATATATGCTGCCTGAGTGTTGAGTTCTTCAGCAGATTGGTTTTTTTTGCTCAAGATTCCAGCAACTGCAGTCTTTTGGTGTCAAATATAAAGATCCACTTACATTGTTTCCATAATCCCATGTCAAGATTATGATGTGAGGATAGGTAGGCCCTGCCAGAGGTTGCTGCTAAGGTTAACACTAACCTGTTCCAAGAAACACCTGAAATGTTTAAAACCACTAGCATTTTCCTAGTGCAGGGAAAAGGTATGTCTACATATGTTGTAAAAGTGACAACCTCAATTCATTACTGGGTCTCTTGTGATCTGCGTTTTAAAAGTCATCAGTGTAATTTACATACTAGAACTCGAACAGATAACATGATCTTATCAGGGCTGATGGGGAAGAGGAAGGATTGCCAATATATGGCAGTTTGAGGGAGGAGTGGGACGCAAGCTGGTAGGTGATTGGTAAAATCAGATGGGGAGTGGATGTGCAGATGAAACCAGGTGGGGAAGAGGAGAGGAGGGGATGGGAAAGGGAGATAAAGAGAGAAGGAAACTAGATAGGTGGGCGTGTGGGAGAAATCACCAGGGGGTGTAGCTTGCCTGAAATTGGAAAATTCAATATTCATACCTTTGGTTTTAGCTATCCAAGCAGAATGTGAGATGTTGTTCTTTCAATTTGTGTTTGGCCTCTGTAGAAGAGGAGAATGCCAATGATAGATGGATCAGCGTGAGAATGTGAAGGAAAGTTAAAATGGCACACAACTGAAAGCACAAGATGGCCACTGCAAACAGTAGGTGCTCCACAAAGTTGGTCATCTAGTCTGTGCTTGGCTTCTCCAATGTAGAGGAGGCTACATTGTGAGCATCAAATACAGTATGTGCCTTCAGAAGTACAGGTGATCCTCTGTCTCACTTGGAAAGGGTCTTTAGGTTCCTGGATGGTAGTTGGGAATAAGGTGGGTAGACAGGTGTTACCTATGATTGCAAGGGAAAATGCCAGGTAATGGGGAGTGGGTGGGAGGGATGAGCAGACCAGGAGGTGAAAGAGAGTGGTCCTTGTAGAAAGTGGGGGAAGAAGGAAAGATGTGACTGGGGTTGAGCTGACGGAAATGGTGATAGCCGGGATGTTGGTTGCGGAAGCTAATATTGTGATATGTAAAAACCAAGGGAGTTCTATTGCTGCTCCGTCTGGGAGAGTGAAGGAAGACAGCAGATATGTAGAAAATGGAAGAAATGCATGTAAGGACTCTATCAACTGGTCATGTTTCCAGAAGGAGGAGGACATTTCAGAAGCTCTAAAGGAGAAGCTTCATCTTGAGAACAGATGTCACAGGGATGAGAAATTGGGATGGCAACCTTGCAGATGACCATGTAGGAGGATGTATAGTTGAGGTAGCTGTGGATTGCTGGGTTTGCAGAAGTCAGTGGTAAATTTCCTAATTTCTCCTCCTCCCTCACTGCCATCCAGAATCCTAAACAGCTCTTCCACGAGGCAGAGGTTTACCTGCACCTTTTCCAACCTGCTCCACTGCATTCATGTGCTCCTCTACTTTGGAGCTCTTGGTACATTCAGATGCTCATGTGGCCTCCTCTACATGGAGAAGCCAAGCAGAGACTAGATGTCGAAGATAACTAAAACTAAGGTTTTAAAGGGCTCTGAGCCAAATGATGATAGCGTTGTCTAGCCCAATACACCAACTTGGCTGGAATGGACAAGGTGGGACCAAGCGTCCATATAGCTCTATGATTTGATCGTCAAAATTTTAAAATAATCCTTTGCTTCTCTTTTAAGAGAGCAATTTGGATATTGTCACTGGAAACATTGAAATTTCAGTAACAATGATAAACCCTTTTTGTAGACAATGCTAAATATATCTTGTGAAAACATTCTATTTTTACATCTGTAATAATGCAAATTACAACATTTTTTGTTTGTTCTCAAAATATTCTTGGGCTGTTGAGTGTATTACCTGTTCAAGTCACTGCAATAACTCAATTGATTTATTTCAGGTGCCTGAGGCAACTTTCCAGTCTGGTTAAGGAACAAACTATGAATATAATGTGCATAAATGTCCCGTATTATTTCAAAAGTTAGGAGCCACTATTTGCTGTCAATGTCAAAATTATCTTTAAAAAAACATTTTTCATTTGTTGCAAGCAATGAACAATGAAAAATAGCTCAGTGTTCTCAATCCACCCTTGAAGAATATATTTCTGAAAACTGATTTTGTGTTCTAGAATACTCTTCTAATTTTTTTATATTTGCGTCCTTGTTTAGGCTGGTCTTGCGGGAGCTCCAGCCAGGGCTGTGTCAGCAGTAAAAAATATGAACCTTCCGGAAATGCCTCGAAATATTAACATAGGAGACATCAGCATTAAAGTGCCAAACCTGCCCTCATTTAAATGAGAAAACAACCTCGGCTTCCAGTTTGGAATATTTTCTAATCAAGGTTTACCATGCAACTGTCTACCAAATTAAATATCTAATTAGTATCAAAAGGTACGTTGGGAAATTATATTCTACATTGCAACAGTAAAACATAAAAAGCATTTTGTTGTGCTTGATTTATTTTATATCCAGTTTCCTGTGTAATGTTACATTTACATTGACATTCCAGTGCTCTCTGAAGTGACTTTTTATTGTGTGCTGGCTGCTATTTAAGGTAATTATTTAAGACACAGTGACTTTGTACAATCTGTGCTATCAATTATTCTTTGTATATCTGATGGAATCCATATAAACAGTAAAAAAAACACTGACTATTTTGGGAATATTTGTATTTATTTAGAAATCTGTTGTATAGTGGAGCTAATGAACATTTTCTTAAGGTTCCCACTTGCAGTATTATGATAGTTTAAAAAAAACCAACAACAGATCTTCAAATGTGAAGATTGTTATCTTTTTCAATTCAGAATTTGTTGTAGAATCCAGCGTCGGCAAACAAGTCATTTGCAATATTTTGTTGTCTTTGTATTCCTGATAGCTTCACGTGCATTTATACTCAATGCAGATGTTATCAGACGAGGTTAAAGACAAAATAACAAGGGGTTTGACATTCAATTTTAAAATGCAAGTAAAATAAGCTTTTAAAGCTTGGCTTGCCCGGGATGCAAGGTTTAAGTTCCATGTTAATTCAAACACATACCGGTTTATGAACAATATTTGCACCTATTGTAGGTGTGACCTATGATTTCTAAAACTTGTTTAATTTTTATAATGGAAAAGCTAGCCCATTAAGCACAATGCATTACTTGTACAAAACGAACAATTGAAATATTCATTGTTTAGAAATATAGCATTTATGACTGAATTTTACTTGAAGTTATTGACAAATTCAAAAATGACTTTTAATGATGAAGGAAAGAAAATACCTATTGAGTCAAAAAGGATTTAATCAAGAGAAGTCTGCCTAGGTGGAATTTAAAGACTGTAGCTATAATGGCTAAATACTACAACTTGAAATGTTTTGAAAATAAACATATTTACAACCTGAAAAAAATATTTAATTTCATTGCAGCAGAATATACATAAAGTAGTGAATACATTTATATATTGTGCAGCATAATATAGCTTATAACTGTATCACCTTATTTGTTATATGGTTAATAAAGTTATATTTACTTTCCCTTGATGGTTTGCAATCTGAAGTTATTAACATCTTAACACAACACTCTGATTAATCTGCATATTAGTGACATGCATGAAGTATACAAGCCAAAAGGAATTTACAACATGCATTATGAACAAGAAACATGCAGCTGGTTAAATAATGCTGTGTGGGAGAGACCAATTTTATTTACCGCCTCCTAGGAGCACAAAGCAGTGCTTAATAAACAAAAAAATAATGTGTATTGTTCTTGCATTGCTTTTACAGGGGTGTGAGATTGCAACCTTCACGTAGTCCACCCTGTTTCGAGTAATGGAATCAACCCAACGTGCACAAACAAATAGATCAAATAGAACAAGTTGTCCTACAACTTTAGGTTGTGCACGCCATACGCAAGAAGAAGGATTGCTTTTACATGATTAATGTAGTGCAATCAGGCATTTAACAGTTAAGAGCCCTTCGGCAGAGTTTTGACCAGCATCCGCTATGAACATGAAATGCCAATGTATGAACAGATGAACACATCAATCTATTTGCATTATGCAGTAATTATCTCAGAGATGATTAGCAGAAGTCAACTAGCCAGCATAACAGCAACATGGCCGACACTGTTGAAGTTTGAAAGGATCATCAATCAATTGTGAAATTATTGGAGATAGGTGCAAATCATCATGCAATGCAGATTATGTCACAAGTGAAAGCCATCCTTATTATGATAGTTCAATACAACATCTGTGGTTTTATACTCTATGTATCAATTTATGAAACCCAGATTTATAATTTTTCTAACCACAGTACCCCTTGTCTACTCACTCTCAGCAGCTATACATGCACTCCAGCAGTCAAACTCTTCACTGTTGTACCTTCATGTTTATTGTCATCTGCAAATTTGAACTTTTTATCTGCACATATATATTCCAAATCATAAAGATAAACTCATCCAAGCATCAACCACTCTATCACTGCCTATCATTCTTAAATCAAGAGAAAATGTCACTTACCATGTGAATTCCTTTCTAATGTGCATATGTGTTTGGCTCAGTACCTCAGAAACAGGTGAAATATGCACAAACTGCCACTTCTTTTCTCTTTCAATTGCAATCAGATCACACAGTACCCATGTATGGAGGCACCATTCTACTGATTGAAATGCCACCTCTGTGCATGCACTTTGCAGGGGAGTAATAGCAGAGTCTGGTGCTGTTTGTGATGGGCATGGCTACAAGTCGATGTACTGGACTGGTCTGGTCTATGAATGTTGGAGTCCCCATAGATAACTTTCAGTTCCCTTGCACCAAGTTAAATCTTGGAACAGTTTCACTCTGTTTTTATTTTATTGCTGAGAAGCATAGAAAAATAGGTGCAGGAGTATGTCATTCGGCCCTTTGAGCCAGCTGATCATCTAAAATCAGTATACTGTTCCTGCTTTTTCCCCATATCCCTTGATTCCTTTAGCCCTAAGAGCTAAATCTAAAGAGCACTTGGTGAATCTGCTGTCTCTCATTGAAGATAACTTTTCTGAAGGTATAGGGTTTAAATCCTGCAGCTATTTGAACACGGTAGCATAAAACTAGTGTGAACGTGTGATCGATGGCCAGCATTGAATCGGCTGGCCATAGTGCCTGTTTATGCAATATCACTAAACTAAACAACGTGGTCTCTATAATGGAGAAACCAAACACAGGTTGGATGATCACTTTGTGTAGCACCTGCCTTCAGTCCACAGGAGTGATGCTGAGCTCATCACTTTCATTATCCATCCCATCATCACTGAGCTGATGGCGTCATGTGATCTTGCGAAATAACACCTCACTTTCTGTCTGGGCAGTTTCCCGAATGAAATCTCCAACATGAGGTAACTCTTTTTTTTGTTCTGTCTCCACAAGAATGGGTTATTTCTGCCTGTCATTATCTTGGCTCAGTTTATCTTTTCTACTGGTGTAGCTTGGTCTGCTGGGCATGCCCCACCGCCATGCTATTCACACATTGCACGTTGAGAGTTAACCACGTTTTGCTGGAACTAGAGCTACTGAGATGGCAGGAAATTTATCATGGAAGATTTACTCCTCCAAAGGATATCAGTGAACCAAATGGATTGTTATGACAATCAAGTAACGTTATTTACATTGTCACGGAGACTAGTGTTTTTTAAAATAAATTCCAGATTATTAACTCAATTGCCATGGTGAGATCTGATCTCATCACAATAGATTGTTAGTTCAACACTGGGTTATTAGTCTGGTAATTTAACCAGTACATTACTACTGTATCAGACTGTTGAAGAAGGACACAGGAAAGGTGGTCATAATTTGTGTACGTTATGCTGCTAAATTGGTGTTTTAGAGTTACAAAATGAGAGGTTAGATTATTTATGTATTTTATGATCATCCTTGTGATGCATAGAGTAAACAGTAACTCTAAAGCACAATCTTAACGGCAGTTTGTTTTTTGCTCAAGATCCCAGCATCTGCAGTCTCTTGTGTCTCCAAACCCCACTGACTGGAAAAACACAGTAAGAACTACCACTAAAATATATACCACATTTTAGTTTTCAGGTTGAACATTGGCAATCTGTATGTATTTTTTTTAGATCAACCTGCATGTGCTGGAATCAGCTTTTTCTCTTAGTATTTGGGAACTGCTACAATTTTCCATCACTTTGAGGTCATCTGTTGATTAGAAGCAGCTCTGGAATGATTTATGTAATCAGTTTTGAGTTTATAATGAACACAATAACTTTTCAGCAGTGTTATGTAAGTTGAAGTAATTTCCTTGTATTCTACTCTCTGTAAAGCTAACCATCATAAATTTTATGATTGGGTTGAGCAGTTTTATGAATTTAAGGTTCTCTGGGCAGTAATTTCCACCTTTAAAAGCTAAATTGCATTTTAAAAGATGAATTACTTGAGTTTGATATAATTGCATAAACATATTAGCCTAAAACTGAGCCCAAAGTTTCATTATCCTGCACACCAGACATGGATAAATACTTTGAAATAAGGTGAACACATATATCATCATCCTATTTATCCAGTCTCATATTATTCTGCTTTACCCCTTTGTGCACATGCACTTGACACCAGGAGCAATGCAGAGATTATTACCTCAGGGCCTTGCTTTCCTGAATACCATCAGTTTTTAAATCTCTGATCTTAGTGCACTTATTTCTACAGGTTAGTTCCCATAAGGATGATGACCCGTGTATTCATCTTTCAAAGTATTTATCCATGTCCAACAAACTTCTCTCCCCTACCAACAGAGCATAAAATTAACATACCTAAATTAAGATGGGCAGGATGTGTGAGAGTTTGCTGCAGACATTTTTGTACAATCCAAATTCAATAACTGGAATAAGAATGTAAGAACTAGAAGCAGGAGCAAGTAATTTAGAACCTTGTTCCTGCTGCACCATCCATAAGATGATAGCTGAAGATAGACACAAAAAGCTGGAGTAACTCAGTGGGTCAGACAGCATCTCTGGAGAAAAGGAAAAGGTGACATTTCGGGTCGAGACCCTTCTTCAGATGGTTCTGAAGAAGGGTCTCGACCCGAAATGTCACCTTTTCCTTTTCTCCAGAGATGCTGTCTGACCCACTGAGTTACTCCAGCTTTTTGTGTCTATCTTCAGCTATCATCTTAGCTAGGTAGCTAGGGTGCATATGATAGCTAGGGTGCACCTGTAGTAATGATGTACTGTGACATCCTTGAATACTAATATGCAAGGGCAGTTTATTAAGAAGGAGGAGGTGTTGGGGCTGTTGCAGTGCATTAAGGTGGATAAATCCCAAGGACCTGATGAGATTTATCCCAGGTTATTGAGAGAGGCAAGAGAGGAGGTTGACAAAGGACTCTGTATTCTCGAGCCACAGGCGAGGTTCCGTAGGAATTGTTAGTAGCTAATGTTAGAGTCATAGAGTGATACAGTGGGGAAACAGACCCTTTGGCCTAACTTGCCCTCACCGGCCAACAATGTCCCAGCTACACTAGTCCCATTTGCCTGCACTTGGTCCATATCCCTCCAAACCTGTCCTTTCCATGTAGCTGCCTAACTGTTTCTTAAACGATGGGATAGTCTCAGCCTCAACTACCTCCTGTGGCAGCTTGTTCCATACACCCACCACCATTTGTGTGTAAAAGTTACCCCTCGGATTCCTATTAAATCTTTTCCTCTTCACCTAGAACCTATGTCCTCTGGTCCCCGATTCCCCTACTCTGGGCAAGAGATTCTGTGCATCTACCTGATCTATTCCTCTTATGATTTTGTACACCTCTATAAGATCCCCCCTCCATGGAACAGAGACCCAGCCTGCTCAACCTCTCCCTATAGCTCACACCCTCTAGTCCTGGCAACATCCTCGTAAATCTTTTCTGAACCCTTTCAATCTTGACAATATCTTTCCTATAACATGATGCCCAGAACTGAACACAAATGCGGTCTCACCAACGTCTTATACAATTGCAACATGACCTCCCAACTACTATATTAGTAGCTAATGTTGTTCCTTTAAGAAGGGAAGAGATAATCTAGGGAATTACAGGCCGTTGAGCCTCGTGTCAGTGGTAGGGAAGTGGTCTGTTCTGGGACCTCTGCTGCTTGTGATATATATAAATGACAAGCATAAACGTAGATGGGTCGGTTGGAAAGTTTCCAGATGACACCAAGATTACTGCGGTCATGGACTATGAGAAAGGCTGTCAAGGTATTCAGAGAGGGGGTAAGTTTAATGGAGATGTGCCGTGTAAGTTTTATACAAATACAGAGTAAGTGGTGCCTGAAATGCATTTGCAGAGATGGTGATGAAAATAGATATGACTAGACTAACTGAGACCCGTTGGGTCCCTGTTGCACAGGAGGCTTGGTCCCCCAACGCAATATTCCACCACTCACCCATAGCCCCCAACTGCACAGGCGCAGCTCATTTCCCCTCATCCCTAGCGCTCTCTCCCCCTCCTCTCCACCCTCCTTCTTTCCCCAATCCTCCTCCCCAATCCCTCCCTCACCTCTCTCTCCCTCTCCTTTCCCCTACCCTCAGTCACTCCCTCCATCCCTCCATAACTCCTCTCCCCTCCCTACCACCCTCCTATCCCTCTATCCCCCACTCCTCACCTCCCCCTATCCCCCCCACTATCCCTCCTCACCTCCCCCACTGCCCTCCTCTCCCTCTATTCCCCACTCCCTACCTCCCCCACTCCTCTACTCCCCCCCCTCCCCCTCCTCTCCCTCTTCTGGTGGCGTTGCGCGTTGGCTGCCTCGCCTGCAGCAGGTTCGTTTTTACTTTTTGAGGTTTTATTAGCATATCTAAAAGTATGTTTTAGTGTTTCTCTGTATGTCTTGTGTGGGTGGTGGTGGGGGGGGGAATAGGGAGAATCCTTTTTCAGGCACCTACCTCGACGGAGATGCGACTTTCTTCCTTGTCGCTTCTTCGCCCCTCTCCTTACAGCTGGTTTGGTACAGCCTTTCCCGGAGTCAGGCCCAGAACTTCAGCGGCGGCTCAGCGGGGACATTAACATCGCGGACACCCTTGCCGGGGGTCGCCGGAGAAGCGCTCCGACCGCTGGCCTGCGGCCTACAACATCTTGGAGCTTCGGTCTGTGGAGCTTCTGGCGGCAGTCATGGAGCAGACCTTTCTTCGTGGAGCGGGTGATACCTCGCCTAGGGTCGCCGGAGAAGAGCTCCGACCACCGGCCTGCGGCCAACAACATCTCCGGTAAGGAGGTGGCCGACTGGGGGCTCCGGGCCGCAGGGTGTGCTCGTCCTGTCCCAACATCGACGTTCCTTCCATCCCAAGCAGAGGGCTTGAAGATCGGGCCGTCCGTATTGGCGATTACGGAGGGTCAGGGACCCGAACATGGGTGAACAAAGGAGGAGGAGGACTGTCTGAACTGTATTGCCTTCCACCACAGTGAAGAATGCTGTGGTGGATGTCTGTGTTGAATTGTGTTGTGTATTATGTTCTTTTTAATTGTAACGCTGCATGGTAAATTCATTTCACTGCACCTTATGGTGCAGGTGACAAATATATTTGAACTTGAACTATTCCCCCTCCTCCCCCATTCTCCCTCCTCATCTCCTCCCACTTATTTTCCCTTCCCTCTTACCCTCCCCCAATTCTGCCCTCACCTCTCCTTTCCCCTATCCTCAGTCATTCCCTCCCTCCATACCTCCTCTCCCCTCCTCTTCCTCTATCCCCTCTCCTTCCCCACTCTCCCTCCCCAGGATCTTGAGGTTGCCGCTCCTCTCCCTTCTTGCGTGCCCCGGAGGTGCATCAGCCATCGGTGCCCTCAGAGCCAGGCCCCGGATTGGCCCGGAAGCACTAGCAGCTGCGGCCACGCCGGTGTGTGGGCGGGTGGCGAGCTCGGAGAAAAGACGGGGGAAGATCCATGGGGGAGAAGGGGGTATCACGGTGGAGGGGGCAGGAGCCAGTGAGGGGGACCAGAGGGGAAGGGGCTGGAGCTGCGGGGCGTTGCGATGGTGGTGCGTTTGGGACTCGCAGTGGGCGCTGGACGCTCTCCTCCGCCGGGATCAGATTCACCGCTTTCCATTTGGCGACATCTGCGCCGCTTCCAGTCCCTCCGAAAATTGTGTTCGGTTGTAGACTTCCGCTGGCCATCCTCAGCTCCAGTAAAGACGCGATGGCGCAGGAAGGGGCGGACCGTCCCGGGGAGTGACAGGAGAAGAAACTAATCCGTGCGGCGCTGACTGCAGAAGAGGAGATCGATCTGCGCACGCGCGATTTTTACAATTTTTAAACCTCGCTAACTTTTACAATATACCACCGATCGGAACTAAACTTTTTGCACTCGCAGCACAGGAGAACGATGAGTGAGCTGGTGAAAAATCGTAGCTACCACGTACCATTTTTGCGCAAATAGAAAAACCTCGCAAACTGGAAGAGCACAAGATCAAAGCTTTAGTTACGTATAGATAGATAGTAATGTTTAAGATGATTTTAAATCAGCACATGGATATGAAGGAATATAGATCATGTGCGGGCAGGTGCTTTGTTTAATTTTGCATATTTTTTGTTGTTTGTAGTTTAGTTTATTATTGTTAGATGTACCGAAGTACAGTGAAAAGCTTTTCGGTGCATGCTATTCAGTCAATGAAAAGATTATACATGGTTAGAATCAAGCCATCCACAGTGTACACATATAGGATAAAGGGTATAACATTTAGTGTATGATAAAGTCTGTTAAAGATAGTTCGAAGGTCTCCTATGAGGTGGATGGGAGGTCAGGACCGCACTATAGCTGGTGAGTTAATGGTTTAGTTGCCTGATAACAACTGGGGTAAAACTGTCCTTGAATCTGGAGTTGTACATTTTCAAACTTCTGTACCTTTGTCTGATGGGAGAGGGGATAAGAGGGAAAGAGAGTTCTTGATTTAGTCCATGATTATGCTGGTGGTCTTGCCAAGGCAGTGTGAAGTATAGATGGAGTTCATGGTAGGGAGATAGACACAAAAGGCTGGAGTAACTCAGTGGAACAGGCAGCACCTCTGGAGAGAAGGAGTGGGCGATGTTTCGGGTCGAGACCCTTCTTCAGACTAGTCAGAGAAAAGGGAAATGAGAGATATTGACGGTGATGCAGAGATATAGAACAAATGAATGAAAGATATACAAAAAAGTAACGATTATAAAGTAAACAGCCATGTTAGCTGTTTGCTAGGTCAGAACGAGAAGCTGGTGCGACGTGGGTGGAGGAGGGATGGAGAGAGATGGTCTTTGGGGACTGTCTCTGTTGCGACTAGGGGGAAGGAGAGCAAGGGTGGAGCTGTGGGGTACCGAGGAGACATGTGAGGGCCTCATCTTTGATGGAAGAGGGGAACCCCCATTCCTTAAAGAATGAGGACATCTTGTATGTCCAGGTATGGAACACCTCATCTTGGTCGCAAATGCGGCATAGATGGAGGAATTGGGAGTAGGGGATACAGTCTTTGCAGGAAGCAGGGTGGGAAGAAGTGTAGTCGAGATAGTTGTGGGTCAGTGGGTTTGTAATAGATGTCAGTCGATTGTCTATCTCCTTTGGTGGAGACGGTGAGCTTAAGAAAGGGGAGAGATCTGTCAGAGATGGTAGGGAGATTACTTTTCATGATGGTCTGGGTTACAGCCACAATTCTCTACAATTTATTTTGGTCTTGGATGGAACTGTTCCATGTTCTGTGCAGACAATATGAGCCGAAGAACCTGTTCCTGTGCTGTACTATTCAATATTCATGTTCTTTTGCATATTCTGTATTCCACTTTAAATACACATAATATTTTTTAAATTATATTTTGTGTCGTTATTCTTTCAAATAGTGTTAATGATTCAAAGGAAAAATAAGGCAGTTTGAAAGATGAGTCAAATTTATTCTGGTTTACCATCTATTTTCCAAACACTTGTCACATGAAGTGCCTTGGTTTACTGTTACAGGTGCTTTATAAATAGAATTTGTTGTTGTGCTCCACTCTACACTGAGCTCGTTATAAACAATAAGCTGCAATTATAAAATGCTCCAACATGTGGGCCATGTCTTTCATACAAAGTAAAATCTTATGAATTATTAGGAGAGAAACAACAAACTTGACACAAACAACTCCCTGTTCCACATCACAAAACAGAATAGCAAATGAAAAACATTTTTGGAAAAGGTTCTGCTGCTCAGATGACTGTACACAAAAGGGAAGTGTAACCTAATCAAGAGCACTTTGGAAAGTGAGTGGGATGAGGAAAAGTTAGGGCAGATTAAATAAGTGCTTGTTTTCATTGGTATGTCAAAAATCAATGGAATGAGCAAAACTGCTGGATTAATGCCTTCTTTGTGAACGTGTTGTCAGCCCACCAAATGTTGCATCTTTGTACAATATTACTAAAGTAGTGAACAATATTCAAAGTGAAGTGAGAGTTTTGCACAGTGTAATGCAAATGTTGCATTATATTGATGGTTTTACTTGTGTAAACTGTAATGGAAGTACAGTGATTGCAGAGGGTGAAGACCTGAAATAAAAATGCTGGATATACTCAGCAGGTGGCACAGTGGCGCAGTTGGTAGAGCTGCTGCCTCACACTGCAGGGACTCAGGTTCGATCCTGACATCAGGTGTTGTCTGTGTGAAATAGCATGTTTTCCCTTCATGACCGCACCGGTTTCCTTTGGGTACTCCGGTTTTCGAAGCACCCGAAGATGTGCATTTTTTAGGTTAACTGGCCTCTGTAAAATGCCCCTCATGTGTAGGGAATGGATGCAATAAACGGGTAATGTAGAACTAGGGTGAACTAGGGTGAACGGGTGATCGATGGGGGGTCCGTGTGGACTCGGCGCTGTTTTCATGCTGTATCTTTCAATCCATCACAAAGCTGCTGGGATCTTGAACTAAAATCAAGGTCAGGCAGAATCTATGAGGAAAAAAAACCTTTGTCAAAATCTGTTTTTATCCTGAAACATTTTCTAGTTTCATTATAAAAGTGTCTTTTATTGTGGAAGTACATTTAGTTTTTATAAACTCAGCATTTGATCTATTTAGTCTTTTGCACATTGAATCCCTTCTTGTACAAGGTCTTGCAAGCAATTAGCCTCGATATTGCAAAGCTGCATGTCCCCAGCTTTGCAAAATCCCTTGACAACTTTATCTCAACTTCCTTAAATAATGTCCTGTACACCTCATGGGAGAAAGAGGCAGAAAGGATTGGAATAAAGTCATAGACTGATACAATGTGGAAACAGGCCCTTCGGCCCAATATTGTTCACACCAGCCAACATGTCCCAGCTACACTAGTCCCACCTGCCTGCGTTTCGTCCATCTCCATCCAAACCTCTCCTATCCATGTACTTGTCTAATTGCTTCTTAAACGTTGTGATAGTCCCAGCCTCAACTGCCTCCTCTGGCAGCTTGTTTCATACACCCCAGCATCCTTTGTGTGAAAAAATTACCCCTCAGATTCCTATTAAATTTTTTCCCCTTCACCTTAAACCAATGTCCTCTGGTCCTCGATTCACTTACTCTAGGCAAGAGTTTCTTGCGCTTCTACCCGATCTATTCCTCATGATTTTATACACCTCTATAAGATGACTCCTTATCCTCCTGTGCTCCAGGGAATATAGTTCAGAACTTCTAGTCCTGGCAACATCCTCGTAAATCTTCTCTGTACCCTTTCATAGAAACATAGAAAATAGGTGCAGGAGTAGGCCATTCGGCCCTTCGAGCCTGCACCGCCATTCAATATGATCATGGTTGATCATCCAACTCGGTATCCTGTACCTGCCTTCTCTCCATACCCCCTGATCCCTTTAGCCACAAGGGCCACATCTAACTCCCTCTTAAATATAGACAATGAACTGGCCTCAACTACCTTCTGTGGCAGAGAATTCCACAGATTCACCACTCTCTGTGTGAAAAATATTGTTCTCATCTCGATCCTAAAAGACTTCCCCCTTATCCTTAAACTGTGACCCCTTGTTCTGGACTTCCCCAACATCGGGAACAATCTTCCTGCATCTAGCCTGTCCAACCCCTTAAGAATTTTGTAAGTTTCTATAAGATCCCCCCTCAATCTTCTAAATTCTAGCGAGCACAAGCCGAGTCTATCCAGTCTTTCTTCATATGAAAGTCCTGACATCCCAGGAATCAGTCTGGTGAACCTTCTCTGTACCCCCCCTATGGCAACATCTTGACAACATCTTCCAGCTTGACAACATCTTTCCTATAACACGGTGCCCAGAACTGAACAATATACTCTAAATATGGTCTCACCAGTGTCTTATACAACTGCAACATGACCTCCCAACTTCTATACTCAATGACTGATGAAGGTCAATGTACCAAATGCCTTCTTGACTACCTTATCTACCTGCAACTCAGTACCATTCACCTGCACTCCTTGATCCCTCTGTTCTGTAACACTCCAGAGACCTGCCATTCACTGTGTAGAATGGGGCCGTGACCGGGGCCGAGAAAGAAGCCGCTGTTGCAACCAAGGACGAGCCTGGGTCCGTGGTCAGGGACGAGCCCGGAGATGAAGTCGTAGCCTGCACTATAGCCCAGACGGCGGCCGAGTTGACGGCTGGAGTCTACAGCCAGGGCCCCTTCCTCGCCCTCTCCCTCTCTACCTTCCCTCCCCCCAACTCTACCTCCTCCCTCTCCCTCTACCTCCCTCCCTCTCCCTCTACCCCCTTCCCACTCGCTCTCTACCCCCTCCCTCTCTGCCCTTCTCCCTCTCTAGCCCCAACCCTCTCCCTCTACCCTCCCTCTCTACTCCCCTCTGCTCCCTCTCCCTCTCTATCCCCTCCCCCTCCCTCTCCACCCCCTCCCTCTCTACCCCACCCCCCTGTCTCTCTACCCCCTCCTTCCCTACCCCCCCCCTCCATCTCTACCACACCTCCCTCTCTACCACCCCCCCCCCCTCTGTACCCCACTCCCTCTCTAGGGATTGAAGAGGGAGGGTGAGGTGGAAGAGGAGTGCTTGGGGATGAGCCCCGCCTGCGCAGTTGGGGGCTATGCGTGAGTGGTGCAATATTGCGTTGGGGGAACGGCTTGCGTTGGAACGGGTGAGTGATGGAATCTTACACTTGGTCTAATACATATTAATATTTATCGATATGTGCATTGCATGTAAATATCTGCCACAGAGAGTAATGATGTGGACATATATTAATAATGACTAATACCTTTTGATGAACATCATCTGGCACTGTCCCCTGTGAACATGTCAAAAAAATTGAATTGCTCCTTTAAAGGGCCTGTCGCACTTAGGCTATTTTTTAGACGACTAGGGTGTCATCTGTATGGTCGTGAGTAGTCTCCTCAGTTGCCCAAAGAGTCTTAGCGTCTTTCTGGTCGCCGCTGGATTTTCAACATGTTGAAATATTTTCGGAGACAGTCGGCGACAGTGGGTTTGACGCCAATGAGCGTAGCTTGACTGCACAAATTTTATGTCGAAGGGGGGTCCAGTTGCCAGTTTTACGGCAACCTGCTACGACTACGATAGTCGCTGGCCTAAGTGGGACAGGCCCATAAAGGTGAAATTCGTGTGTTTTAAAACACGAATAAAACAAAATAATTAAAAAAAGTAGACGTAAAGATTTGATTGCAAGTGACAATTTCAACATGTTCCAGTCTGTGTTGAATGGGACTTTTCCTTACCTCTCCTCGTTTTGCAATTTTAAACTTTCTCTCTAAAATGTGATGATGTGGTATACGACTGTTGTTGCCTATTTTTAATTATTTATCCCAATGTAGCTGTGCCACCTTCTTCAAACTCTGCCAAATTTGGAGCTTCCGTAGAAATATTGAGTGAAGAATTTCACACGTTGAAAACTGCAACAATGAAACAATGTTAATGTATTTTCAAGTCAGTGTAGTGATAGACGGTGGGAGATTGACGATTTTGGCGGCTTCATGGCTTTTTGTTCTTTTTTTCTCAGTGCCTTTGTAAAGGGAGTGAGGTTAGAATGGTAACAATATCCAGCAATCATTGGGTTCAACTGGTCTGTACAAAGTAGCATGTACAGCTGTGTGAATTTTGTTTTCTATTCCCCTTTTATCTGAAACTGTAGTCAAAGCGATTGACACGAGTAGTCGTTTATCTTTGTATAGTCTAGGTGTATAGAGGGAGAGCCCTGCGAGCAGTCTTTGGATTTCTCCTCATACTGGGATCTGGAACACTGCCAGGAACAGAGTACTCCAGACTAGCCATCATTCAAGTGGAATCCTGGACGGGCAGAGGTGCGTGAAGTAAATTGCCACCGGCCGAGGCTTGTATCATTGGATTGCCGAAGGGCAGAAGTGCATGAGACTTATTACTCCTTATTAATCTTTTACTAATCCTTCTGCGGTATTTCACTATACTTTAATAAACATAGTTTATTTCTCTATCATTGATCCTGCTTGTACCATTACAGTCTCTCATGGTGCAGGAAGGTGTTCACAGCTGTTTTAGTTTAGTTTATTATTGTCACATGTACCGAGGTACAATGAATAGAATAGAATAGAATAGAATGCCTTTTATTGTCATTCAAACAACTTGGTTTGAACGAAATTGCATTTCTACAGTCTTAACATTACAAAAAAAAACAAGACCCACACTTAACACAATTTACACAAACATCCATCATAGTGAATCTCCAACACCTCCTCACTGTGATGGAAGGCAAAAGTCTTATCTCTTCCCTTTGTTCTTCTCCCGTGGTCCAGCAGTCCAACTGCAACGTCGAGGCGACTGGGGCTCCCGATGTTAAAGCCCCCGGCGGGCGATGGTAAGTCACGCGGCCATTTAAGCCGAGCCAGGCGATGTTAGGCCCTGCTCCGAGTCCTTTAAACCCCGCGATTCTGGCGGGAGAAGTTGCCGTCGCGGGAGCTCCGAAAAGCGGTCTCCCACCAGGGACCTGCGAGCTCCCGATGTTCCTGTCCACTGGGCCTGCGGCCGGAGCCTCCGAAGCTCCGGTTGGGTCGCAGCCGCGCACCACCACAGCTCTTCCCGTTCTGAAGTCGGCCAGCACCGCGATGGCAAGTCCGCAGGCTCCACGACTGGAGCCTCAGGTTGGTTGGAGGCCGCCGCCGGCTCCACGATGTTAGGCCCAACAACATCGGAGACCCGACAGGGAAAAAGTCGGGTCCCCGTACAGGTGAGAGATTAAACGGTTTCCCCCACATATACACAGCTAAAAATAATAAAACTAGAATCAAAAACATACATTTAACGAGACAATTTTTTTTTTTTAAAAGACAGACGGACAAACAAAAACTTTGTGTGCTATGTAGTCAAAGAAAAGACTATACAGGATTACAATCAAGCTGCCTAAGGATAAATGGTAGAACATTTAGTGCAAGATAAAGTCTTCAAACATGTTCAAGAATTGAATTACTTCTATGTTTCCTCTTTGGCAAAAATACTTGGATGCTTGGGACCAATGGATCACCAGCAGTTAGAACTTTGAGAAAGCCAGTCAGCATTCAATATAACAGTAACAACAAACTGCTGGAAGAACTGAGCAGGTCAAGCAGCAGCTTTCCTTTTTGTTCACTTTCCTTTTTATGGTTCTGATGCAGGGTCTTGACTCAAAACGCCCACATGTGCTGCTTGACCTGCTATGTTCCTCCAGCAGTTTGCTTTCTTGCTCCAAACCCACCCAGTGCAGTCTCTTGGGTCTCCTTATAACAGACAGTTAAGTCAAGTTTGTTGTCATATGCACAAGTAAGGTGAGGTGCAATAACATAAAAAAAGTTGCTTGCAGCAGCACCACACTAGCATATCAACTCAAACACCCAACAAAACATAAATTGAACATAATTTATACAAGACAGCGAAAATTAAAAAAACTGCAAAAACTAGACATTAGTGCAAAACACAATTTAAAAACAAGTCCATGACAGCATAGGAGGTTGTCCATGGTGTTTCACTGCTAAATAAGATTAGGGTTGTCAGTAATCTGACCTCTAGCATATCCTTTACCATTGTCGTGCAGTAGCAGGCATGGAGGTCTAGAACATACTGACATGCACCCTGCAGATAGCTGGCATTTCTTCATGAACTACTGGCTAGCTGTCACAATGGCCTCTATTTTTTCTCATATCCATTAAACCTGTTGCAAGGAAAGAGTGAGAGCACAATGTGGCAGACACAGCTACATGGAATTGGATTTATCCCTTTTGGAGCCTCGGTGGTTACTAGGTTTCAGCACATGGTTATTTGCAAAAGTAATAAATAAAACAGGAAAACGACTAAAAGTTTAGAAAAAAGAAACAATGTGAAGTATCTTTATAAGATTAGTGACATTGAATTTCAGAAGCTGACGACAGCACACAACAGATAACATACTATGAATTTCTGAAGTTTCCATATCCTACCTGCAATGGGGTAACCAGAACTGCGTGCAAATTCCAAATTCCAAATTCCAAATGCAGCACAATAAAAATCCCATAAAGCGGCATCATGACTTCCTGACTCGCATACTCAAAGCCCTGACCAATGGAGGCAAGCGTACCACACACCTTTCAGACCACTCTATCTGCTTGTTTTGCCATTTTGTGGAAGTTACGGACTTGGACCTCAAGATCCCTCTGTGCATCAATGCTGTTAAGAGTCTTGCCGTATAGCATCCTTCGCTATATCTTTGCCAATTGACATTCCAGAAGGGGATGCATTACTGTCCAATCCCCACAAGAAGAACCTAATGTGCAGTGGTGCTGAGACACCTTTGCCATCAATAGACATGCAATTCATCGGCAATATGGCCAGGGCCATCATTCACTGCACCAGCGACACCTATCCAGGGCCTCAGTGCCTCGTGATACATAAAATTCGGTGTACCGAGGGTCGATAGACATTGTGATTCAGCTACACACACGATGGCAGTCTCAGTGTGGACTACAACTTGTATATGTTCACTTTCCTTTTTCTGGTGCTTTGCACGTTGTACCTTTGTGAAGATTTGTCAAACGCCAGATGAAGCGAATTGAGAGGCTGTAGCTTCACTTGCGAGTGCAATGCAGGAGTGGGCTATGGAAACAAATCTAATTCGCTCTGCACCATGTATGTTTTACAGATGGGTAGCCTGATATATTTCAGTGTGCGCTGAGTGCAGTAATCAGACACAGCTTTTATATTTTTGTGAAGTCAAAATAAATTCAAGTTCCATGAAACTGAATTTTCCCAAAATGGGGGAATTTAAACAATTTGGTTTCTTGGAATTTAGTGCAGAAGTTAAATTGGGTTGATACTTGGATCAATGCACATGAAGTAGCAGCCTGTTGTGAAGGCTCCTGCTGTGTTTACGAGTTCATCCAGTGCTGAAAATCATCCCAGGCTAGGAGGAGGCTGCAGGTACTTGCATAGTTCGGAGGACTGGGCTGATCTTTGCAACAGTGATTCAGATCCACCAATCATGGAATACATGCTCAAAGCAGAGAGGTAACTGCATTGTTGTTGTGCCGTTAGTAACCCTCATGACCCGATTGATTTGGAGACTTTTTATAATCAATGTTATTGTAATGACTTTCGTTTTCCAGGCCCCCACTCCCTCATCTTTACTATGGATATGCAGTCACTCTACACCTCCATCCCCCACCAGGAGGGTCTTAAAGCCCTCCGTTTCTTCCTCGACCGCAGAACCAGACAATTTCCGTCAACCAATACTCTCCTCCTCCTAGCAGAGCTAGTCCTTACCCTCAACAGCTTCTCCTTTGGCTCCTCCCACTTCCACCAAATCCAAGACATAGCTTTGGGCACTCGCATGGGCCCCAGCTATGCCTGCTCTTTGCTGGGTACGTCAAACAATCCCTGTTCCAGGTGTACACTGGCCCTATCCCTGAACTCTACCTCCGCTACATTGACAACTGCATTGGTGCTACCTCCTGCACCCATGCAGAACTCACTGACTTCATCAACTTCACCACCAACTTTCATCCGGCACTCAAATTCACTTGGACCTTCCCCGACATCTCCCTACCGTTTCTAGATCTCACCATCTCCATCACAGGAAACAGACTATTGACCAACATCTACTACAAGCCTACTGACTCCCATAGCTACCTTGACTACATTTCTTCCCACCCTGCTTCCTGTAAAGACTCTATCCCCTACTCCCAATTCCACTGTCTACGCCGCATCTGCGCCCAGGATGAGGTGTTCCATACTAGGTCATCGGAGATGTAATTCTTTAGGAAACGGGGGTTCCCCTCTTCCATTATAGATGAGGCTCTCACTAGGGTCTCCTCGATATCCCGCAGCTCCGCTCTTACTCCTCCTCCCCCCATTCGTAACAAGGACAGAGTCCCCCTTGTCCTCACCTTCCACACCACCAGCCGTCGCAGACAGCATATAATCCTCCAAAATTTTCACCACCTCCAACGGGATCCCACTAGTGGTCACATCTTCCCATCTCCACCCATTTCTTCTTTCCGCAGAGACCGTTACCTCGGAAACTACCTGGTCAACTCGTTCCTTCCCACCCAAACCACCCCATCCCCAGGTACTTTCCCCTGCAACTGCAAGAGATGCAACACCTGTCCCTTTATCTCCCACCTCGACACCATCCAAAGACCCAAACAGTCTTTCCAGGTGAAGCAGAGGTTCACCTGCACCTCCTCCAACCTCATCTACTATATCCGCTGTTCCAGGTGTCAACTTCTCTACATCGGCGAGACCAAGCGCAGGCTCTGTGATCGTTTCACTGAACACCTCATATTTCGCATGGGTAGTTTACACCCCAGCGGTATGAACATTGACTTCTCTAACTTCAGATAGCCCTTGCTTTCTCTCTCCATCCCCTTCCCAGTTCTCCCACTAGTCTTACTGTCTCTGCCTACATTCTATCTTAGTCCCGCTCCCTCCACTGACATCTGAAGAAGGGTCTCGACCCGAAACGTCGCCCATTCCTTCTCTCCAGAGAAGCTGCCTTACCCGCTGTTGCTCCAGCATTTTGTGCCTACCTTATTGTAAACTCACACAGTTTATCCTTTGTATTTGTGATTAGAACTATGGGCAAAGTGGAACTCATCAGGCAACTTTATTATTGCCCTGAAATCTGCTCACAAATATACATAGATTCTTGATGTGGCATTCTTAATAGAGAACATATGGTGCTTTTAAAGTTGATATCACAACAACGTGACTGTATTGATTTATCAAAATTTATCAAAGTGAAGCTATTGCTGAGGAATGGGTACATTCAATTTCTTTGTTTGGTGCAAAGCATCAAGCAGGCTTTTGATGCTATGTAAAAGCTCCCTACATTATTTCACCTGGGAAGAATGTTTGGGCTCTGGGCAGTGGGGTAACTAATCTAACATACTTTAATTTAGATTTTTTTTTTCCTTGCCAATCTTTTCCTGAAGCCAATGTCTGCAAATTACTCCCTTACAGTGTACATGTGAACCTGCGCACCTTGAACTCTTGTCATCACCATTTTACAACTATCCCACTTTCCAGCCATCCCTTTGCCCACAAACAACCTACTCCAATCAACCTTTGCAAGTTCCTATCTAATATCAAAGTTGGTCATGTCCAAATTTAGAACTCTGTAGTTGTGGAGTTGTAGCCCAGACCTAATCTGTAACTATTTTAAAGTTAATAGAACTGTGGTCGCTGATCCCGAAAAGCTCACTTACTGACACTTAAGTCACTTCCCTGCTCAATTGCCTAAAAGTAAATCAAGCTTTGCCCTCTCCCTTGTAAGACCCTCTCCATATTGCCTCAGGAACCTTACCTTAACATAATTGACAAATTCCACCCAATCTAAGCCCTTGCACTATGACAGTCCATGTCTGCACTGGGAAAATTAAAATCTGCTACTATCACAACCCTGTCAGTTTTGTAACTGCCTGTAATCTCCTGGCATATTTGTTCCTGATGACTTCTTTGGGGCCTGTAGTACAATCCCAATAACGTGATCATCCCCTTTTTATTTTTTAGTTTCCCCATGTAGCCACACTGGCCGATCCTTCAGTAAAGTCATCTTGAACTACTGCTGTGATGTTTTTCTTAATCAATAAGGCAACTTCCCTTTTATCTCCATTACTATCTTGCCTGCACACCTGTACTCTGGAACACCCATCTACTTTCTGCCTGCACTGTAGGTGTGCTCAGCTCACTATAACTCCTGTCTATGACACTCTCATTCTCCCAGACAATCTTGAGGTTTTCCAGCTGCAACTGCAGTTTGTTCACCTGGTTAGGAGCTACAGCTGGACAATCTTCCCACGCATATATTCCTCAGGGTCACTGGAAGTCTCCCTGACTTCCCACATTCGCAGGAGCATGCCAGTTCCCCAATCTACCATTCCTACTGCACTAAGACCAAGGAAATGTCACACAAAAAGAAGCAGACCACACCCTCCTCTCAGCCTCCTTGCCAAAATCTCACAAGCCAAAGCTTCAGCACTTACCTTCAACCAAGTACGTGCACCTCAACTCAGCTGCTCCCAATAGGCCACTCTGACAGTGCCTGCCTTCTTTATAGACACACCTAGAAGCAGTCACTCCAGGACACAATCAGCACAATTAAACCCCGTGCTGCTCCTTCTCTCAGCTGCACGTGAAATGTCATATTAAAGTGAGACAGCACATCTATATATATAAATATTCCCATGGAATCATAAGTGATAGGAGCAGAATTAGGCCATTCGGCCCGTCAATACCGCCATTCAATCATGGCTGATCTAACTCTCTCTCCGAACCCCATTCTCCTGCCTTCTCCCCATAACCCCTGCTACCTGTATGAATCAAGAATTAGACTTGATTTTAAAAAAGCATCCTTTGTGTTTTTGTAGTAGATGTGGGCTTTTGTCTCCATATGTACCATACTCGTTGCAAATAATTATCATTACAGGATTGCATAATAAAGTCAAATTCTTAAATGGGGAAAGAGGCTGCAATGTGACTCCAGGGCTGGAAATGACTCACATTTATTACTAGGTCAAACTAATTATCAGCACAGCAAACCTGTGGATTTTGTGCATTATAAATTGTTTAATAGTTCCAAAAAAATTCCAGCATGTGTTTTTCATTGCTGATTGTCCTTTTGAACAGTGTTGGACTAAGCTGCATTTTGCCTGCTTACAGTTTATTAAATATCATTCCTGGAGATTACATACATACTTGGCGTGGACATTGTACAATCATGCTGCTACAACTGGCTTTGGATAAGAGAAATAAACAAGCAGCAGTGAACCAGGGTGGTAGGGTGTCACACAGAGAATCAGAGGAGGCTGTTTGAATGCAGCAATATGGTTGAGGAGAGTTGGACTGGAGAAGAAATGAAAGGCAAACAGGTAAGGTCAGTGTGTAGGAAGGAACTGCAGATGCTGCAGTCAATCGTCTATCTCCATTAATGAAGACGGTGAGATCAAGAATGGGGAGGGACGCGTTGGAGACGGTCAAAGTGAATTTGAGTGCAGGGTGTAAGTAGGTGGTGAAGTTAATGAAGTCCATGAAATCTGCATGGGTGCAGGATATAGCTCCGATGTAGTCATCAATGCAGCGAAACGAGAGTTTGATGATAGTCGATAGTCTATCTCCTGTGATGGAGATTGTGAGATCATGAAAGGAGAGGGAGGTGTCGGAGAAGGTCCAAGTGAATTTGTGTGCAGGATGGAAGTAGGTAGTGAATTTAATGAAGTCCATGAGTTCTGCATGGGTGCAGGAGGTAGCCCCGATGAGGTCAGTGTTTAGTGTTAAAACAACAGGATGAATTACCAGCAGATTATAGAGGTCCTCAACATGGATGTCCCAGAACAAACAAATCATTAAAATGTGGTTATTTCGTAAGGATTGAAAATTCATAAAACAAAACAAATCTGTGCACACAGCATATTGAAGTTATTTACACATGTACAAAGCAAATAACTTTGTGCACTGTAAGGAACTATAAGGGAAATGCACAGGTAAAAGCAGCTGGTGTTGGTTTAACCTGATCTGGCTTTATTATCGCCAGATATTGGAATAAAATTAAGCAAACTCTTCGCAAGTTCCCAGTGATCAAAGCAATAACACAAAAAAAAAGGCAAAATACCAAAGAAAATCAAAAACTTCAGTGGAAAAACGGAAACAGATTTAGAGATTAGATTAGAGATTAGAGATTCCTTTATTTGTCATTCAGACCTTTTGGTCTGAACGAAATTTCGTTGCCTGCAGTCATACATATAATAATAAATAACAAAACACACAATAAACACAAATTAACATCCACCACAGTGAGTTCACCAGGCACCTCCTCACTGTGATGGAGGCAAAAGTCTTAAAGTCTCTGTCTCTGATTTCAGGCACTTGTGCCATCTTTTTTTGTGTTTTGTGTTTTTCTGCCCAGAACCACACGCTCCTTGCTCTCCCAATGGGGGACAGACTTCAGGCACTGTGCTGGTGCCGATGAATCATCTGCATGTTCCTAATAATCAGAACAAAGTGCCTCTTCGGCCAAGCCCGACACCTAGGATAATGACAGTAATCATAAGCCGTTATAATTGGATTGACGAGGGTTGGAACATTGCTTGGGGGTGAAGCTGATGGGAATGTGTTGGGAAAGAGCATGATTGTGGATAACTTTTGCGTTCTTTGTGGATTTCTGCATGTGGTTTCTCGCTCCCCTGTGCTCCATGGATGAACTGCACTCAGAGATAATCACATTGTGGCTTTGCTGTCCAAAGAGCAACAATTTTCTGAAGATCCCTTGCTTTTCCAACACCACCTCCTCCCTCTCCTCCCCCTCCCCCCTCCTCCCCCTCCTCCTCCTCCCCCTCCTCCTCCCTCTACCCCTCCCCCTCCTCCTCTCCCCTCTCCTCCTCTCCCCTCCTTCCTCCTCCTCCTCTCCCTCTCTCCTCCTCCTCCTCCTCTCCCCTCTCCTCCTCCTCCCTCCTCCTCCTCCTTCCTCCTCCTCCTCTCCACCTCTCCTCCTCCTCCTCCTCCCCCCTCCCCTTCCCCCTCCTCCTCTCCTCCTCCCCCTCCACTTCTTCCTCTCCCCCTCCCCTTCCTCCCTTCCTTCACCTCCCCCTCCCCTTCCCCTCCTCCTCCTCCTCCTCCTCCTCCCCCTTCCACTTTTCATCAGATCTACATTCTCCCAGAATTAAAATGTCAAAGACTAGAGTGGATAGCTTTAAGGGGCAAAGTATAAAGGAGATCCATGGACCAATGTTTTTTTTACACAGAGAGTGGTAGGTGCCGGGAATACTCTGCCAAGGGTAGTGAGGGGGGGCAGATATGACAGGGGCATTAAACAGGCTTTTGGATAGGGAATGGAGGGATAGGGATGACATGCAGACAGAGGAAATTAGTTTAATGTAGCATCATGTTTGGCACAGACATTGTGGGCCAAAGGGCCTGTTTCTGTGCTGCACAGTTCTATGCACTGTGTACTGGATCTTCGTTGGTGAGTTCTCAAGCCGTCCGTTCACTTCTTCCATTCCATCATCGAATCTCTCCCCTCCTGCATAATATGCCACTTTCCAAAAACTCCTTAACTTTGCCACTGAGAGAAGGAAAATTGGTAAAATTATCAAAAACTTGCTTCCACAAATTCCTCCAGTATGTCTTCATGCATTCTTGTTTCAGCACCAAGCAGCTCCTCAATTCTTGCTGTCTGGTTGGCAGTAATGTATTCCTTCCAACATTGCTGAACATCAGGCTCGATTTTATTCACCTCTGTAAGTTCATTCTTCATTCTCCTACACTCCAAGGAATAAAGTCCCATCCTGCCCTGCCTCTTCCTCTGTCAGTCCTTCCAAGTCTTGGCCACATGCTTGTAAATCTTTTCTGATTCTAAAAGTCCCTGGGTTATATGAAGGAAGAAGAACACATGGAGGAAACCCAGGTAGTCACAAGGAGAACATGGATACTCTGCACCTCTGTAAATAGCTCATTCCAAGCTCCCCCCCAGTCTAGTTTCAGTCAATAAAATACTGAATCAAGCACTTGCGCAACTAAACTTTATTTTGGATAACACCACAACAGTTCCCCTCTACTATACCTAACCACCGCGGGTTCGATCCTTGTATCTGCTTGGCCAAGCCCTTCTAGACTCGTGCAAGCAGAGACACTCCAAAAGGTCACGCAGTCCCAAGCGTTCTTCCAGAAGATCGACATCGGACCTCGTGGGAGCTACCTTTTATAGGTCCCCGAACCTTGAGGGGCTGAACCACATGGGGGTGGTCTCTTTATAAACCAATTAAACATATTAATAATAACTACATAATTGACAGTTCCCGAACCCAATAATACAATCTTGAATACGTTGTATTTGAAAGAAGCTTCTAGAAGGAAGCAAACAAGAATAAACGCTGCAACATGTGCCCTGAGATTCAAACAGTTTCTCCAAGGCTCAACAATTCAACCAATCATCGATTAACAGGATGACCGTCTTGCAACATTATTTATACTATTTACAATGCCCTTGCAGCGATCCAATCGAAATGATGAATTTAAGGTTTGTTTGCAAAACTGCTGTACATTTTTATCAATTTAGGAGAAACAAGGAGAACACCTGGATCCCTCACCATCCTGCATACCAGTCTGAGCCTAGACTGGCTGGCGCCATCCAAAGCCTGTACATTTCAGCTGAGAAGGGTTAAGCAATTCTGACAAGTGCAGGGATCCTCCATTTTATGGTGTCTTTAATTTGGCCAGTATTAACATTCCTTCCTTTTATCATATATGATAAACCATCATTTATGATAACCAAATAATCAGATAATCAGATATACATATGTGACTATTACATTCTCCATCTATTAACAACAACAAGATGATGTTGTTGTTGTTAATAACAACTTCCTGTTGTTTTCGTGGGCGTAGCTTTACAATTTCCGTCTGATGAGTCATCACCTCCCAAGTTTTCGTGGGCGCAAATTCCCTCCATTCGTGTTGTTGCCCATTCTTCCATCACTTTCCATAGTGGAACCTATAACCTATAATTCCTGAAAAACTTGGGACAAAGCAAGTTACCATTCATGCACTAATGCTTTCCCATACATTGTACTGTAATTCTGTTCTGTCACAAACCCTTTTCTATTTCACTATCACTATTCTGCTCCATAATATCCTCTACTATTCTAGGATCAACACTAATCAGCCCTCTCCGTATTCACACAATGTTCTTTAATGTATATCTGATGATGGTTTCTCATATAAATTTCAGCTGGATTCAGTTCAGATTTCCCTACAGGCATGACTCTTATTTAAAACAAACCATGATTAATGTTCCAATTCAACCAAATTCAGTCTCAGCCTTCAATTTAATATTTTAAGTTTCAGGGTCCATCTCACCCTTGTCATTCCACAGCTTGTGGTCGATAACACAATTCCATCCAATTACTGTGGAATTCCCAGCTGTTCAAATTTAATCAATCAAGTTTCATATGTTGTCAATTTTATTATAAAGCCAATTAAGAATGCCGAATCTAGGGACAATTTCTTTACACCTTGATAATAGAAGCCGCTTTACTATCAAGGGTTAGACAAATTTAGATCCACCGGTCAAATACATCGACTGATACCAATATCTATTCCCTTCTTCCTCCTTCTAATGCAATCAGACTCAGTCAATAGGGGTTCTTTCTTATAACTAGTTTCCTTTTACCACTGAGTAACTCTTTCTGGATGGTTAGTATTGACCCGATCGGAACTCATTTACCACCACCTTACGTTCCCAGGGTATGTCATAACTTCTGATATCCGCTGGGGTCTGTCCCTTTCTTGATAGCAACTAAATAGTCCCGTCCCATCTTCGATTATCTTCCTATGGGTGAGTCAAGTGAAGAATGCCAAGTCAACAATCAATTCTCTAATTATTTTAAAATTATATTCCACAAGCCCTTTTCAAATCAATTAAATTTTTTATAACTAAATTTAGGCGCAAAGTGAGTATATGGCCCCCAAACCACAGAGGAGTACTTCATTTTCAAATCTAAATTCAATTCTTCAAATCGGAGCTTTCTTCAGAAAATGTTGGATGCTGTTCTTTTCTTTTCCGTTCACTGGTGTCAACTATATGGTATGTTAAAGTTGGGCATTAGGGTAGGTATCTTCTTCTTCTTCTTCCTCGATGTTACTTTCAAAGGAGTAGGAATACCATGGAGCAGCCTCCTCTATTTGTTGGCCTCTCCCAGATGTATCTTAGAGGGACAGGACAGTATTATTTCTTCTTTGTTGTTGGTCTTTGTCTCTGGGGAGCTACCTGGATGGAGATAATAACTACACATCCTACCTGAGCTGTGTCTTCTGTCCGTTCTTAAGGGTCCACATACTCTTTACCTCACTCCCCAGCTACTGTGTTCCTTTTCTTACTTTCTTTATTGCCCCTTGATTTCTCTTCCATTCTGCTATATTCTGTCTTCTCGCTGGGCACACCTTACTCCAATGACCTGATTGTGTACAGATGTGACAAGCCCCTTGATTGTTCTTTGCTCTAAGGGGTTTTCTTGGGCAGTTATAAGATTGTTTACAATTTTCTTTTATGTGATCTTCAGTTTTTACTATAATAGTACATCCAATTTTTTAATTCTGGTAAATTACTTGAGGGGGTTCTAGAGTAGGGGTCACATTTCCACGCCCTCAATTCCTGGACGGGTTGGTAAGTCAGGACTGAGAGAATGGGTTGGTTTGAGTAAACGGTGTGTGACTTCTTGGTTCCTGACATTCGGGCCAGCTCTCTCTCTGTTCTCTCGGGTCCCAGTAGTCTCTTGAATTGAAGGACCTCCTATAATTCCTGGCATCTTGGATATTTCTATATCTTCTAGGATCCCTAATTTCTTCATGATCCTGGAAATTCTTTCTTTGACCGCTCTCTCTCACTCGCTCCCTTGTCGGACAGGCTCGACTCCAGTGTCCTATTCCCCCACAAGTGTAACATTGATTAGGTAATGTGGTTGAATTTCTTTTACCCCTTGGTTCCATCGGAATGGGTTCTAAATTGGGAGTATAATTGTAATAATAATCTGAATAGTCTGGGACTCTAATTTCTCCCATTCCATTCCTCGCTAACATTTGGGGACTCCATGGTCCTGAGCCAGAGCTTGGTTCCTCCTTCTTGACCATACGTTCAGTTTCTCTTTTAGTTACAGGATAATTTTCCTGTTTCCTACCATCCTTCCAATAGTGCCTCACAGCTCTGGCCATTTGACTGGCGCGGTTCTCAGACCAGTCCCTGTTATCAGTCTTAATTGAGTCCGCTACTGTATTGGGGAGACAATTCAATAAGATGGCACAACATTGTGGGGCACTTACTCCATTTTGATAGTTTACGTCACCTGATTGGTCCATGTATAATTTTGAAAATCAGTCTAAAAATTCATCTGCTCCTTCACCCTTTTCTGGTTTTATTTCCAGAATTCGTGTTAGATCACTTGGCTTTTGAAACGTGTTTGCAAGGGCCGTTAAAACAGCCTCTTCTCTTGCATTATCATCCACTATTATGTTTGCCAAAGCTTCATATGTTGGGTGTCCTAGGGCTACTAGAAATTTGGTATTTTCAGCTGGAGTAATTATCTGTTGTATGGTCTCCCATAAGTCTCTGGAAGCTGCATGATATAAACGCATGGTGGTTCTCAGATAATCTATAAATGCAGCAGGTGACTTCTTTCTATCAAGGATTTTATTTAGTACTGCCATTATTTTATGGGGCTTCCACGGAGTATGGATGTCTGTGGCATGGGGATTGGTCGAATCAAAGGCTGTACACAGCACTTCCCTCACTGGGAACTGTCTATGGGATATCTGTTCAATTTGTAGACTTTCGGTTACATCAAAATCTATCTCGGTATCTTCAATCACTGTCTCACCCTCAGATGAATCTTCCCGTTCGCTAGGGGGTTCCCGATACTGTCCAAATAAGTCGTTCCTCTTTCTCACTGCTCGTTTAATCTGTCTAGGTTGTGGCTCACAGAAATATTCAGGCTGTTGCACTATATCTATCATACCTTTCTTTTCTTTAAATACCGGGGCTAACATTTTCGTTCTACTCCGGGTGCCGTAAGCTACTGGACGTTCTATTAATGGTGGAGTGGATAGAGTCAAAGAATCTGGCACATTATTACGGACACAAGTCATAGTAAGTGGGAAACGCAAGAGAAACATGGCGGGAGCTGTAAACTTCCGCTAGCGTTAATATTTGTCCATTCTTCCAAATATTCATCTCCTTCCCCCTCGAGGTCAGCACTAACCATTGGATCCCTAAACTTTAAATTCACAGGGACTAGTTTCCTTCCAGGAGATCTACCTCTTCCCTGTTCCGTGTGTTTTCCTTCATCTCTACTCCTGTCCTTCCTACTACCTGGAGGTCAATCTGCTTCACCTTCTCTCAGTTCTATTCCAAGTTTAGCAATCGCTTTTTCCCAACTTGCCATCCTCTTAACCTTTTTATTCGCCTTCCGTTCCTCATAATATTTTTTCCATAATCCTATTAATTCCTTTGCACTCTCGTTATTACTATGCTGCCAAATAATTAGTTCTATGTATTTTATCCCTTTTACTGTTCTAATGCCCCCCAGCGGCCATAGCTTGTTTCCTAATTTCTTATTTAGCGCTCCTGACAAATCTCTTAACTTCTCTGCCTTGTGAGGGAACTCATTACACATTATTTGCAGTGGGCTCCTTTCATCTTCTGTCATATCTCGGTCTATGCTGTTCCCCATGCCTCCGAACAACCGAAACAGAATTCCTAAATCCTTCACTCCTTCCTTTTAATCCCTAAATTTATCAAGCTCGCTCTTGAACAGTGGTTAATGGCTCCGAAGCGTCCGCTGCCTCGCAATTCTTTACTCCTTTGCTCCACCAATCCTACTCTCTTATTCAAATACTTCTCCTATCTCCCACAAGTCCACACACTTTCAACCTTACAATTTCCACAATCCTCAGTCATCCAAAGATCAGAGTACTCCAGGGAACAATCAAACACATTCGAGCACAATCAAACACCTTCTCGCAACTCGTTTAACCCTCAGTCGAAACACATGAAAATGAGCCCCAAAAACGCATGTAACACCATACACAGACAAGAAATCACACCGCTTATTATTACCAAGCACAACCACACTCCTACATAAACCCCAATCATTCATCTAATATCGCATTCAGTAACTGTACAGTTCCAAAAGCAAATCAATCCCACGTCGCGCTGTTATCAACCAGTGAACCCCTCCCTCTGATACTGAAGACTTTTGCCTTCCTAGGGTACTCTTTGCTGAGGATTACTACTTCTTAAATGACTACTTTCGCTCCTAAATGTTACTTTCCCCTGCTAAGACTGGACTTCTATTGGGGGACCTCTATCCCTCCACTCTAAATTCTAAGAATTAGGGGTACCTCTCACATCCGGGTACTTTTCACCAAGTAAACCAGGTTCCTGTCTCTCAGTTACTCTTCGCTATCAGGTACTAAACAACAATTGATCAGAGAGAGTACGAACTTCTGGTTGATCAGCCGCGATTTGGACTCCAATTACAATAACAGTCTTAATCAACTATTTATCTCTAACACGATTTGAACAGATATCACAACAATGTTTCTAACATTTCCAAAGTTAAATCAAAAACAATACACAGTACACAGTAAATACAATGCAATACCGGCAATCCTAATACACTATAACTACTACTTTAAAGCTTTATTATGCCCAGGTAAATCTGGAGATAAATATATATACACTTCAAATCAACATCAATTCACAATCTTTTAAATATATACCTCTGAAAGGTAGTTTTTTTTTGTTTTTTTAATTTATATTTTTTATGTATTAGAAGCAAATGTACAAGAATAGAACCAACGGCATATGAAATAATACAGTTATTGTACAGCTTCAATTTTAACTTTTAGCTATAGTTAGAAGAAAAGAAAGGAGAGAAAGTAAAAAGAGAAAAAGTGAAATGTGCAAAGATAGCATCCCTAGACTACCAAAGTGGTGTAGCCAACGAGTGAATAAATGATAGATAGAAGAGAGGAATAGCAAAAGTAAGAAAAATAAAAGGACAAAAAGAAAAAGAAAGAAAAAAAGTGGTGATATACCTGCCTCACATCACTTCCCACCCACCTCACCCAACCCGTACTTAGATTTAACTCCAAAGTTGTGTTGTACCATACTATCCTTGTAATAAATCAATGAATGGTGTCCATGTCTTTGAAAAAATGATCTGTTTTTTCTGCCAAGACAAGTCTAATATTTTCAAGATGTAGCGTCTCGGACATGTTTATAATCCACATCTTAAGAGTAGGGACAGATGTATGTTTCCAAAATTTGAGTATTAGTTTTTTCGCCGTTATCAGGCCATAATTAAGGAAACGTCTTTGAAATAATGATAGCTCAGAGCAGGCTTCTGACGTACCTAGAATAATCAATTCCGTATCGGGATCCAATTTTATTTTTAGTGTTTTTGAAAAAATTTCAAAAATCCGTCTCCAAAAATTATGTAACTTTATACAAGAAGCAAAGGAATGTGTTATAGTTGCTTCCTGAAGAAGACATTTATCACAAATAGGAGATACATTTGGAAAGATCTTATTCAGTTTAGACTTTGAATAATAGAGTCTGTGCAATATTTGAAATTGAATTAACGAATACCTAACATTAATCGAACAGTTGTGTATATATAGAAGGTTTTCTTCCCATCTGTCTTTTAGAATTTTTAGGCCGAGTTCATCTTCCCAAGCTCTTCTAATTACTTCTGATGATGAGATTTCTATATTTAAAAGGGTATTATACAGATATGATATTAACTTGTTTGACTCCGAGTTTCTATTCATACATTCGTCTAGTATGTCTGGCAACAAAGATTGGTAGTCTTGGGTGTATGATTACAGATAGTCTCGAATTTGAAGGTATCTAAAATATTGATTACCTTTCAGGTGATATTTCGACTGTAATTCTTGAAATGAGAGAAGAGTTCCCATCTCATAAAGATCTCCGAGTTTTTTGATTCGTAAACTTTCCCAATATGTGAAAGTTTTGTCTAAAATAGATGGCTTGAACAAAGGATTATTGGCAATTGGTGAAAGAAGAGATACATTTCTCAGTTTAAGGGTTGACTTCACTTGTCTCCAGATTCTTAAGGTACTGTGGATAATCGGATTTTTCTCATATAGTGTTTTCTTCAAGTTTATTGGAGAGAGAAGAATCGCGCCTATATTAAAAGGCGAACAATCCTCTCTCTCCATTATTAACCATTTAACCTGTTGGCCTGTGTTGTCCAACCAATAAATTACATTTTTAATATTCGTTGCCCAATAATAGTATAAAAAATTGGGGAGAGCCAATCCACCAGTTTCTTTAGGTTTACATAGGTGCCGTGTATTGATTCTATGTGTTTTATAATCCCAAATAAAGTTTTTAATCAGAGAATCAAGTTTAAAAAAAAAAAATTGGAAGATATATCGGTATTGATTGAAATAAGTACAGAATTTGTGGGAGGAAGATGATCTTTATGGTATTTATTCTGCCTATTAGAGACGTCGGAAGTGTTTTCCAAAATTGAGTAAGAGAATTTAATTTAGTAAGTAGAGGAGGAAGGTTTGCGTTAAATAAAGAAGTGTATTTTCTGGTTACATGAACACCAAGATATTTGAATTTTTCTGTAGCAATTCTGAAAGGGAATTTTAGAAGGTTTTATTGGCATAATTTCACTTTTGTTCCAATTTATTCTATACCCTGATAAGGACCCGAATTCCTCTATAAGATTTAATATACTTGGAATGCTAAGTTGGGAATTGGTGATATATAGTAATACATCATCTGCATATAATGATATTTTATTATTGGAGTATTTAGTGTTATAGCCGTAAATATTCGGATGTACTCTTATACTTTCCGCCAGAGGTTCAATCGCAAGGGCAAATAACAGGGGTGATAATGCACATCCCTGTCTATTGCCCCTGGATAATTGAAATTTAGATGAGAGTATATGATTAGTCAGCATTCTGGCAGTCGGCTTGTCATATAGCAGTTTTATCCACGAAATAAAATTTTCTCCCAGCTGAAATTTTTGCAATACTGTAAAAAGATATTTCCATTCTACTTGATCAAATGCTTTTTCTGTGTCTAATGAAATAATTGATAAGTCTTCTTTTATCGTTCTGTGTGAGTACATTATGTTAAACAGGCGTCTCAAATTATTAAACGAGTGTCTTTTGGGTATAAACCCAGTTTAATCTGGGTGTATTAATTTATTAACTTATTTATTTAATCTTCTTGCCAGAGTTTTAGCTAATATTTTCTGATCTGTATTTAACAGGGCGATTGCTCTGTATGATCCCGGATCTTCCAGATCTTTATCTTTTATGGGTATAAGTGTAATAGTTGATTCAGCTAGGGTTTGTGGTAATGTCTGTTCTTTAAATGCGTGTATATAAAGGTTATGTAAACGCGGGGAAATTACCTCATAAAATCTTTTATAACATTCGTTACTAAACCCGTCTGGACCTGGGGTTTTACCATTCTTCAATTAATTGATAGTCACTTCTATTTCTTTAATTGAAATCTGTGCTCCTAATTCCTCTCGTTCCACCGCATTAAGTGTCGGAAGATTACAGTTATCAAGAAAGTTTGTAATTTTTCTCGTTTCTGTTGATGTTTTGGATGTATATAAATTTTGGTAGAATTGGGCAAATCTTTCGTTAATGTCTTTTGGAAGTGTCAACAATTCACCTTTATCTGATCTGATTTTTTTTAATAGTATGGCCCTTTTCCACTTTTCAGCTGGCGTGCTAGAAGTTTGTGTGGTTTGTCGCCGAATTCAAAATTTTCCTGTTTAGTCATTTGAAATAGTCTAATAACTCTTGCAGAGAGAATTTGATTTAGTTTAAATTTTAATACTGCTATCTTATTATGTTTATCCACAGACGGATCTGTCGCGTTTTCTGAGTCCAGCTGTCTGATCTGTTCTTCTAGTTGCAATTGTTCCATCCTATTTTTGTTTTGATATGCTTGATATGAAATGATAGAACCTCTAATAAAAGCCTTAAAAGATTCCCATAAAAACGAGGGCGAAATACCTGGAGTATCATTGGTCTCAAAAAAGAGTTACATCTGTTGTTTTAAATATGTACAGCAACCTGAGTTGTTTAGTATTTGAGGATTAAACCTCCAGAACGATTTTTTATAGAACATTCCTGCTAGTTTTATGGTGAAGGTTAGCAGGGAATGATCGGAAATAGTACTATTAAGGTATTTAGGATTAGTTGTAAAGGGTATTAATTTAGTGTCCACCAGAAAATAGTCAATACGTGTATAAGTTTTATGTATGGATGAATAAAAGGAGTATTCTCTTCCGGATGGGTTTGCAATCCTCCATACGTCTGTTATATTTGTATTTTTTATATACGTATTTAGAAGTTCGCTTGATTTTGATTTTGTGATATCTCTTTTGTTGTGAGGATTTATCCAAATATTGATCCTTTACAGTTTTTACAAGGAATTTGTACACAAGTTAACTTGGAAGGAAAGATATATACACTAGGAATTAACCAGCACCTCAATATGAGATACTGAATATTATTGAATTTGATCCAAATTCAAAATTTGCACGGAACGTCTCTAGGAACATGAAATTTTCAGATGGATTAAAGTACTTTTGACCAATTTACTTTAACCACTGAATTCCCGATACCTTTCGAGATTCCTTCCTCTGTTTTACAGGGATCCGGAGATCTCACGCAGGGGGGGATTTTAACCCACCTATTAAGTACCGGGTGTCAGCGCGTAGCCTCTTCATGCTGGCAGCCGATGCCGATTTTCGGAGGACGCCTTTCCAATCTGCACCCCCAGCAACGATGCAGTACTTTGACGCTTAGCACCGCTTAAACCCAGTTTGTCTTTAAATATCCCGCCAATCAGTTATCCAACTCTGGCTGGGCCTTTGGCCCGAGTTTTGCAGGCCTCTAACCCAAAGGAGAGGGCCTCTATCCCAACCCAATTTTTATGGGCCTCTAACCCAACAGAGGGGGCTTTTAACCCAACCCAAAATTGGCCCAGCAGCAGCTGCAGCTACCAGCTTTGACCAAGAATTTCGGGCCTCTAAGCCAGGAAAGGGCCTCTAACCCAACCCCAGTAGGGCCTCTAACCCACCCTGGTTTTATGGGCCTCTAACCCAAAGGAGTGCTATGTGCTTGCTAGACTCTGTTCTACGATCACGTTGGGACCCTTTCCCAAGCCCGTGAATGATCGATCTGCTCCGACTAGCGAAGTGCCGAAAATCAATGCGAAAACCGCACCATGGCGCCGATTTCTGCACTTGCGATCAAGACAGCTCAACGCCCTTAAGCGCAAACTTGTTTTTGGAGATCCGTTGAGTTCCCGACGAGCCCCCAATATAAATAGCTTGTTCTAAGCTCCCCCCAGTCTAGTTTCAGTCAATAAAATACTGAATCAAGCACTTGCGCAACTAAACTTTATTTTGGATAACACCACAACAGTTCCTCTCTACTAAACCTAACCACATAGGGTTCGATCCTTGTATCAGCTTGGCCTAGCCTTTCTAGCCTCATGCAAGCAGAGATACTCCAAAAGGTCACGCAGTCCCAAGCGATCTTCCAGAAGATCGACATCGGACCTCGTGAGAGCTACGTTTTATCAGTCCCCGAACCTTGAGGGGCCGAACCACATGGGGGTGGTCTCTTTATAAACCAATTAAACATATTAATAATAACAGTACATAATTGACAGTTCCCTAACCCAATAATACAATCTAGAATGCATTGTATTTGAAAGCAGCTTCTAGAAGGAGGCAAACAGGAATAAACACTGCAACATGCCCTGAGATTCAAACAGTTTCTCCAAGGCTCAACAATTCAACCAATCATCGATTAACAGGATGACCATCTTGCAACATTATTTATACTATTTACAATGCTCTTGCAGCGATCCAATTGAAATGATGCATTTAAGGTTTGTTTGCAAAACTGCTGTACATTTTATCAATTTAGGAGAAACAAGGAGAACACCTGGATCCCTCACCATCCTGCATACCAGTCTGAGCCCACACTGGCTGGCGCCATCCAAAGCCTGTAAATTTCAACTGACAAGGGTTAAGCAATTCTGACAAGTGCAGGGATGCTCCCTTTTATGGTGTCTTTAATTTGGCCAGTGTTAACACCTCCACCCTTTTCCCCACATCTCCAAACCACCCCAAAAAGATACAGGCAATGGAATCTAATTTTGAAGAAATGAATGATACCTTTTTAAACACACTTCTCGCATTTACATGGCTTTGATTGTTGCTCTGAAGCTTTGTTAGCGCTGTGTCCTGATGTGAGGAGCCAGCAAATTTGAGTATCCCACAGGATCCATCGTACCCTATTCAATCAGTAAGTGGTGCTTCTGAAGATAGAATTAACTTTCTCTGTGTCTCATGGCCTGTAGATCCCATCCTAACCAATGTGGCCATTCATTGCCTTGCATGTCTCTCAAAGTAGATTCATGCCAGCAGTATTATCATGAACGGATCGGATCGGATCTTCCATTGCCAAAGGAGCATCCCTCAAGTCATGAACAAAGCAATAAAGCAGTGCAATGTGCGTTTCGTTGAATGGTGAATATTCAACAATAGTCAATGTTTGCACCTTCGTGGATTAAGGTAATGAAAAAATTACACTGATATTGGCAGAAATGAGCTTTGAGCCATTTAACGTTGTTGCCTGTGTACATTGTGCCAGATAGTTGAGCTTGACTAATAACACCTACTTCAATTTTGTAAGTTAAGAGATTTTAACTGACGTGGTTAGTGCTGCGACCGTTTCGGGTCATATATGGGGCAGAACAGTTTGCGAAGTGTGGTAAACAATTAGCTGGAGAAACTCAGCGGGTCAAGCTGTGCATTCCAAAGTGTGATTTGTGTGTGTATAAAAATTGAAACTGCATGCTTCCATTTTATTTGCATCTAAAGAATAGAAACTACAGTTCAATTAAGCATTATGTTTTGTTAATAGCTTTAGCTAAGAAGCGACAAATTATTTAATTCAAAGTGAAGGTACAGCATTTTAGTTTGTAATCTAAGCATTGCCTTTTAAAGATTAGATTTATAAATGGCAGCAGTAGACATGTTAATCTACTATAATATCGATTGGCTTTGGTAGAACACGTTACTGTAGGAAATGATTATATATTTTCCATGTAGTGATTACACATGAACTTTGACATATATATCTGTAAGTATCAATTAGCCCCAAGGAAACTAATCGAAACTAATAACACAATAACACTTGCGCCAGTCTTCTAGACAATCTAGACTCCCAGAAATGTATATACATGATGTCATCTCTCTTGCACTACATTCAACCCTAGATCACCTTGTTAATAAGAAGACTTATGTGGTGATGTTATTTATTGACTACAGCTCATACTTCAACCCATAATACTGAATAAACTCATCCCTAAACTTCTGGACTTGTGGCCTCCATCTGCAACTGGACATCGTGACTGGCAAGCTTCTGTTGGTTAGAATGCATCAGGACAATAACACAACCTTCAACATCAGCAAGACGAAAAAGTTGACTGTTGACCGATGGAAGGGTGGGGTTGGATATGACCGTGTTCTCATCGACAAAGTTGCTATAGAGATCAAATCAGTCGAGTTTAATGTCAAGTGCACAAGTATGATGAGGTACAATGCAGTAAAAATCTTGCGTGCAGCAGCATCACAGGCAAATAGACTCAGCCACACCCACACAATGTTAATTATACGTAATTTATACATAACTTACACAATTATGCACATGGCAGGGAACAGAATAAGACATTAAATAAAAAGACATTAACGCAAAAGGTACATAAACAGAAAAAAACATGCGATGGTAGACAGCTTCAACTTCCTAGGCATCTACATCACCAGCAAACTAAACTGGTCCTTTCACACTTATGTAGTGATCAAGAAAGTACATGAGCGTATTTCATCGACCTCTGAGAAGATTTGGCATGTCCATGAGGGTTTGCTTGAATTTCTACTAATGCACCATAGAAAATATTCTGATATACATCTCAATCTGGTATGGCAACTGCTCTGTTCTGCTCTTGACAACGTAAACCTGCAGAGAGTGATGGGCACAGCCCAGTCAATCAAAGACTCGTCACTGCCATCCAGTCCATCGTCCCAATGCATTGTATCAGGTAGGCTGAAATATCATCAACTACGCCTTCCACTTTAGTCATTCTCTTTTCTCTCTTCCACATTCAGAAAAAGATACAGGAGCTTGAAAGCTGGTTGTCCAGACTTAAGAACATCTTCCTCACTGTTATCAGACTCCTGAACAAATCACCTCTTTCACATCCCATTCCTGGAGGTGCTATCATGCACCTTTATTCTTAACGCTGTGTAGGAAGGGACTGCAGATGCTGGTTGACACCGAAGATAGACACGAAATGCTGAAGTAACGCAGCGGGACAGGCGGCATCTCTGAAGAGAAGGAATGGGTGACGTTTTGGGTCGAGACCCTTCTCCTAATTCTACCTTGTTGGGTTATTCTGTTGTTATACTTTAATATTCCTGTGAATAAGGAATTCTGTTGCACTCTGGTGCACATGACACTAAGCTAATCTGAATCTGAACCTAAATGTGAATCTTGCAAAAAAAATTCAAATCAAATGCAATAGCCTCCAGTTAACTAACTTGGTGCAAGATCCTTTCATGAAGATATGCTTAATTATTATCATTCAACCTGTGTTATTGCAGGTTTTAATTAGCAGTCAGTGTAGAATTGAAGCCTTTCATTTTACAAACCCTTGTCATCAATTACACTGTTTTGTCATCAATTTAGAACACAGCAAAACACATTTGATTTGTGCTCTCATAAGAACTCAAATAACATTTGCTTAATAGGAGGCTTTTGTTGTTTATTCAGATGACATGTTTCATAATAATAAAACAGGTAAATAGAAACATAGAAAATAGATGCAGGAGGAGGCCATTCGGCCCTTCAGCCATTCATTATGATCATGGCTGATCGTCCCCTATCAATAACCCGTGCCTGCCTTCTCCCCATATCCCTTGACTCCACTAGCCCCTAGAGCTCTATCTAACTCTCTCTTAAATCCATCCAGTGATTTGGCAGGGAATTCCATAAATATATGTATCTTTGTCTGCATCATGTATTGCCCAATTGTAAAAGGCCTGTCTCACGGGTATGCGGTTACTGGCGGTTACTGGCGGTGAAGCAGGAAGTTGGGACCGCTCGTGGACCGCCAGAGACTGCGGGGTCGGTCCCACGCACACCGCACGGTGCTGTGGCGGCACGAGCACTGCCACAGCTGCCGCCAGTGCGGCACGAGCACCGCCACAGCCGCCGCCAGTGCGCCATGAGCGCCGTGTGCGGCACGAGCACCGCCACAGCGGCCGCCAGTGCGGCACGAGCACCGCCACAGCTGCCGCCAGTGCAGCACGAGCACCACCACAGCCGCCGCCAGTGCAGCACGAGCACCGCCACAGCCGCCGCCACAGTGCCGCGATCACCACTAGCACCGCCACAGCCCCGCGATCCAAAATGACGTCATCGCGTAGCGCGATGTCGTCATCACCTGACGCCGCGCGACGTCCTTTCGCAGTCGGTCCGCCTTTTTTAGCTGTTCACGTCCAAACAACGCGAGATCTGAGACTTCAACAGTGTAACATTTTACCGTGTTTTTTTAAACGGAGTGCTTGGCAGCTTATTATCAACATGAGGAGAACAAGGAGTGTAAGAAGATCGATGCAGGGCAAAGTAAAAAAAATAATAATGGGAAACATTCAGGTACTGGAGGGTCCAGCCACTGCCCCTGCTTCAGTATCTGTCCCATCTCCTGCCCCATCTTCTGACTCAGCACCTTCATCAGTTCCCACCCCAGTTCCTACCCCATCTGCTTCCCCATCTGCTGCCCCATCTGCTTCCCCATCTGCTGCCCCATCTGCTTCCCCACCTGCTGCCTCATCTGTTTCCCCATCTGCTGCCCCATCTGCTGGCCCATCTCCTGCTCCAGCTTCTGTCCCTGCATGGGTGTTGAACAGGTCTGGCTCAAAGCCTTATAATTTTTCTCGGGAACAAGAGGGGGACCTGGTGGAATGGTATCAGGCCCACCATGAGCTGTATGACAAGACCCACCGTAATTTCAGGAACAGGGGTCTCCGCAACGTCATTATTGAAGAAAAGGCGAAGGAGTTCCCTGACTGCTCTTGTAAGTACATAATTTGTAGTTTATCTACATTTCTGTGTTTGTAATTGCAGTTCCAATTCAGATTATAAGTTGCTCAACACTGATCTTCATTTATTCTATGTTTTCACAGATGACCAACTGTGTCAATGGCTAAAGAGTCAGAGGACACGGTTCGGTAAACTGTCTCAAAGTCTTGGCAAGTCTGGCTCTGCCAGTAGGACACTGACTGACAGAGACCAGTGGATATATGATAAATGGGGATTCGTGCGGGACCACATAGTCAGAGTGCAGAGGAAGGAAAGTTGCAGGAAGGTGAATAGTTAAGAAAATTATGTGACAATTAATATTTGTCGGCAAGTCAGTCAAAATTATTTTTAACAATGATAACTTGGTGTTCACTTTTCTTGTTACGTCCTGATGGCCTTGCACATTTATGATACGCATTCACTTTCTTCAAGTGTACTGTGGGGGTTTCAACGTGCGCGGACTCGAGTGAGGGCGAGCCAGAGGGACCACCAGATGTACCCTCAGATGGCCCCTCCGGGTCCGGCACTGCTGTCGAACTGCAGCAGCACGCCAAACGGAAGCGAGCCTGCACAACTGCGGCAGACAGCGATGTGCCTGTTCAAAGTCTTCAGCGGGGGATGTTCAGGGATGTAAGTGCTTTTGGATTAACCATCATCAAATGTCTCATTCACTCCGCCCTACGTCCACGTTTCTCCATCGCATCCCAAAATATAATTATCATGATTGTACTCTCTTGTTGCAGATCATGGAACAGGCAAAGACAATGTCGAACATGATAAACGTTTTGTCACAGCCAAGGACGTCGCAGGAAAGAATCGTCCATGCGTACGCAATGCTACTGAGGGAGGAGATGTTTCTGATCCCTGAGGCAAATTGGCAACGCTACAGCATAGAGGGATTGGCCTTGGCAAGGGCGCACAGACTTCCTCTGCCAGTAAAATATTTTAATCAAAGTTTATTGAATTTATAAAAGTTTTAATTTAATGCTGTTTATGAATCATTTACTACGATGTTCTTTGTGTTGCAGAGTCTGATGAGGCCCATGCCATTAGTGTCACAGCAACAAACTATGATGATGCCACCACAATATCCTCCCCGGGTACACTGTGAAACATTTGTGAGTCTTCAGCCTGACTCAAGATTTTCTCTGACACACAGCTTGTGAAAGGTTGTGATTTGTTTTATTTGATTTGTTTGGCACCAATACATATTGATACGCTTATGTGTTTTGCCACCAGGCAAGGATGGAATCCCGTTCTATGGCATACCCGTGGATGGCAGGCCCCCCCCCCCCCCACTATGTCAGTGGACACACCCCACCGCCACATCATTCATCACGTGGCATGGATAGGCTAGGGGAGACAGAATTCCCTGTGCAATTTGAGGGTCCCGAACCAAGCGCCAACTCTGGCACAGAACTCACAGAACTCTCAGACTTTTATATGGATAATTGACCTGTGGACATGGGCCGTAAGGAGTGAGGTTGCCCCCAACATTCACTATTGTGTCTGCTTGTGTGTTGCACATTAACGTTTAATTCACTGTTGTTTCTCACTACGTTATTTGTTTGCTTGCACTAATGAACAATGTTCTGTGGAATTGTGTTGCACAGTTAAAAAGAATTTCTTGTTTTTCAATAAGTTAATTGTTTTCACTAAATAAACAGTTTAATTTTAATATTGTATAGTGGAAAAAAGTGTTTGTTAATCATGGCATAGATCTCTCATATGGAAACAACGTCTAATGATGGAATGCATCTCACATACAAAAGCATTGATTTATTAGAGAAATAAAACACAAACAGGCATTGAACTGCATTGAATTGCAACATTTGTCATTATACGCCATGAAAATCAAACAATGGCATTTAAACGCTTTAAAGATCAGGCAATTTCGACTTCCGGTAGCGCCATGGAACACTAAGGGTGCTGCATTGAGCTCCTCTCCCGTAAAATCGCTAAAAAGCCATTTAAAAGTCGGGACCGACTAAAAATAACTCACCGGAGCTGCTTGGCGTCGCATAAGGGTGACATCATCAGGAAAACGACGCTAAAATCGGTAAAATTCGGGACTTTTAAATGAGAAGAGAGAAAAGCTCCAGAGCACCCAAGAAAACTACTATAAGTCTCCAGCTTGAAAAAGTTTTGGATACTCTGCAAACTACAGAAGAAGGCTCAGAAGAAGAGTCTTACAGTCAAGGAGCTGTGCTGGAAATGGCTGCAAAAGGAGAAAAGAAGGAGAAGGAGGTAAAGCAAATGCTTTTAGATATGACTGTTACAATTAATACAACACTGGAAAAGATTCAGAGTATGGGGACTAAGATGCAGAGTATGGAGACTAATATGGAGATATTTTCTCATAAAATTGATGGTGCTTGTGCTGAGTTAAAGGAGCTGAAGAAGCAACATAATGAGTTTGATAAAAAACTTAAATCAGAATTTGTCAGAATCGAAAATGATTATAATAAGAAATTTACTGGTGTAAATGCTAAGATGGGCGACATTGATGAAAGAATGGAAGAGATGGAAAATGATATGAAAGAGATGATTACGGAAATAAATAGTTTGAAAAAAACAAAAAAAGCTGAAGAAGAAAAACTTGCAAGAATGACTGATGTTTGGACTTGGAAGCGAGATCGAGAAGGCAGAATTTGAGAATTGTTGGAGTAAGAGAAGGGCGAGAAGGACATGTATTTCAAACACGTACTTTCGTTGCTGACTTACTCAAAGATGTTTTTAAACTGCCGGAAGAATTAAGAATAGATATCGTTCACCGAGTTGGACGTGTCTCAAGAGGCATAAATGCTGCTCCAAGACAGATAATTGTGAAATTTCTTGATATCTCTTCAGTGGAATTTATACTGAATAAGATTGTTCATGGGGAGAATTTGATATATCGTGGGGATAATATTCGATTTTTCCGTGATTATCCTCCGGAGGTCGTCCAGAGAAGGAACTTGTTTACACAGACAAGAAACATACTGAGAGGAATATCCAAGGTCAGATATGGGGTGGTCTTCCCAGCAAAAATTAAAATTACTTATAACGGAACTGAGCGCTCATTTATGGATCCCGAAAAAGCATTTACGTATGCAGAGATATCGTGAGAAAAGCATCGAAAACATCGGAAGAAGATGTCGAAGAGGAGGAACATTGAATTTCTTAACTTTTAAGATAGAGTTGGAACTGGCTAAGATGGTGGATTTTTCCATACAGTTACCGAGCTTATCTGTCTGGAATGTGTATTTGAGAACATTGTCCATGTTTCACCTTGAATGAAAAGCTCAAAGATAAACAAAAGGATGTTGAAGATACAGAAGTAATGAAGGAATGTATAAGGGACATGGACGAGATGATATTAATACTAACTGTTGATTTAAGAAAATATCTAACTATTATATTCTAATTATAATTAACCAACTAATTTAACAAATTTAATAATACTAATTATTTGTTATTGTATGTAGTAAATATGAACAAATCATGAATAAACCATTGCTTATAAATAGTAATTAACCAAAATGTCTATAACATTACTAACGTATTTTTCTTGTGTGGGAAGGAGTAAGGCGCAACATAAACTTGGAAAAGATCCAGGAATGAGGTTAACCCCTCGGTACCTGCTTGTATGGTAGTTGGTTAGATAAATTGGAAAGGCATAAATACTTATAGAACTGAGAATATGTTGTGTTTTATATTTGGTTTTTTAATTTTTTTTTACTTTTTTATATTTTTTCTCTGAGTCTTTTTGCTTTTTACTAGTGCTAGTTTGATAAATTTAAATAAGAATAAACAAGATATGAGACAGTCTGTAGCTTTTTATGAGATGTTAATAAGGGATTGGAGTTCAATGTAAAACAACACCAACGGAAGTCCATACATTTTTCGCCACCTTAGGTGGCTATTTGTCTTTAAGTTATCTTTTCTTAGATACCTTAACTTTACTTTTTTTTTTAAATCACCATATAAATTTGTATTTGCTTAGTTTTTGTGTAATCAACTTTAAATCACAATTTTTCTTTCTTTATCTAAGGTACTTTTGGAGAAGGAGATGTAATATAAACTTAAAAACTTGGGATGACCACCCAACACCCAGAACTCTGAGGTATTTGTTTGCACCATATGATTCAAGAATACTACTTTGATATACAATGCAAGACGATAGACAAATAAAGAACGGAGGAATCACATTCTGTAGTTGGAATATAAGGGGTGCCAATGAACCAATAAAGAGGGGTAAAATTTTTGCTCATCTAAAATCTTTGAAAAGCGACATAATTTATTTGCAAGAAACCCACATGAAACAGCAAACACAAATGAGATTAAAGGCGAAGTGGATAGGTCAAACATATTATTCGTCATTTACTTCTAAATCTAGAGGTACGGCTATTCTTATTCGAAAGGGTATAGATAGATAGATAGATATGCCTTTATTGTCGTTCAGACCGAAGTCTGGACAAAATTGCAGCAATCATACATATAATACAATAAAAACAACAATAAACACATATTAACATCCACCACAGTGAGTCCACCCAGCATCTCCTATCTGTGATGGAGGCAAAAGTCTTAGGTCTGCAGTCTCTTCCCTCCTCTTCTCCCTCTGCGCTGAGGCGATACCCCCGGGCGATGTTAAATCAGTCCCGCGGCTCAAATACCGCGGCTCGGGGTGGTCGAAGCTGCCGCCCACCAGTCCTGCAGACGCAGCCGCTGGCCCGTGGCCGAACCCTGGACTCAGGCCACCACCGCCAGAACACCGTCCCAGCCACCCTCACGTGAGTACCGTGCCGTCTTCAGCCTCGGGCTGGGCCGCCCCCGACATGGGCGCCGAACCTCCCCCGAGCCGGGCCGCCCCGACATGGGCGTCGCTTCTTCCCCGGGCCGGGCCGCCCCGACCTGGGCGTCGCTTCTCCCTCTGGCCAGGCTGCCCCGACTTGGGCGTCGCTTCTCCACCCGGCCGGGCCGCCCCGACTTGGGCATCGCTTCTCCCTCCGGCCGGGCCGCCCCGACATGGGCGCCGAACCTCCCTCGGGCTGCGAGCGCCGCACCTCCCCGAGCTCGGCCGCTCCAACGGGAGCCTCGTTCCACCCTTGGGCTGGCCGCCCTCACGAGAACGCCACAACCTCTCACGGGAGCACTGTTCCAGCCCTGAGCTGGACCACCCTAACGGGAGCGAGCTCAGGGCGAGTCCTGACGGGCTCTGCCTCCGGGGCCTCGAGGTCATCAGCTCCATTAGGCCTCAGCGCAGACGGAGGCAGAGAAGGGGAATACAACAAAAAAGTCGCATTCCCCCGCAGGGAGAGACTGCAAACCCCGTTTCAACCCCCCACCCCCCCAAAACACAAACTAAGAACCAAAAACTAGACTAACCAAAACAAAATAAACAACACAAAAAACACAAACAAACGGGACTGCCGATGAGCCGCTGCAGCCAGGGCCGCGCCGCCACTCCGCCATGCCACGCCTTCCAAATTAAAGAATACTATATCAGATAAAGAGGGAAGGTACATCATAGTTTCGGGAGAAATTTATGCAACCCCAATAACTATGATAAATATTTATGCTCCGAATTTTGATAACCCTAAATTTTTTGATAAAATTATAGATATATTATTAGAGTTTAATTATCAAAATGTGATAATAGGGGGGGATTTCAACCGTGTTTTAGATCCATACTTAGACAAATCAGTAAAACAAAGGAGGAGTAATTTAAAATCTAAGACTAGTGAACTTCTAAATACATATATAAAAAATACTAATATAACAGATGTATGGAGATCTGCTAATCCAGTAGGAAGGGAATATTCGTTTTACTCTTCGGTACATAAAACATATCCAAGAATTGATTATTTTTTAGTGGATATGAAATTAATGCCATATACAATTAATCCAACATACCACATTAGTAGTATCTCTGATCACTCTCCGTTGACTTTTTCAGTACTTTTTTTTTTTTTTTTTTAATTTTTTTAAAAATTATTTTTATTAGAAGTACAGTAAATTACAGTAATACACAACACTTATATCTTAATACATTTTTTATACCGCTTCATTTTTTTGAGCTTTAAGAGAAAGATAGAAGTAAGAAAAGTAAAGAAAGTGCGCAAGAGGCGTGAGGTGCAAGAGAGTGTTGTGAAAAGAAAGCCCCTTAGAAAAGAAGTTAGAGAAGGAAGTAAAGTAAGAAAGTAGATCCAAGAAAAGAAAGAAAAAGAAAGTAGGAACAATCGCAGAAAGGGAACCACCAACCAAGTCTGTTTTTATTGTTTTACCTCCCATTACCAGGTCCTGATACCATTTCTTTATTTATTTATTTTTTAAATTACTATTGCACCTCATGCTTGTAATAGGTCCAAAAACGTAGACCACGTCTTTTGGAATTGGTCTGCTTTACCTGCTAAGAGGAATCTCATCTCTTCCAGATGTAATGTTTCCAACATATTTGATGTCCACATTTTTATTGTTGGTGTGGGCGCATTTTTCCAGAATTTAAGTATGAGCCTTTTTCCCATTATTAGCCCGTAATTGAATAAGTTCTTCTGATACACGTTTAATTCAGGGATACCTTCCGATATTCCAAAAATGATCCATTCTGGTTTTGGTACCAGTTTTATTTTAATTAATTTTGAGAAAATATCAAATATTTCATACCAGAATTTTTGGATTTTTGTACAAAAAACAAAAGAATGCGCTATGGTAGCTTCTTGACATAGACATTTATCACAGATTGGTGAAACATTAGGAAAGATTTTATTTAATTTAGTTTTTGAATAATGTAGTCTATGTAATGTTTTGAATTGGATGAGCGTATGTCGTACGTTGATCGAACATTTATGCACCTGTAGTAAGTGGTTATCCCAGCTCTCTTTTGAAATTTTTATAGCTAATTCTTGTTCCCAGTCTCTTCTAATTCCTTCTGTTGTGGGTATTTCTATGCTTAAAATGATATTATATAAGTACGATATTAGATTAGCTGATTCCGCCTTTGTCTTCATTGCTTCATCTAGTAAGTCGGAAGGCATATTATGATAGTCTTTTGTGTTTTTTCAGGTAATCACGAATTTGTAGATATTTAAAATATTGATTATTTTTCAGATTATATTTCAGTTGTAGTTGTTGAAATGATAGTAATTTTCCCAATTCATACAGATCTTCGAGCGTTTTGATTCCCATTCTTTCCTATTGTATAAATGATTTGTCTATGGTTGAAGGTTTAAACGATGGGTTATTAACTATTGGTATTGAGAGAGATAGGTTTCTTAATTTTAGATTCTGTTTTATTTGTTTCCATGTTCTAATTGTGCTATTTATAATTGGGTTTTTATTATAATTTTTATTATTCAAATTTATTGGAGAGAGAATAATCGCTCCTATATTACTCGGGGAACAGTCCCCTTTTTCCATTATAATCCAGTCCACCTGCTGGGCAGAATTGTCCAGCAGGTGAATCATATTTTTAATATTTACTGCCCATTTATAATACATAAAGTTAGGGAGCGCGAGACCCCCCAACTCTTTTCGTTTATTAAGGTGTGCTCTTTGTATTCTATGGGATTTATAATCCTATATAAAATTTGTAATGTCTGAGTCCAATTTTTTGAAAAACTTTTTTGGGAGATATATAGGTATTGATTGAAATAGGTATAGGATTTGTGGTAAGAAAATCATTTTTATAGCATTTATTCTGCCTATTAAGGACATCGGAAGTGTTTTCCAGAATTTAATCATATTATTTAATTTCTTAAGTAAGGGATTATAATTGGCTTTAAACATATCCTGGTAATTTCTAGTAATTTCAATTCCCAAATATTTGAATTTTTCTGTAGCTATTTTAAAGGGGAATTTCCTGAGGTGTGTTGAGTCTTTTGGTTTTATCGACATAATTTCACTTTTGTTCCAGTTTATTCTATATCCTGAAAAGGATCCAAAGTCCTCAATTAAATTTAATATATTTGGTATACTAATTTGTGGTTTTGTGATGTACAATAGTAAAATTTGAGGGAATGCCGGGTAAAAACTTTTTTTGGAGGTTTAATACATATATTTTAAATGACTTACAAGGTTATCAATACTTAAAACAACAAATGAAATTATTTTTTGAAATAAATGATACACCAGGTACCTCACCTTCTTTACTATGAGAAACTTTTAAAGCATTTATTAGAGGAATTATAATTTCTTACGAAATTTTTCAAAATAAAAAGAATAAAACAGAACAAAGGTTGCTAGAACAAGAAATAAGACAGTTAGAGTTAGATAATGCTAAAGACTCCACTATAGATAAACATAATAAGATAATATTACTGAAATTTAAACTTAATCGAATTCTCTCGGCAAGAGTAATAAGATTATTCCAAATTACAAAACAGGAACATTTTGAGTTTGGTGACAAACCACATAAGCTGTTAGCACGCCAACTGAAAAAACAAGAAAAAGAAAATACTATAAATAAAATTAAATCAGAGAATGGTGAATTACTAATACTACCTAAAGATATTAATAAAAGATTTTCTCAATTTTATCAAAATTTATATACATCAAAAACTAAAATAGAAGATAGTAAAATTGATTTTTTTTTTAGATAATTGTAATCTTCCAAAACTTGACCTTTTGGAACAAGAGGAACTCGGAGCGCAAATTACAATCGAATAAATAGGTGAAACAGTAAAATCGTTGAAAAATGGTAAGACACCGGGACCAGATGGTTTTAGTAATGAATTTTAGAAAAAATTTCATGAGATAACGACTCCCTATTTATTTAATTTATATACTCACGCTTTTAAAGAAAATAAACTACCTGAAACATTAGCAGAATCAACTATCACGCTTATTCCAAAGAAAGATAAAGATCTAGAGGACCCGGACTCATATAGAGCTATATCACTTTTAAATACAGATCAGAAAATTTTAGCAAAGACTTTAGCCAGAAGACTAAGCAAATATATTAGTAAATTGATAAACCCTGATCAAACGGGGTTTATACCCAAAAGATATTCATTTAATAATTTGAGACGCGTGTTTAATATAATGTACTCACATAAAGTGGAGGAAGAAGACATATCAATTATTTCTTTGGACGCAGAGAAAGCATTTGATCAGGTAGAATGGCAGTATTTATACAAAGTATTACAAACATTTAATATGGGAGAGAATTTTATTACATGGGTGAAATTATTATATGATAAACCGATGGCAAGAATATTAACTAATAGTATGTTACCTCAAAAATTTCAATTATCAAGGGGTAATAGGCAGGGATGTGCTTTATCACCCCTGCTATTTGCCCTTATGATAGAACCTTTGGCTGAAAGTATAAGAAGTCATCCGAATATTCAGGGTTATAATACTAGGGACTCAAATAATAAAATGTCATTATATGCAGATGATATTCTGTTATATATAACAAACTCACAAACGAGCATACCAAATTTATTAAACTTAATAGAGGAATTTGGGTCCTTTTCTGGATATAGAATAAATTGGAACAAAAGTGAAATCATGACGTTAAAACCTCAAGAATCTACACACTTACTGAAGTTCCCCTTTAAAATAGCAACAGAAAAATTTAAATATCTGGGTATTCAGATTACTAGAAAACATAAAGCTTTATTCAATGCCAATTTTATACCTTTAATAAATAAACTTAATATAATGATTACATTTTGGAAAACCCTTTATCATTAATAGGTAGAATAAACGCTATAAAAATGATCTTTCTACCACAGTTATTATACCTATTTCAGTCTATACCAGTATATGTACCAAAATATTTTTTTTCTAAATTAAACTCTAATATTACTAATTTCATCTGGGACTATAAATCACATAGAATTAAAAAAGAACACTTATGTAAACCAAAAGATGTCGGGGGACTTTCACTCCCGAATTTTCTGTATTACTATTGGGCAATACATATTAAGAATATAATTTACTGGTTGGATAGTTCTACCCAACAGACAGAATGGATAAAAATGGAGAAAGAGGATTGTTTCCCTTGTAATATAGGAACGATCCTCTTCTCCCCGAAAAAAATGAACAATACAATATATAAGAAGAACCCAATTATACAGGATACAATAAGAATATGGAAACAAATAAAATTATCCTTAAAATTAAGAAACCTATCATTGTTAACACCAATAGCGAATAATCCTTTATTTAAACAATCTCTTATGGACAAAATATATAATCAATGGGAAAGTTTAGGAATTAAAAGGATGTATGAAATGGGAGATTTACTATCATTTCAACAATTACAATTAAAATTTAAATTGAAAAACAATCATTATTTTAAATATTTTCAGATTTGCAATTTCTTGAAGACATACATACAAGGATATCAAAAAATAATTCCTGATTTATTGGAAGAAGTAATGAATATTAAAGCTAATACACAAAAATTAATATCATATTTATATAATAGTATTTTAAATATAGATTTACCAGCGACAGAGGTAATTAGAGAAGAGTGGGAACGGGAATTAATGATAAAAATTACGAAGGTTACATGGGAAAAGTATTTGACATACATTCACAAATGTTCGATTAATGCAAGACATAATTTAATTCAATTTAAAATTTTACATAGATTATATTACTCAAAAACAAGATTAAATAAATTTTACCCAAATATATCCCCCACTTGCGATAAATGTTTAACCCAAGATGCAACTATAACACACTCTTTTGCTTCCTGTATAAAACTTTATAGATTTTGGAGTGATATTTTCGAAATATTCACAAAATTATTTAAGATAAAAATGGAACCTAATAATGAATTGATTATATTTGGGGTAATGGAAGATGGGAATAAATTGAATCCATCTCAAAAATTATTTTTTAATTATGGTTTAATAATAGCAAAAAAATTAATACTCAAATTTTGGAAAAATACACCAATACCAACGCTCAAAATGTGGATTGCAAGTATGTTGGACACTGCACATCTTGAGGAAATGCGATTCCTCCTAATAGATAAATTTGACCAATTCACAACGAGTTGGTCTCCATTTGTCGTCTTTTTGGAATCATATGGTGCAACACAATTGTAAAAGCTAATTCGTGACTGGGCGAGGGATGGTCAAGATTATAAATAAGATCTCCTTACTTCTTTTTTCTTTTTCTTCTCTTTTCTTCTTTTATTCTTTTTTTCCTATTTTCTATTCTTTAACTTTCTTCTTTCACTTTCTATTTTTCTTTTTCACACACTATATATCTCACACTTTTCTATACTTCATTATCTAACTTCTTTTTCTTTTTCTTCTTTATTATTTTAAAAAAAAATAAGAAGCTGTACATAAAATATATTATGAAAATATGATTGTATACAATTGTACTTCTAATAAAATAAATATATATTTTTTAAAAAGATCAGGCAATTTCAAACAAAGTGATGTAGGTATTACTATTAACACAGAATTAATAATTTCACAATCTAAAACCATCCATCAACATACATAGATCGCACTTTTTTTAGATCTGGAGCCTTCATGATCGGGTACCTCTGCCGTGAGAAGACAACCCTGACATCCCCTGTTTGCTTTTGATCCTCAAAACACATTGTCCTGCCAGGGTACACTGCCTCGCTCTGAGTTGTAGTATGCACAGAGATGGTCCCTCTGCTCCTTTGCTCTTTTGTTGCTGGTGTTTCCTTGCAATGCGCCTAGTGCCACCATCGGTGATGCCTGTCTTGCAGCTCTCCATGAACCTGGTGTGACTTCACCTGTCTGTTGGTCCATCGTGTCACCCTCCACCATGGCTGCAGCTGCACCTCTGGTGCGGATCAGGTTATGGAGGACACATGTCGCGTAGACAATGGCCTGCACATTCTCGGGCTCCTGCTCCATTGTTGTCAGCAGGCATCTGAATCTGCTAGCAAGGATACCAAACGCATTTTCCACTACCTTCCTAGCCCTGGACAGCCTGTAATTGAAGATCCTTTGCTCCCTTGACATCCCCCTGTGAGGGTATGGCTTCATCATCCATGGCCTGAGTGCGAAGGCATCATCACCAACCAGTGCGTAGGGGATGTCAAGGTTGTCTTCTCCCGGCAGAGGTTCTGGATCAGGAAGGCCTGCTCTCCCTTATTCCAATGCTTGCCCAAGGGAAGTCTCTCTCCAGATCCCTCCATCTGCGGCACTGCCAGGTGTGCCCACATTCACAAACATGAAGTTGTAGTTTGCATCTACCACAGCTAACAGCACGATGGAATGGAACTTCTTGTAGTTGAAGTACACAGAACCTCCCCTGGGTGGACACCGGATGGCCACATGCTTCCTGGCAACAGCCCCACATGTGTGCAGGAAGTTCCATCTGCTTTGAAAGCCGTGCGCCACACTCCTCCACCCGTCTGGTGTAGTTGGGCAGTCAATAATCTCATCATATGTTTTGTTGATGGCGTCACAGGTCTCTCGGGCTACCCTGCTGATGGTGTTGTGAACCACACGGAAGTTATACGACAGGCTCTTGTAGGAATCCCCTGATGCAAGGTAGTGGAGGGTGATGGCTAGGCGCAGGCCTGGTTCTAGTGACTTCCGCATGACGGTGTCCGTTTTCTGCAGAAGAGGTCCGACTCGTGTCTTGAGCTCCTGAAACAGGTCAGGGGGGATCCTGGTGAAATTTCTAAAGGCAGCATCATCTACCCGCTGCAGATCCGTCATCATGGTCTCATACTGGCCCAAAGTAGGTCTCATCCGGAACAAAGACCTCGTCCACACAGACCTCTTACTGGGCTTCTTCTTCTTCTTCATAACCTTCTTTGTTGCACGGCTGACCTGCAACCATGAGGGCTGCTGCTAAGAGAAGTGTCTGTTGGTGTAGCAGCAATGCAATCTCAATCTCTTCCATTGTGCAGTAGTTTACAGGTCAAAATAAAGTTTGCTGCAAAATAAAGATAAAGAATAAGTTCAAATATTCTGAACAAGTTATTTTCACTTTCACTGTAGGCTCAGTTTACGTGGGGAGAGTGAATGTACTAATTAACTTCTTGTAAATAGAGTTAACACGATAGGACAGAGCTGAACATAGCTGCAACCACCGAGAAGTGTCAAGTGGAGAAGAAATCATTATATACTGATCAGTGAGCAGTTCTTCCTTATTTTATCAGACGTTTAAGTATTCAAAGGGGCAGCAAAGTAAATTGAGATGCGTTGTTATTTGCATGCAGCGACTTTGATTACCTGCAAAAAAATGGCGTCAGGCTCGAGCTTCGCTCCGCTCAAAATGGACGTCCGCGCACCCCCATGCTTCCGGTAAAAGTTCGCGATCGCATGCTCGTGGGACAGGCCGTGCTGTGGTCACCCGGCATACGCGCGGCAACAGCTTCCGGTAAGGTTTAATTTTTTTTTACTTACCGCAAGCTCGTGGGACCGGCCGTACGGAGATCACTCGGCCCCCGCGCGGCATCCGTGCGGCGCTCCCACGGCATACGTGCGGCGCTCTCGTGGTTGCCGTGCGGTCCCCTCTTCCGGCGACGCCGCGCTTCACCGCCAGTAACCGCCTGCCCGTGGGACAGAGCCGTAAGTGCATAATACAGATATTCAAGGTATACTCCTTTGGTGGATATAACTTATTTGTGCAGTCAGTGCAACATTATAGTTTCTGTTTTCAATGCTGTGTCTGTATTGATTTTCTGGTAGATATTTACAGTATGCAACAACTATGACATAAAGTAACATTGTCATAAACCGAAACTCCTATTTATAGAATTAACCCATAATGAGATCTTTGATTGGAGAGGGGCAAAATGACCAAAATAAGGATAAATAAAGACCAATTGGTTCATTAGACCCGTTCAACATGACAATGTTAACAGAATGAAACCTACCTTAGTCATCTCTTATTTGTTACGGGAACACAGTCATAAGAGAAGTAAAAGGATGAAAATGAGAAACATGAGCCAATTTAGTAAATAGATGTACTTTGAATATCACACTGAAATTAATTTTGAAAGCAGAATATAATCTGCTGTTTCCACAAAATAGTGCATTGACAAACTGACTGAACTCCTAGGTATTGAGTGTTCTTATTCAACCACTTGCCAGCAATTAAATGATTTAGAGCCGTTGGAGAGGTCGCAGAGGGAGGAGCTACACCCGAGCGGTAGGATTTAAAGAGGAGCGCGGGGCTTGCTTCTACAGAGGCCCGAGAGCCGTTGGAGAGGTCGCAGAGGGAGGAGCTACACCCGAGCGGTAGGATTTAAAGAGGAGCGCGGGGCTTGCTTCTAGAGGCCCGAGAGCCGTTGGAGAGGTCGCAGAGGGAGGAGCTACACCCGAGCGGTAGGATTTAAAGAGGAGCGCGGGGCTTGCTTCTACAGAGGCCCGAGAGCCGTTGGAGAGGTCGCAGAGGGAGGAGCTACACCCGAGTGGTAGGATTTAAAGAGGAGCCGAAATCTGCAACGTTCCAAGTTCCACTTCAAAAACAAGTGGGTTTGAGGAAGCCGCTGATTGGTGGAAGCAGACAAGAGGGAGCAGCTGATTGGGAGTCAGATCCCTGCCGATTGTACTGTATTGTAGCAGTTTGTTTTGTATTGTATCCTAGGTAAGGGAAGTATGAGGGCCAGGGCAGTTTACTGTTCTGGATGTCAGATGTGGGAAGTCATGGAGTCTGATAGCCCTCCAGACGTCCACATCTGCGCCAGGTGTATCGAGATGGGGCTCTTAATGGACCGTATTAGGAACCTGGAGCAGCAGCTCGATGACCTCCGTCTGGTCAGGGAGAGCGAGGAAGTCATTGAGAGGAGTTACAGGGAGGTGGTCACTCCAAGACCACAGGAGGCAGGCAAGTGGATCACGGTTGGGAGAGGCAAGGGGCACAGGCAGGGACTAGAGAGTACCCCGGTGGCTGTACACCTTGACAATAAGTACTCCTGTTTGAGCACTGTTGGGGTGGACAGCCTACCTGGGGGTAGCGACAGCGGCCGGGCCTCCGGTATAGAGACCGGCCCTGTTGCTCAGAAGGGTAAGGAAATGAAGAGGAGGGCAATACTAATAGGGGACTCTATAGTTAGGGGGTCAGACAGGCGATTCTGTGGACGCAGTCGGGAGACCCGGATGGTAGTTTGCCTCCCTGGTGCCAGGGTCTGTGATGTGTCTCAACGTGTCCAAGATATCCTGAAAGGGCAGGGAGAGGAGCCCGAGGTCGTGGTACATATAGGTACCAATGACATAGGTAAAAAAAGAGAAGAGGTCCTGAAAGGAGAATTTAGGGAGTTAGGAGGGGAGTTAAAGAGAAGGACAGCAAAGGTAACAATCTCGGGATTACTGCCTGTGCCACGCGACAGTGAGAGTAGGAATGGAGCGAGGTGGAGGATAAATGCGTGGCTGAAGGACTGGTGCAGAAGGCAGGGATTCAAATTTCTGGATCATTGGGACCTCTTTTGTGGAAGGTTCGACCTGTACAAATAGGATGGGTTGCACTTGAACCTGAGGGGGACCAATATCCTGGCGGGGAGATCTGCAAAGGCTACTGGGGAGACTTTAAACTAGAATGGTTGGGGGAAGGGACTCAAATAGAGAATGCTATTAGACAGTGTGTGAGGCAGGAGGCAGAGAAGGAAAGTACTCAGACCCAACATGTAGGGGGGAAAGAAGAAAACAATAATAAACAGAGAATAAGAGGTGGTGGGGTTCTTAACTGGGTGAGCAGAGAAACAGAGGGGTGTAAAATGCGGGCGGAAGCAATAGGTAGCAAGGTGAAAAGTAAAAGTGGCAGGCAGACAAATCCAGGGCAAAAATCAAAAAGGACCACTTTTTAACATAATTGTATAAGGGGTAAGAGCGTTGTAAAAACAAGCCTGAAGGCTTTGTGTCTCAATGCAAGGAGCATTCGTAATAAGGTGGATGAGTTGAACGTGCAGATAGCAATTAATGATTATGATATAGTTGGGATCACGGAGACATGGCTCCAGGATGACCAAGGCTGGGAGCTGAACATCCAGGGATATTCAATATTCAGGAGGGATAGAGAGAAAGGAAAAGGAGGTGGGGTAGCGTTGCTGGTTAGAGAGGAGATTAACGCAGTGGAAAGGAAGGACATTAGCTTGGAGGATGTGGATTCGGTATGGGTAGAGCTGCGAAACACTAAGGGGCAGAAAGCGCTGGTGGGTGTTGTGTACAGGCCACCTAGCAGTAGTAGTGAAGTTGGGGATGGCATCAAACAGGAAATTAGAAATGCGTGCAACAAAGGCAAAACAGTTATAATGGGTGACTTCAATCTACATATAGATTGGGTGAATCAAATTGGCAGGGGTGCTGAGGAAGAGGTTTTCTTGGATTGTATGCGGGATAGTTATCTAAACCAACATGTAGAGGCACCAACGAGAGAGCAGGCTATTCTAGACTGGGTATTGAGTAATGAGGAAGGGTTAGTTAGCAGTCTTGTTGTGCGTGCCCCCTTGGGCAAGAGTGACCATAATATGGTTGAGTTCTGCATTAGGATGGAGAGTGACATTGTTAATTCAGAAACAACGGTTCTGAACTTAAAGAAAGGTAACTTTGAGGGTATGAGACGTGAATTGGCCAAGATTGACTGGCAATTAGTTCTAAAAGGGTTGACGGTGGATATGCAATGGAAGGCATTTAAAGACTGCATGGATGAACTACAAAAATTGATCATCCCAGTTTGGCAAAGGAATAAATCAGGGAAGATAGTGCATCCGTGGATAACAAGTGAAATCAGGGATAGTATCAAAGCAAAAGATGATGCGTACAAATTAGCCAGAAAAAGCAGCATACCAGAGGACTGGGAGAAATTCAGAGACCAGCAGAGGAGGACAAAGGGCTTAATTAGGAAAGGGAAAATAGATTATGAAAGGAAACTGGCAGGGAACATAAAAACTGACTGCAAAAGTTTTTATAGATATGTGAAGAGAAAGAGATTAGTTAAAACAAATGTAGGTCCCTTGCAGTCAGAAACAGGTGAATTGATCATGGGGAACAAGGATATGGCGGACCAATTGAATAACTACTTTGGTTCCGTCTTCACTAAGGAAGACAAAAATAATCTGCCGGAAATAGCAGGGGGCCACGGGTCAAAGGAGATGGAGGAACTGAGTGAAATCCAGGTTAGTCGGGAAGTGGTGTTGGGTAAATTGAATGGATTAAAGGCTGATAAATCACCAGGGCCAGATAGGCTGCATCCCAGAGTACTTAAGGAAGTAGCTCCAGAAATAGTGGATGCATTAGTGATAATTTTTCAAAACTCTTTAGATTCTGGAGTAGTTCCTGAGGATTGGAGGGTAGCAAACATAACCCCACTTTTTAAGAAGGGAGGGAGAGAGAAAATGGGGAATTACAGACCAGTTAGTCTAACATCAGTAGTGGGGAAACTGCTCGAGTCAGTTATTAAAGATGGGATAGCAGCACATTTGGAAAGTGGTGAAATCATTGGACAAAGTCAGCATGGATTTACGAAAGGTAAATCGTGTCTGACGAATCTTATAGAATTTTTCGAGGATGTAACTAGTAGAGTGGATAGGGGAGAACCAGTGGATGTGTTGTATCTGGACTTTCAGAAGGCTTTCGACAAGGTACCACATAAGAGATTAGGATACAAACTTAAATCACACGGTATTGGGGGTTCAGTATTGATGTGGATAGAGAACTGGCTGGCAAACAGGAAGCAAAGAGTAGGAGTAAACGGGTCATTTTCACAGTGGGAGGCAGTGACTAGTGGCGTACTGCAAGGCTCAGTGCTGGGACCCCAGTTATTTACAATTTATATTAATGAACTGGATGAGGGAATTGAAAACAACATCTCCAAGTTTGCGGATGACACTAAGCTGGGGGGCAGTGTTAGCTGTGAGGAGGATGCTAGGAGACTGCAAGGTGACTTGGATAGGCTGGGTGAGTGGGCAAATGTTTGGCAGATGCAGTATAATGTGGATAAATGTGAGGTTATCCACTTTGGTGGCAAAAACGGGAAGGCAGACTATTATCTAAATGGTGGCCGATTAGGAAATGGGGAGATGCAGCGAGACCTGGGTGTCATGGTACACCAGTCATTGAAAGTAGGCATGCAGGTGCAGCAGGCAGTGAAGAAAGCGAATGGTATGTTGGCTTTCATAGCAAGAGGATTTGAGTATAGGAGCAGGGAGGTTTTACTGCAGTTGTGCAGGGTCTTGGTGAGATCACACCTGGAGTATTGCGTACAGTTTTGGTCTCCAAATCTGAGGAAGGACATTATAGCCATAGAGGGAGTGCAGAGAAGGTTCACCAGACTGATTCCTGGGATGTCAGGACTTTCATATGAAGAAAGACTGGATAGACTTGGCTTATACTCGTTAGAATTTAGGAGATTCAGAGGGGATCTTATAGAAACGTACAAAATTCTTATGGGGTTGGACAGGCTAGATGCAGGAAGATTGTTCCCGATGTTGGGGAAGTCCAGGGCAAGGGGTCACAGCTTAAGGATAAGGGGGAAATCCTTTAAGACCGAGATGAGGAAAAACTTTTTCACACAGAGAGTGGTGAATCTCTGGAACTCTCTGCCACAGAGGGTAGTTGAGGCCAGTTCATTGGCTATATTTAAGAGGGAGTTAGATGTGGCCCTTGTGGCTAAGGGGATCAGGGGGTATGGAGGGAAGGCAGGTACGGGATACTGAGTTGGATGATCAGCCATGATCATATTGAATGGCGGTGCAGGCTCGAAGGGCCGAATGGCCTACTCCTGCACCTATTTTCTATGTATCTATGTATCTATTATAGAGACCATGGTAGCTTGGTCACCACTACTGTCAACTCCCCTTCTTTCAACAACAAGAACTTCATACTTCTAAGAAAACATGATGACATGCCCGAAAGCTAACATTTACTTCTATAAATTATCCTTCCTTCCTTCCTTCCTTCCCTCCTCCCTCCCTCCCTCCTTCCCTCCCTCCCTCCCTCCCTCCCTTCCTCCCTCCCTTCCTCCCTCCATTCCTTCCTTCCTTCCTCCCTTCCTCCCTCCCTCCCTCCCTTCCCCCCTTCCCCCCTTCCCCCCTTCCTCCCTCCCTCCCTCCCTCCCTCCTTCCCTCCTTCCCTCCTTCCCTCTCTCCCTCCCTCCCTCCCTCCCTTCTTCCTCCCCCCTTCCCTCCTTCCTTCCTTCCCTCCTTCCCTCCCTCCCTTCCCTCGCTGGACACCATAATGTAGCGATGTTACAAAACTTTACTTCAGCTGTGCTGTTCACTGGCCGTGTGCGCGACTTTGGCGCCTTTGAGGGGGGGGCAGGATTAAAATGCCGTTTTCTCCTGCCTGTCGGAGGCGAACTTCCTCGGGCTGCTAAGCTGCTGAAGAACAATCGACTGGACTTCCGTTCTCGGAAGTTAAAAAAAAACAATTGCTGGACAATTTAATCGCTGGGGTAAAATAAAAAGCTACTTCTAACGCCCTCAACGCCTAAAACGGGACGGATCTCAAGTAGGGAACAAAGCACGGGGTAAGTCGTTTATTTTACATATAAACTTGCTTCTTAGGATGACTTTAATCAAAATTTACTTAGCGAAAATGTGATTTTGGCCCCATACGAACCGGCAGTGTTTTTCCTGCCGATATGGGGTTCAAATTCACCGCAACCACAATGTTCCAATTGATCGCGTTCCACAAAAACCCACTCGCAAGTTGATTTAAATGCCCAATTAATTTACGGGAATTAAACATTAAATTCCTTTGGCCTATAAATTCATGACAACGAGATTTAAAAATCATGTTATATTGTGAATTCTTGTGTGAATGTTATTTGGACACTTAGGCTATTTAAAAATGTTAACCTTTTCTTAAGAAATGGATAGATGTTTAGATCTAGTAATTGAATTTTGTAATTAGCTACAATTAGGTTAACTAATTATATGCTTTAATTTCAGGTCATCCAAGTAAGATTGTTTCATATTTGTTTCAGAATGCTTTAATCTATAATAACTGAAAATTTCATTCAGTTCTCTTAATTTTTAAGAAAGTTAAGGGCTTTTGACTGTCCTCGATCACAGCTTTTGAGTTAAGTCAATGGAAAAGCAATAGGGAACAAGATGCTAATTTCCGAGTATGAAAATGGCCATAACTTTTTAAATACTGAAGATATGAAAGTGAATTAGGTGTCAATTTTAACTTCTTTTTATGCTTTATCTGATGGCATAAATTGCAGACTTGATTTCTAAATTCTCAAAATTTTATAACATTGCTACATAATGTTTGGGACACTGTGTCCTTCCTTCCTTCCTCCCTTCCTCCCTCCCTCCCTTCCTCTCTCCCTCCCTCCTTCCCTCCTTCCTTCCCTCCTTTCCTCCCTCTTTCCCTCCCTCCTTCCCTCCCTCCTTCCCTCCCTCCTTCTTTCCCTCCTTCCTTCCCTCCCTCCCTGGACACCATAATGTTTGGGGCATATGGTTTCACATACCTTTGTAATTGCTCAGGTGTGTTTAGATGCCTCCTTCATGCAGGTATAACTCTCAGCACCTAGTCTTTCGTCCAGTCTTTCCATCACGTTTGGAAACTTTTATTGCTGTTGATCAACATGAGGACCAAAGTTGTGCCAATTAAAGTCAAAGAAGCCATTAATGAGACTGAGGAACAAGAATAATACTGTTGGAGACATCAGCCAAACCGTAGGCTTACCAAAATCAACTGTTTGGAACATCATTAAGAAGAAAGAGAACACTGGTGAGTTTACTAATCGCAATGGGACTGGCAGGCCAAGGAAGACCCCCACAGCTGGTGACAGAAGAATTCTCTCTATAATAAAGCAAAATCCCCAAACACCTGACCGATAGATCAGAAACACTCTTGAATGAATGAATGAATAAGTTTATTGGTCAAGTGTTCACATACAAAGAATTTGCCTTGGTGCTCCGTCCGCAAGTGACAACATGACATACAGTGACAGTTAGGAATGACACATTAAACATTAAATATTAACAATAAAACATTATTGATTAAACATGTGAATTAAATAAAAACCAGAACGAAAGGAGGCTACAGATTTTTGGTTATTGAGTAGAGCTACTACTCGTGGAAAAAACTGTTTTTATGTCTGGCTGTGGCAGCTTGACAGTCCGGAGTCGCCTTCCATAGGGAAGTGATTCAAAGAGTTTGAGGCCAGGGTGAGAGGGTTCAGAGATTATCTTACCCGCTCACTTCCTGGCCCTTGCAGTGTACAGTTTGTCAATGGAGGGAAGGTTGCAGCCAATAACCTTTTCAGCTGATCGGACGCTTCGCTGCAGCCTCCGGATGTCATGCTTAGTGACTGAGCCAAACCAGACCATGATGGAGAAGGTGAGGACTGACTCTACGATGGCCGTATAGAATTGGACCATCATTGCCTGTGGCAGATTGTGCTTTCTCAGCTGCCACAGGAATACATCCCCTGTTGTGCCTTTTTGATTGTGGAGTCGATGGTGATTGGAGAGGGGTGGGTTTGAAAGGGTCCAGTCTTTTCAGACTGGAGTCTTGCTTTAAGTAGGTGTGAAGTGGTGATTGGGGAGGAGTGGGTGTAAAAGGGTCCAGTCTTTGCAGACTGGGGTCAGACTGTGAGTGGGTGTGAAGTGTTCTGGAAAAAGATCTTGTGGACAGATGAGATGAAGATTAACATATCAGAGTGATGGAAAGAGCAAAATATGGAGGAGGGAAGGAACTGCCCAAGATCCAAAGCATACCACCTCATCTGTGAAACACGGTGGTGGGGGTGTTATGGCCTGGGCATGTATGGTTGCTGAAGGTAGTAGCTCACATCTTCATCGATGATACAACTGCTGATGGTAGTAGCATAATGAATTATGAAGTGTATAGACACATCCTATCCTCTCAAGTTCAAACAAATGCCTCAAAAGTCATTGTTCGGCGGTTCATTCTACAGCAAGGGAATGATCCTAAACATACTGCAAAAGCAACAAAGGAGTTTTTCAAAGTTAAAAATGGTCAATTCTTGTGCCCAAGTCAATCACCTGATCTGAACCCAATTGAGCATGCCTTATATATGCTGAAGAGAAAACTGAAGGGGCTAGCCCCCAAAACAAGCAATGAGCTAAAGATGGCTGCAAAACAGGCCTGGCAGAGCATCACCAGAGAAGACACCCAGCAACTGGTGATGTCCATGAATCGCAGACTTCAAGCAGTCATTGCAAGCAAAGAATATGCAACAAAATACTAAACATGACTACTTTCATTTACATGATATTGCTGTGTCCCAAACATTATGGTGCCCTGAAATGGGGGGACTATGTATAAACTGCTGTAATTTCTACATGGTGAAACCAAAATGTATAAAAATGGCCTTTATTAAAATCTGACAATGTGCACTGTAACCACGTGTGATTTCTTTCTATTACAAATTTCAAATTGTGGAGTACAGAGGCAAATAAATAAATGATGGGTCTTTGTCACAAACATGATGGAGGGCACTGTGTCCTTTTCCTTCAGAGATGTCGCCTGACCTGCTGAGTTGCTCCAGCACTTTGTGTCTATCTTTGGTGTAAACCTGAACCTGCTGTTGTTTATTTCTACATGTTACAACATTCATGGGTCTGTAAGCACAGGCCAAGCCAAATAAGGATGGCAGACTTTCTTCTCTGAAGGACATTAGTGAATCGGAAAGGCTTTTACAAATATTAGTTACCATTACTAGATTTAACTTCAATCGCAGATTCTTGTAATTACTGGAATTGAAATTACTCAGTCGTCTCTGCATCAGTCTAGGAATTTAACACAGCCATAATATAACCTTTGTTTTCAAATGACTTCATTTTGATTTCAATCCCCTTGCCCTTGCCTCAAGTCAACATTTTTAAGTTTAAAAATAACCAGCTATGATTCGGTGGTAGAGTTTAGTAATAAAGTTTAGTTGGTCCAGTGCTTGACAGTGTTTTTACTGAACTGGACTAAGTGGGGTAAGCTTTAGGAGCATATTTACATAAGGTCCAATCAAAGATAGTCCAAGGGGTCTCCAATGAGGTAGTAGCTCAGAACTGCTCTCTTGTTGTTAGTAGGATAGTTCAGTTGCCTGATAACAGCTGGGAAGAAACTGTCTCTGCACTTGGAGGCATGCGTTTTCACACTTCTATATCTCTTGCCTGATGGAAGAGGGGAGAGAGGAGACAGGGAGTGGCCAGGGTCCGAATCGTCCTTGGATTATGCTGGTGGCCTTGCCGAGGCAGCGTGAGGTGTAAATGGAATCAATGGAAGGAAGGTTAGTTTCTGTGATGGTCTGGGTTGCACCACAATTCTGTGCAATTTCATGCGGTCTTGGATGGAGCTGTGCTTCGTGTCCTGAAGTTGATCACTATCTCCTTTGTCTTCCTGACATTGAGAGAAAGGTTGTTGTCTCGACACCAGGTCATGAGGTTCTCGAGCTCCTTCCTGTACTCCGTTTCATAGTTATTTGATATCTGTCTCACAATGCTGGTGTCATCAACAAATTTGTAAATTGAATTACATTTGTACAGTCATGGGTGATCATGAGATCTTGTTTTTCTTCGGCACCGGGATGATGCTGGTCTTCTTGAAGTAAATGCATACCTCAGAATTGAATTGGGAGAGATTAATGATGTCAGTGAATACTCCCGCTGGCTGGTCCATGCAGCTTCTAAAGTCATGACCAGGGACTCCGTCTGGGCCAGTTGCTTTCTATAGGCTCACCCTCGGGAAGGTCAATCTAACGTCTGCAACAGTGACCCTGGGACGAGGCACACTTGAGTATGAAGGGACATATATCATTGGTCTTCTGCTCAAAGCGAGCATAGAATGTATTAAGTTCATCAGACAGGCCCACACTATCACCAGTGATGTTACCTGACTGCTTTGCAGCCAGTTATAGTATTCAGTCCTTGCCACATCCTTCATGTGTCCGAATGATTATACCAGGACTTGTTTGTCCCGATATTGTCTCTCGCATCATGCATCAAGACATGCCAAATATCTTGAGCCTTCTGAGAAAATAAATTACCGTTAACAAATCCAAGTATCATGAAGTGCCTTCATACTACTTCTGATAGCAACCCCAGTACAGACATTAGAAGTCTGGCCTATATTTACTGAGTTTAATGCGCTTCCCTTTAGTACCAGACATATTTTTTTCCGCCAACACTTCTACATCTAAGCCAGCTAAATAGAAGACAGTGGTCAGATTCTCTTCAATCCCTACCATTACTCTCCTTGGCACCTCAGATGTGTCCCAGCTGAGGTAGCTGATGAAGTCAATGGGTATTTTTTTCTTTTTTGAATACAGTGGCGCAGTGGTAGAGTTGCTGCCCAACAGCTCAGAGACCCAGGTTCAATCCTAACCATGTCATGGGTGGAAATCCCGGGGGGGTGGGGGGGAGATGTGGGGGGTCATGTCCCTCCCATGTTTTGAGAGGTGGAGGACAATCACCCCCATGTTTTGTAATCCGGATTTTGAAATCCGGTGAAAAAAGTGAATTAAAATCTTAAAATCAAACTGCTGCGTCAAGGCGATCGAGGCTCCCAATGTTGAAGCCCCCGCCAGCCGATCTTAAGCCGCGCCGAGCGATGAAAGGCCCCGCGAACGGGCCGATTCAAGCACCACGATTCGGGGTGGACGAAGCTGCTGTTGCTGGAGTTCGGAGTCGGTCACCAACCAGGTCAGCTCCCAATGTTACCGTCCACAGGGCCCACGGCCGAAGCCTCATGTGTGTGTGTGTGTGTGCGCGTGGCCACCAAGAAACTGCGCCCCCAAATTGTGTCCCCCCCATGTTTTGATAGTGATTTCTGCCCCTGTGTGCTGTCTGTACAGAGTTTGTACGTTCTCCCTGTGACCACATCGATTTTCTCCGGATGCTCCAGTTCCCTCCCACATTCCAAAGACATGCAGGTTTGTAGAGTTATTGATTGCTGTAAACTGTAATGTGCAGGACAGGGTAAGAGTGATTGTTGGTTGGCATGGACTCAGTGGGCCAAAGGGCTTGTTTCCATGCTGTATCTCTAAAGTAAACTAACTCTAAACAAAATACCTCCAAATTGTTGAGCCACCCTCTGAAGATTTCTAAAAGATTTAACATCTTCACCATGGGGTGGGAACCAAAGTAGAAACAGTCTTCGAGATGGAATCAGACCAAAATCCTGAACCACATAAAGATCATTAATATATATCTTTTGTGAAACCTTAGGGATTGTAACATCCAGTCCTACTAATCAATCTATTCTGACCGGATTCGCTGTCCCAAACCTCATGACTCTGGCATGGACCTTAATTACTGGCAAACGATAATCTCTCACGAGCTCCCCATTTAGCTGCCATTATGTTGTGTATTTATAAAGAATTGCTGTTCCTTAGTTGCAAATATGCCATAAATTATTAAAATATCTGGCTACCAGGCAGGAACCTCAAAATCTTCCAGTACCGAGATTTCTTTTTTAGCATAGAGTGTGCTCACTTCAGCAATATTCACAAACTTGTAGATTATTAGCAAATTTTTTGAAATAATTGGAAAACTCACTCCTACAGAAATTCCCTGTATAATTTTCCTGGATAACATGCTTCTTGGGCATAACTGCTGAACCACTAGGTTACAAATTCGTATCAAAATCCCTAAATAGAATATTGTCCTGTAATTTGCACAAGATAGCATTTGCTATTATTTTTGCACCAAAGTTATGGAGTATCAGGTGCGAGAAGATGCATGATTAAACATGAATATTCAAAGTTGCTCCCGAGATGACTTGCTCCTCCGCTTACTTCTACAAGTGAGAATGTCATTGTTCCATTTTGGCACATATGACAATAAAACACTGTTGACACTCTTGACTCTTGTATCTTGCTGTCTAGCTCATGAATGCAATGCATTAAATGACATGAAGTTGTTGTTGAATAGAAGGACAAAGAGCACAAGAAAATCAAATGCAAATTGCCACTGTTAGTTTGTCTGAAGTGATCCAAAGTGTTTATTTGCAGAATAATTTACATCCTTGCATTTAAAGACCCTCGAGTCGAAAGAAGGGTCCTGACCTGAAATGTCATGTGTTATTAGTCTATCAGTCTGAAGAAGGGTCCTGACCTGAAATATTATTTGTCCATTCCCTCCATTAATGCTGCCTGTTCGCTGTATTCATCCAGCACTTCATGTTTTGCTCATGATTCCTGCATCTGCAAATTATTGTGTCTATAACCCTTGCATGTTTAGTTACCTCTAAATAAGATGTCAAAACCTTTTTAACAACAATGGTCAAGTGTCAATTGTCCTCCATGATACTAAATTATTAAAAATGTGGAATCTCACAGTTTATGCTGTTTTTTAAAATAAATCTTAGATTTTATCTTTAGACATAAATTGTTTGCCTTGTTTACTTGACTCCTAGTCATAAAGTGATACAGTGTAGAAACAGGCCCTTCGGCCCAACTTTGCCCACACTGGTCTACATGTCCCAGCTACACTAGTCCCACCTGCCCGCGTTTGGTCCATATCCCTCCAAACCTGTCATATCCATGTACCTCTCTAACTATTTAAATGTTGGGATAGTCCCTGCCTCAGCTACCTCCTCTGGCAGCTTGTTCCATACACCCACAAACCTTTGTGTGGAATAAAGTACCCCTCAGATTCCTATTAAATCTTTTCCCCTTCACCTTGAACTATGTCCTCTGGTCCTCGAATCACCTACACTGGGCAAGAGACTCTGTGCATCTATCCGATCTATTCCTCTTTTTATACACCTCAATAAGATCACCCTTTATCCTCCTGTGCTCCAAGGAATAGAGTCCTAACCTACTCAACCTCTCCCTATAGCTCACACCCTCTAGCCCTGGCCATATCCTTGTAAATCTTCTCTGTACCCTTTCCAGCTTGACACCATCTTTTCTATAAGACGGTGCCCAGAACTGAACACAATACTCTAAATGCGGCCTTGCCAACATCTTATACAACTGCAACATGACCATATACTCAAAACTCTGATTGATGAAGGCCAATGTGCCAAACGCCTTTCTGACTACCTTATCTACCTGTGACTTCACCTTCAAGAAACCATGCACATGCACTCCTAGCATCACACTCTGCTCTACAACACTCCCCAGAGCCTTATCATTCACTATGTAGGTCCTCCCCATGTTAGTCTTCCCAATATGCAACACCTCACATTTCTCTGTATTAAATTCCATCAACCATACCTCAGCCCACCTGACCAATCGATCATCTGCAAATTTGCTAATTTTGCTGTGTATGTTCTCATCCAAATCACTAATATAGATTAATACCTATAACAGGCCCAGCACTGAAACCTGATGCACACCATTAGTCACAGGCCTCTAGTCCAAGAAGCAACCTTCCACCATCTCCCTCTGCTTCCTTCCATGAAGCCAATGTTCTATCCATTTAACTATCTCTCCTTGGATCCCATGCAATTTAACCTTCCAGAGCAGCTTACCATGCAGTACTTTGTTGAATGCTTTGCTGAGGTCCATATATACAACATCTACAGCTCTGCCCTCATTGACCTTTTTGGTCATATCTTCAGAAAACTCAATCAGATTTGTGAGATACGACCTCCCACGTACAAACCTATGATATATCCCTAATCAGCCCTTGTTCATCTAAATGCCTGTATAACCTATCAGAATACTCTCTGGTAACTTTCCAACAACAGTGTTAAGCTCAACGGCCTATAGTTCTGAGCATTTTCTCTGCAGCCCTTCTTGAATAAAGGCATAACATTTGCGACCCTGCAGTCTTCCGGCACCTCTCCTGTATTTAAAGACGATTTGTAAATTTCAACCAGGGCTCCCGCAATTTCCTCTCTGGTTTCTCACAATGTCCTCAGATATATCTGATCAAGCCCTTATAGATTAACCATATTAATCAATGCCTATATAATCTCCACTACACATATTAATCATGTCACACATTCCACCATATAATCCAGTCTGCATTTTGGGCATCATGAGTACTCTACTTTTGACAGCCTGTTGTTATGCTACTGCAGTTAGTACATAAGCTGATGTGATGAGCACAGCTGTGTGTAATGTTTTCTCTTTATGATCTTAATAAAAGACTAATGGTTCACTCCAGACTTTGTAATGGATCACTTACAAACATGGTGTCAGAAGTGGGATTCAATCCCAGCTCCAGCAACACCGAGATGCTCAGACGAAACATTATGACAAGACCAGCGCACTGCTCCTGCTACTTACCAAAGGGCAAGTCGTATGATTTCAGTCGCCCAAAGGCTATGACCATCTGGGTGTCGTTCTGGGGTCCACTGCGGAGCCATGCTCCTACCTGGTCAGTGTTGACAACGGCATCTACAGATGCACCCGCCAGTACCTCCATCCGGTTAATGAGCCAGTGCCTCCACGTCAATACCCTGACCAACCGGCCATGACTCCTTCACGGTCCAATGGGACTGCTCCCGTGGTTTCACGGCCGCCGGCTGGCCCGAGTCTGATTGCCTCGCCGGCTGCCTCAACACTCCAGCCATTGGCACTACAGTCCCTGCTTTCGCCCGAAACGCCGGCAAGACCGGCACCTTCTCCTGCTCAATCTCCAGTGAAGGAAGAAGATGGGTACTACCGTACGCGTGCAGGACGGATTTGCTAGCCGAATCCGAAAATTGGAAAATTCGCCGGCCATGTCTGAACTGTGTATGACTAGTTTTATTTTACACGCTAGCACAATATATAAAGTAACGTGCACTCACCCTATATTGGTGTTTTACAATATATTCCGCCATGTGTTTTTTAAATTATGCATTGCCTCTTTAAGATGAAGTATGTACATTAACCATATTAATCCATGCCTATATAATCTCCACTTCACATATTATGCATGTCACACATTCCACCATATAATCCAGTCTGGGTTTTGGGCATCATGAGTACTGTATTTTTGACAGCCTGTCATTTTGCTACTGCAGTTAGTACGTAAGCTGATGTGATGAGCACAGGTGTGTCTAACGTTCTTTCTTTATGATCTTAATAAAAGACTAATGGTTCACTCCAGACTTTGTAATGGATCACTTGCAAACAGCCCTGGAGATTTGTCTACCTTCATACATGATTGTAGCTTCAGCACCTCTTCGACCTTTAACACTGAGTGCTCTCAAGACCCTTCCATTGACTTCCCCAAATTCCTCTGTCCTCCTGTCTTTCTTCTCGGTAAATACAATGGAGAATTGCTCATTGAGGACCTTTTTCATCTCCTGTGGCTCCACACAGAGGGATTCGTCTTGTTTGTGTCTGTGTGTGCCAAACTGGTTAATTCCTATCTTCTTCCAAACATTAGGCCACAGCCTTCCCATTTTCACACATCCTACTCACATTTTTCTCCTGCTGGTGATAAACATCCTCCCGTTGCTTTTCCACCTATATTTCCAAAGTTAGTAATCGTTGAAATTTTAAAAACAGCCAAAACCATCTTCTCACAGACCGCTTCCAGCCTTCTCACACTGATGATGTCACAATACCTCTCACATGCACCAATCACAATGTGCTCTCAAGCTAGCTGCCAACTGCCACAATGACAGGCCACCAAGCAGTAGTAGTGAAGTTGGGGATGGTATCAAACAGGAAATTAGAAATGCGTGCAACAAAGGCAAAACAGTTATAATGGGTGACTTCAATCTACATATAGATTGGGTGAATCAAATTGGCAGGGGTGCTGAGGAAGAGGATTTCTTGGAATGTATGCGGGATAGTTATCTAAACCAACATGTAGAGGAACCAACGAGAGAGCAGGCTATTCTAGACTGGGTGTTGAGTAATGAGGAAGGGTTAGTTAGCAGTCTTGTTGTGCGTGCCCCCATGGGCAAGAGTGACCATAATATGGTTGAGTTCTTCATTAGGATGGAGAGTGACATTGTTAATTCAGAAAGAATGGTTCTGAACTTAAAGAAAGGTAACTTTGAAGGTATGAGATGTGAATTGGCCAAGATTGACTGGCAATTAGTTCTAAAAGGGTTGACGGTGGTTATGCAATGGAAGGCATTTAAAGACTGAATGGATGAACTACAAAAATTGTTCATCCCAGTTTGGCAAAAGAATAAATCAGGGAAGGTAGTGCATCCGTGGATAACAAGGGAAATCAGGGATAGTATCAAAGCAAAAGATGATGCGTACAAATTAGCCAGAAAAAGCAGCATACCAGAGGACAGGGAGAAATTCAGAGACCAGCAGAGGAGGACAAAGGGCTTAATTAGGAAAGGGAAAATAGATTATGAAAGGAAACTGGCAGGGAACATAAAAACTGACTGCAAACGTTTTTATAGATATGTGAAGAGAAAGAGATTAGTTAAAACAAATGTAGGTCCCTTGCAGTCAGAAACAGGTGAATTGATCATGGGGAACAAGGATATGGCGGACGAATTGAATAACTACTTTGGTTCCGTCTTCACTAAGGAAGACATAAATAATCTGCCGGAAATAGCAGGGGGCAGGAAATAGCAGCAGGTCAAAGGAGATGGAGGAACTGAGTGAAATCCAGGTTAGTCGGGAAGTGGTGTTGGGTAAATTGAATGGATTAAAGGCCGATAAATCACCAGGGCCAGATAGGCTGCATCCCAGAGTACTTAAGGAAGTAGCTCCAGAAATAGTGGATGCATTAGTGATAATTTTTTCAAAACTCTTTAGATTCTGGAGTAGTTCCTGAGGATAGGAGGGTAGCAAACGTAACCCCACTTTTTAAGAAGGGAGGGAGAGAGAAAACGGGGAATTACAGACCAGTTAGTCTAACATCGGTAGTGGGGAAACTGCTAGAGTCACTTATTAAAGATGGGATAGCAGCACATTTGGAAAGTGGTGAAATCATTGGACAAAGTCAGCATGGATTTACGAAAGGTAAATCGTGTCTGACGAATCTTATAGAATTTTTCGAGAATGTAACTAGTAGAGTGGATAGGGGAGAACCAGTGGATGTGTTGTATCTGGACTTTCAGAAGGCTTTCGACAAGGTACCACATAAGAGATTAGTATACAAACTTAAAGCACACGGTATTGGGGGTTCAGTATTGATGTGGATAGAGAACTGGCTGGCAAACAGGAAGCAAAGAGTAGGAGTAAACGGGTCCTTTTCACAATGGCAGGCAGTGACTAGTGGGGTACCGCAAGGCTCAGTGCTGGGACCCCAGCTATTTACAATTTATATTAATGAACTGGATGAGGGAATTGAAAGCAACATCTCCAAGTTTGCGGATGACACTAAGCTGGGGGGCAGTGTTAGCTGTGAGGAGGATGCTAGGAGACTGCAAGGTGACTTGGATAGGCTGGGTGAGTGGGCAAATGTTTGGCAGATGCAGTATAATGTGGATAAATGTGAGGTTATCCACTTTGGTGGCAAAAATAGGAAGGCAGACTATTATCTAAATGGTGGCCGATTAGGAAATGGGGAGATGCAGCGAGACCTGGGTGTCATGGTACACCAGTCATTGAAAGTAGGCATGCAGGTGCAGCAGGCAGTGAAGAAAGCGAATGGTATGTTGGCCTTCATAGCAAGAGGATTTGAGTATAGGAGCAGGGAGGTTCTACTGCAGTTGTACAGGGTCTTGGTGAGAACACATCTGGAGTACTGCGTACAGTTTTGGTCTCCAAATCTGAGGAAGAACATTATAGCCATAGAGGGAGTGCAGAGAAGGTTCACCAGTGATTCCTGGGATGCCAGGACTTTCATATGAAGAAAGACTGGATAGACTTGGCTTATACTCGCTAGAATTTAGGAGATTGAGAGGGGATCTTATAGAAATGTACAAAATTCTTATGGGGTTGGACAGGCTAGATGCAGGAAGATTGTTCCCGATGTTGGGGAAGTCCAGGACAAGGGGTCACAGCTTAAGGATAAGGGGAAATCCTTTAAGACCGAGATGAGGAAAAACGTTTTCACACAGAGAGTGGTGAAACTCTGGAACTCTCTGCCACAGAGGGTAGTTGAGGCCAGTTCATTGGCTATATTTAAGAGGGAGTTAGATGTGCCCTTGTGGCTAAGGGGATCAGGGGGTATGGAGAGAAGGCAGGTACGGGATACTGAGTTGGATGATCAGCCATGATCATATTGAATGGCGGTGCAGGCTCGAAGGGCCGAATGGCCTACTCCTGCACCTATTTTCTATGTATCTATGTATCACAATGGGATGTTGTCAATGGTAACGAACTTGCTGCCCCTCTACCGATATCTGAAGGGGCTGCTCATCGAGTTCTGGTTGCATTTTGGTCCCACGATCCTGGTGTTTGGGCTCAATGCAGGGAGTGGGGATGGCCGATCGGGGCGGGGGGGTGGGGGGGGACTCTCATCGCCCCCCACACCCTGCAGCCTGCATTTTTACATGTGGGGCTTCTCTGTCCCTATTCATAATTATCTTAAATCTAATTGAACAGTGATCACCTTTCCCAAATGGCTCCTCCACGAACACTTAATTCATTTGCCCTTCCAAATTTCCCAAGACTAGATCAAGTGTTACCCTCGTGCATGGGGCCCTCTACATATTGCTGTAGAAAACTCTCCTGAACACCTTTGAGAAATTGCACCGCATCTAAATCTTTCAGACTATGATTTTCCCAGTCAATATTGGGAAAGTTAAAATCCTCTACTATAACAGCTTTATTTGACTTGCAGCTGTCTGCAATCTTCTGCCATATTTGTTCTTCTAATTTCCAAATGTTCTATTTGGGGGCCTGTCGTACACCCCCACCAAGGTGATCATCCCTTTTTGTTCCTCAGCTCCACCCATATAGCCATATAGCCTCACCAGATGAACCATTTGTTATGTCTCTTCTCACTACAGACCCTTTCTAAGCTCTCAGTTTGGCACAATCTTTTATTATTGTTTAGTTTATCATTGCCACATGTACCGCGGTACAGGGAAAAGCTTTTGTTTACGTGCTATCCAGTCAAAGAAATATATATACATGAATACAATCAAACCCTCCACAGTGCACAGATATAGGATAAAACAAAATATTATCAACATCAAACTGGAAAAGAGAAATCCAATAAAATGTTCTCAATAAGTATGGACAATACGTGTAATAATCTCACACCAGAGTATTTTGCAATATCTGAGACTCAATGAGAAATATTTTCTTTTTTCGTTGGGGTTCTGTTTATTTTTAAACATTTACAAAAATAATCTAAAGTCTTTTTAATGCACTGATTTAAAAAAAGTAAAAATCTCCCTGTTGTATTATCTTTATCATGTGAAGGAAAAATAAATGCCAGCTGTAACAGCAATCCCACAAGTGAATGGAAACATATAACATGTTCAATTTTTATCTTTGAATTGGCATTGGAAAGTGTAAGAAAATGATAATGAAATACCAATTAATGAAACCTGCAATTAAATGCAACCTTGAATTACATTAGATTAGATTAGTTTATTGTCAAAACACTTGGGTGCAAAGAAATTCCTTGCTTACATGCTCACAAAGTAAACAGTATATCTAGTTATGATATATACCACAATAAATTCAAATGCAAAGCAACACAATGGTGCAAGAATATTGTACAAAAGTTCTTAAATTCATAAATCATAGGAGCAGAATTAGTCCATTCGGCCCATTGAGTTTACTCTGCCATTCAATCATGACTTGATCTATCTTTCCCTCTCAACCCCATTCTCCTGCTTTCTCTCCATAACACTAATCAAGAATCCACCAATCCCTGCTTTAAAAATACCCAATGACTTGGCCTCCACAGCCATCTGTGGCAATGAATTCCACAGATTCACCACCCTTTCACTAAAGAATCTGTTCATCTTCTTTCTAAAGGTACATCCCATTTATTCTGAGGCTGTGCCCTCTGGTCCTAGACTCTCCCACTAGTGCAAAACATCTCTCCACAACCACTCTATCCAAGTATTTCACTATTTGGTAACTTTAAATGAGGTTCCCATCATCCTTCTAAACTCCAGTGCGTACAGGCTCAGTGCCCTCGAACATTAACAAAATCTGAGTAGTGCAAAAGAATGTTAAAATACAAGAATGGAATAACTGAATGGAGTTAAAAACAAGAGTGTGTACAGCAACTCTGGGAATGGGGTGTGAAAGAGGTAATTGGTTCATGAATCTGATAGCAGTGGGGAAGCAGCTGAACACACTTGGAGCACTGCGTTCAGCTTTAGTCACCCTGTTATAGGAAAGATTTCATTAAACTGGATAAAGCGCAGAGAAGATTTATGAGGATGTTGCAGGGATTTGAGGGGCTGAACTACAGGAGAGGCTGGGCAGGCTAGGACTTTATTCGTTGGGGTGCAAGAGGCTGAGATGGTGACTGATGGTGTAAATGCACAGAGTCTTATCTCAGGTTAGGGGAATCAAAACATGTTTAAGGTGAGAGGGGCAAGATTAAATATAACCTGAGGGTGGTGGATTTCACTACAAGCTGTCAGAGGAGGTAGTTGAGGCAGATGCTATAACATAATTTAAAATACACTTGATCAGGTACATGGATAGGAAAGGTTTAGAGGAATATGTGCTATACATGGGCAAATGGGACTAGTTTAGATAGGGCAACTAGATCGGACGAGTTGCGCTGAAGGGCCTCGGTTCTATGATTAAGACTGGACCTCCTGTATCTTCTCTCAGAAAATGTAAGAGAGAAAGGAGAATGGCCAAGGCTGGCAGGCATCCTTGACGATACTTTCAGCCTTTCTGATGCAACACACCGTGAAGGTCGACTGGATGGAAGAAAGTGACAAGCTCAGTATAGACTAAACGATGTTCACCCCTCTCTGCAGGTTCAGACAGTCAATAACAATTTCTGATAGGAAACTAATTTAAAGGCCGTCAAACGAGCATGTTCTAACACTAGTTCCAGTCGAAAAGTACTCAATTAATAAAATATATGGTGATAGTGTGATATCCATTGTAATCTGTGGGAAATATCCTTCAATGTCCATGCCCACACTATGACCTGCTAACATTTCATTATTAAATTTGGGGCAACACAAAAAGTCAGAGTTGGAACAAGCCAACTGAAAGTTGAAACCCTAAAACAATGCAGGTGCTGGTAATCTAAGATAATGGCCAAGGGCTGGAAATATTCAGCAGGCCAGGCAGCACCTGTAGAGAGAGAGAGACGGAGTTAATGTTTCATCAGATGGCTTCTGGTAAGAGATGTTCAGACTGAAACATTAGCATCTTTCTCATTGCATGGGTGTTGGCCTGACCTACTGCAGCGGCACAGGGTAAAAAAGTTGCTGGTAAACAGCGCCAGAGACATGGGTTCGATCCTGACTGCGGGTGTTGTCTGTATGAATGTGTAAGAAAGAACTGCAGATGCTGGTTTAAACCGAAGATAGACACAAAAAGCTGGAGTAACTCAGCGGGACAGGCAGCATTTCTGGAGAGAAGGGTCTCGACCCGTAACGTCACCCTTTTGCTGAGTTACTCCAGCTTTTTGTGTCTACCTTCGGAAGTCTGTATGAACTTTGCCGTTCTCTCTGTGACCTCGCGGGTTTTCTCAGGGTGCACCAGTTTCCTCCCACCTTCCAGGGACGTGCGGGTGTGTAGGTTAAATGGCTTCTGTAAATTGTCCCTAGAGTGCAGGATAGAACGGGGTCAGCGCGGGGGACGTTGTTGATGGGCCGAAGGGCCTGTATCCACGCTGATTCTTTAAACATTTTCAATCGCTCGTTTTGTTTAACCTAAAAAAGGTTGTTGAGCTGGAGTTGATTATAGAGCCAGGAGGGTACTCGAGCCATGGTGGAATTTAAGGCAGGGATAAGAATGTTAAAATCGAGATGTTGTTTCACGAGAACGAGTTGTAATTCGGCAAAGACGTTGGTAAAGAAGACACGTGGACACAGCACCAGCGAACTGGGAGATCCGGGGGTGGGAGAGGCCCACGCAGAGTTATGTTCACAACACTGCGGGCATTTGGACAGTCTTGTGCCATAATTATGCATGTAAACATTTAGAGCAGATTTGGCACCCGAATTACCCAAACGGGTTGTTTCCCGCGTTCCCTTATCTGCCAGTCTTGTGTTGGTGGAATTCTTACACTCATACAGCGTTTTATTTCAGTAACGTGCAACAGGTGCGAGGTTGGAGATTTCAAATCCAAGTTTCCAAGAGATTCCGTTCCTATGACTTTGTGTGCAATGTTCACTGACGGACCGAGAGTGTCCTGGTGGTAATGAAGGAATAATGTGGAATGTAAGTCCTACACTAAACGATCCCCAATTCCCCGAAGCGCAGTTCAGGTTTACTATTCAAAAGGACTCACTCAGCAGGTCAGGCAGCATATCTGGGGAATAGGGAAAGGTGACGTTTCGAGACGAGACCTTTCTTCAGACTCTCGACCCGAAACATCACCTAACCATGATCTCCAGGGATGCTGCCTGACCTGCTGAGTTACTCCAGTACTTGGTTTCCCTGTGTGTATTAGCTAGCATCATTTGTTCCTTATTTCTAAGTTTATTATTGTCATGTGCAGTGAGGCGCTATCAAATCAACTCAATTCAAATGTAGACAAAAAATGCTGGAGAAATTCAGTGGGTGAGGTAGCATCTATGGAGAAAAGCAGTAGGTGATGTTTTGGGTCGAGACCCTTCTTCAGACTGATGTGGGGGGGGGAAGGAAGAGGCAGAGACAGTAGGCTATGTGGGAGAGCTGGGAAGGGGGAGGGGAAGGAGGGAGAAAGCAAGGTCTACTGAAATTCGAGAAGTTGATGTTCATACCGCAGGGGTATAAACTACCCAAGCAAAATATGAGGGTTGTTCCTCCAATTTATGTTGGGCCTCACTCTGGCAATGGAGGAGGCCCAGGACAGAAAGGTCAGGTTCAGAATGGGAGGGGGAGTGGAAGTGCTGGGCAACCAGGAGATTGGGTTGGTTAGTATGGACCGAGCAGAGGTGTTCGGCGAAGCGGTCGCCAAGCCAATGCTTGGTCTCGCCGATGTAGAGAAGGTGACAACTATGACAGCAGATGCAGTAGATGAGGTTGGAGGAGGTGCAACCTCTGCCTCACCTGGAAAGACTGATTGGGTCCTTGGATGGAGTTGAGGGGTGAGGTACAGCGGAGCTGCAGGATATAGAGGAGACCTTGGTGAGAGCCTCATCTATAGTCAAAGAGGGGAACCCATGTTTCCTGAAGAATGAGGACATCTCCAATGCCCTGGTCTGGAACACCACATCCTGGGTGCAAATGCGGCATAGATGGAGGAATTGGGAGGGGGATAGAGTCCTTATAGGGAGCAGGGTGGGAAGAAGTGTAGTCAAGATAGTTGTGGGAGTCAATGGGGTTGTAGTAGATGTCAGTCAGACATCTACTACAAACTTGACTACACTTCTTCCCACCCTGCTCCCTGTAAGGACTCTATCCCCTACTCCCAATTCCTCCATCTACGTTGAGCGTAAATGGGAGGAACAACAACTCATTTGTCGCTTGGGTAGTTTACACCCCAGAGGTATGAACATCGACCTTTAATTTCAGGTAGTCCTTGCTTTCTCCCTCCCCTCCCCCTTCCCAGCTCTCCCTACTGTCTCCACCTCTTCCTTTCTCCCCCCCCCCCAACATCAGTCTGAAGAAGGGTCTCGATCTGAAAACGTCCCCTACTCCTTTTCTCCATAGATGCTGCCTCACCCGCTGAGTTTCTCCAGCATTTTGTCTACTTTCGATTTTTCCAGCATCTGCAGTTCCTTCTTAACAAATCAAATCAGATAATACAATACACAAATACAATCACGCCAGAATCTAGTACAATAGGTAGAGCAAAGGGAAAGATAGCATGGAGAATATAGTCCTCAGCGTTATAGTATTAATCTATTTTGTCCCTGAATTTCTTCCTGACATCAGCCCTCAACTCCTACTGCCGGCACAAACGCATCGAATCCTACCCTTACAATTACATCTGCACAGATTTCAACAATCCAGGCCATATTACTTTGTACTTCAATCGCATAGTTGCCTTTAACAAATTAATTAAATATTGCAGATTGCCCCAGTTCCTAATAAACCACGCCGCTGTGTTTGTTGGTAGCAGCCCAGGGGAAATGCATGCCAAGTAACTTTCGGTAAATTCCCGAATTCTTTATTATTTTTAATTCCAGAATCAGTGCGCGCTATTTCACGTTTTAGCATTACATGGCATAGTTAATCCAAACAAGACACATCTGCTCTTTCACCCGTTCTCTCCACACCGTACATGAATCTCTTCTGAAACGGACGTCAGGCTCCAATTCAAAGTGACCCGAGGCACTCCCAGGTCCCGGGAAACGCTACGCTTTGTGCTGCCATTGGTAAAGTGAGATCTTACTAGGCGTAACCCACCAAAACTTCGGATTGGTAGTCAGATGAATATTGCCCCGAGTGGTTTCAGATTTCATTCCTCAGCCTCATCACGGAAATGTGACAACTCAATAAAATGTAAGGAAAGTTAATTCCCCAGCCAAAAATGGGACCAACATCCACCTCTGGGTTCTACCTCAGCAGGAAGGCAGTGGTGATATGTAGCTCCCTCATCCTAGTTTTACTGGTGGTTTGCACGGTTTTGGCCATTCTCTATGGCAAGCTAATTGCTGAGAAAACGGGCGTCTTCTCGCCGACCTGGGAGCCTCCCAGCACCGTCTGGGAGACGGCGGTCCCGAGTCGCCAGGGTCCCTGGAACAACTCCCGCTTACCAAACAGTCTTATCGCCAGGAACTACCAGCTGGAGCTGTGGCCGCCCTCGCTCTCCGTGCTGGAGCGACCCAGCCACTTCTTCGGCCAAGTTAACGTGACAGTGACTTGCATCAAAGAGATCGAGGTGATCCTGTTGCACAGCCATGAGCTCCGCTACACTGGGGTGGCAATCGTCGCCCTGATCCCTCCGACCATCCGCTGCACTTGGCTTGCAGATGAGAACGATTACCTGGTGATTGAACTGAACGATACGCTGATACCAGGGCAGGACTACATTATTCAGGCCAACTACAGCGGGCAGCTGGAGGAGTACCCAACGGGACTTTTCATCAGCGACTACACGGAGTGGGGTGTCAACAAGTAAGCAAGTTTGCAAACCAGAGAAAGTCGGAAGGGTTCGGGAGCGTCCTGACTAGTGCAACCTTCCTAGGTGTAAGACACACTTTCTATTTTGTAGACACAAGCAACTGCAGATGTTAGTATACAAATAAAAAGAGACAAACTGCTGGAATAACTCAGCGGATCAGGTAGCATCTCTGGAGAACACGGATAGGCGGCGATACGGACCGGAGCCCTTCTTCAGACGCGAAACATCGGCTATTTATGTTCTCCAGAGATGCGTAGGAAGGAACTGCAGATGCTGGTTTAAACCGAAGATAGACACAAAATGCTGGAGTAGCTCAAGGGGACAGGCAGCATCTTTGGAGAGAATGAATAAGTGACGTTTCGGGTCGAGACCCTTCTTCTCGACCTGAACCGTCACCCATTCATTCCTTCTCTCCAGACATGCTGCCTGTCCCGCTGAGTTACTCCAACTTTGTGTCATTCTCCAGAGATGCTGTCTGTCCCGCTGAGTTACTCCAGAACTTTGTATCTTGTTCTTGTTTTGCCTTTCCTTGCCCAACATGCCATCATTTACGTCCCGTTGCAGGTGTCTTTCCCCAGTATTTGCCGCAGCCGTGAACTGAACGTTGCATGCGACGGGACAGCTTTAGACTTTAACACTTTAGAGATACAGCGCGGAAACAGGTCCTTCGGCCAAGCGAGTCCTCGCCGAACTCTACATCGTTTATGTACTAAGCGAATCTCCACCGCGTTAATAGACACAAAAAGCTGGAGTAATTCATTGGGCCAGGCAGCATCTCTGGAGAGAAGGAATGGGTGGCGTTTCGGGTCGAGACCCTTCTTCAGACTGGTTAGGGACAAGAGAAGCGAGGGATTATAGTGCTCCACAGCGTTAATATCTCCCACCTCTGGGGAAGTCTTTGGATGTGCATTTTAACAGAGGGCTCACTCGGGCAGGCTGGGATCCCTTCCCTAACTACTTGCAGTGCAGTTTCAATCAATTTCGATGCACATGCTCCCAATGATGTGGTGCAGTTGCCCGGCTGTGCTGCACTGAGACTCGCTCATGATTTTAAAGTGACAGTCTAAATCCGCGCAGGACATCCGCCCTCGCCCACCGTTGCTTTCCACTCGGTTGCTGAACGAATATACACATTAAAAAAAACAAGTCTAAGGCAATTTAGCAAGTTTTTGTTAGCATGATTTTTTTTAAGCTTGAAGTTTTAAATTTACGGTTTCGGATTCCTAAAGAACAGCCTGAAACATAGAATATATTTTAGTGGTTCAAGACGACAGTCGGTTGATTTGAATCAAATTTATGTACAATGTGATTCACCGATCACGGTCTTAACAATTGCCGCTGAAAACACAACTGACCACAACGGTGGTCTCACAACGACCAAAGGGCAGAGCGCAGAAACCGCGCGAAAACACAACCCCTCCCAGAGTCACGTGCGCGCGGATCCGACCGCAGGGTTTGATACTTGCAAGCACCAGCAGGTGCCGCTACATGCCCCCCCCCCCCCCCCCCCAGAAACCGAGGTACGGAAACGAACCGGGAGCCGAACGGTACGGCCTGAAAGTGTAGTCCTCAAAGGTGGGACGGGCGTAACAACAGGGACCAGCAGAACAGAGCTGGGGGAACGCGAAAACCGCGAACAAGGGGCGGGTGTAACAACAGGGACCGGCGAAACAGAGCCGGGAACAGGAGTGCTAGGAAAGAGCTGAACGGCCGGTGGACGACCTCTATGCCGTGGTGTAGCCACTACCACATGGTGTAGTCCTCGTCCACATGAGCGGGCTTGAGACGGCCGATGGAGACGGACTCCTCCCGGCCACCCACGTCCAAAGTAAACATGGCGACTCCGGTTCGCAACATCCGATACGGCCCCTCAAAAACCCGCTGCAGCGGTGAGCGTCCCTGCGAAGAAAAACATAAGCACAATTCTGTAATGATGCTGGCACATGCACCGAGGCCGACCCATGCCTGGAAGTGGGGACGGGAGCCAACGCGCGCACAATTCATGAAGCTCGGCCAGCATCACTGAAGCTGAAACCTCCTAACCGCGGGCGCCAGGCAAAGAAAATCTCCAGGCACCCGTTAAGCTGAGCAGTAGGCGAGCTCGGCAGAGGAGGTGGTCAAGTCTTTCTTAGGCGTTGTTCGAATGCCAAGGAGGACCCAGGGCAACTGGTCCATCCAATCTGGACCGGTGAGCCGGTCCACGGATCGGCGATTTTACCCAGCGCGACTTAAGGTGCCCATGGAATCGCTCAACCAGCCCATTCGCCTCCGGGTGATAGGCGGTCGTTTGGTGAAGATGGACGCCGTATAGCTGCGCCAGGGCAGTCCACAGAGACGAGGTGAACTGGGCTCCATGGTCTGTGGTGATGTCGAAGGGCACTCTAAAATGGGATATCCAGTTTGACGCCATAGCCCGGGCGCAAGCCTCCATGGAGGTATCTGATAACGGGATAGCCTCTGGCCATCTAGGGAACCTGTCCACCACGGTAAGCAGGTGTGTGGCACCCTGCAAATATGGCAAGGCCCCTACAAGGTCCATGTGTATATGCAGGAACCTGCCGTCAGGCACTGAAAAATCCTGCACAGGCGGCCGTACATGACGCTGAACCTTGGAGGTCTGGCACGGAATGCACGCACGGCCCAGGCGGCCACCTGCTTGTGGAATCCGTGCCAGATGAACTTGGACACTACTAGGGCGGACGTGGCGTGAATGGACGGGTGGGCTAGGCCATGGACCGCATTGAAAACCCGTCATCTCCAACTGGACGGGCTCGACCCATGGACACATCACACAGGACCTTACACCAGCCGCGCCGCAGGGCACCTTGGCTAGTCTAAGGCCAGAGTCGATGTTGTGATAACCTGCCATGCTGGCATTGGCCTGTTGGGCTGCTGCCAGCTCACCGTAATCCATGCCCTGGTCCAGAGCTGAGACTGACGGAATCGCCGGACGGGACAAAGCGCCAGCCACGACGTTGAGCTTCCCAGCTACATGCGGAATGTCAGTGGTGAACTCAGATATGTAGGCGAGGTGCTGCTGCTGCCTAGCACATGCACCAAGGCCGACCCATGCCTGGAAGTGGGGACGGGAGCCAACGCGCGCACAATTCATGAAGCTCGGCCAGCATCACTGAAGCTGAAACCTCCTAACCGCGGGCGCCAGGCAAAAAAAATCTCCAGGCACCCGTTAAGCTGAGCCGTAGGCGAGCTCGGCAGAGGAGGCGGTCAAGTCTTTCTTAGGCATTGTTCGAATGCCAAGGAGGACCCAGGGCAACTGGTCCATCCAATCTGGACCGGTGAGCCGGTCCACGGATCGGCGATTTTACCCAGCGCGAAAGTGAGCGGTTTGTGGTCCGTGAAAGCAGTGAAAGCGGGGCCCTCAAGGAAATATCGGAAGTGTCTTATCACTAGGTAGAGCACAAGGAGTTCCCTGTTGAATGCGCTGCACTTGCACTCTGGAGCCCGCAGCTGTCGGCTGAAAAACGGCAGCGGCTGCCAGCGGTCATCAACCAGCTGCTCCAGAACTGCACCTACAGTGGCATTCAAAGTGTTGATGGTGAGCGCAGTGGGAGCAGACACCCTCGGGTGCACCAGCATGGTGGCGTTCGCCAGCGCTGCCTTAGCACCTTTGAATGCCGCGTTGGCCTCGTCTGACCACACCAGGTGCCGCAGCTTGCCCGCCAGGCACTGGAACAGGGGCTGCATGACGGCAGCGGCCAACGGCACAAATCAGTGGTAAAAATTAACCATGCCGATGAACTCCTACAGACCCTTGAAGGTCAGCGGCCGAGGGAACTGGCGAATGGCGTCGACCTTCTCAGGCAGTGGCTCGGCACCCTGTGGGGTAACCCGATGCCCCAAGAACGAAATGGAGCGCAGGCTGAACTGCAATTTCGCGGGGTTAATTACCAGGCCGTGCTCGCGCAGGTGCTCGAACAAAAGGCGAAGGTGACTAACGTGTTCTGCCTGCGAACCGCTAGCCACCAGAATGCCGTCCAAATAAATGAAGACAAAAGGCAGGCCCTGTCCGACCTGATCCATGAGCTGCTGGATCGCCTAAGCGGCATTCCTTAGGGCGAACGGCATGCAGAGCCATTCGAAAAGGCCGAACGGTGTGATGGTGGCCGTCTTGGGAATGTCATCGGGGTGGACAGGGAACTGATTATAACCCCGGACCAGGTCCACTTTCGAGTAGAAAGTGGCGCTCATAAGGTGTGCCGAAAAATCCTGTATATGGGGCGCCGTGGTAACGGTCCGCCGTGGTTACCGCGTTGAGCCGCCTGTAATCACCGCACGGCGTCCCACCCCCAGATGCCTTCGGGACCATATGTAGCGGGGAGGTACATGGACTATCGGACCGCCTGACAATGCCCATGTCTTCCATTAACTGGAACTCATCGTGGGCAATGCGCAGCTTATCCAGTGGCAGACGGCGCATGCAGGCGTGGACCTTCAGTAGGGATGTGGTGCACCACTCCGTGACGGGACACCGCCCCACTGAAACTGGGCGTAAGGAGCTTGGGGAACTCGGAGAGCAGAGCGGTGAAAGGGCCATCGACCTCCGCGATGGCATCGGGTTGCTGGTCGGGTGGGGGTGAGCTGCGTGGTTCGGCGGGGCAGAGGTCTGACAATGGGACCATACGACGGCCACGCACATCGATGAGAAGGGAGATCGCGCGCAGCCCCCAAGATTGGCTGGGCAACGTTAGCAACGACAAACTTCCACCTGTAGTGTAAGGTTAAGGGTCCACGTACCATATGTTCGAATGTTGCTTCCGTTAACGGCCGAGAGGACGGGGCCTATCTTACCGGCACGGGTATCACGGCCGGTCGGGGGCAGGATGCTGACAATGGCACTGGAGTCCATGAGGAAATGGTGGCCATTGCGGTGGTCACGGACATAGAGGCATTAGTTTGGGCCGATCGCGGTCGCCTCTACAGGCGATCGGCCGAGGCATTTCCCCGAAACGTTTAGGGATTCGGCAGCGTCGAGCCTCCGCGCCAAAACAGAGGTGGTAGTAGCACCAGCGGTGTCTACTATGGGTCTCCGGGCGTTGCGGCGGATCTTCAGAGGGGGCGGTGGCGGGCCCTCCTTGCGCTACCACCGCCGCGGTAGTCGAGCCGGTGCAGCCAGATGGCTGATGGCGCAGACCTCCTGGTACCTCGTCGTCCACAGTTCGTCAGCCCTCTCCGCGAGCTGTTGGGGATCATTGAAATCAGCGCCAGCGAGCATCAGGTGGATGTCATCGGGCATCTGTTCGAGGAAGGCCTGCTCGAACAGCAGGCAAGGTCGATGCCCGTCCATCAAAGCCAGCATCCAGGCCATCAGGGCGGAGGGTCTCCGATCGCCCGTACTGTCCATGTGTAGGATTCGTGCGGCGCGGTCACGACGACTGAGCCCGAACGTGTGCAGCAACAGGGCCTTGAGGCCTTCATATTTGGCCGTCGCTGGTGGATCTCTCAGGTAAGAAAGCAAACGGGAGACAGTCTCTTGTGGCAGGGCCTCCACCACGTGGAAATACCGCATCTGATCGGCGACGATGCGGTGCAGGTGGAATTGTGCCTCCACGTGCGCAAACCATACCTGTGGCTGATCAGGCCAAAACAGGGGCAGTCTGAGGCTGACCGTGTCCTGCTGGGAGCCTGCGGCATCGGCGAGAAAGTAATTGTCCTGCATGTTTTTACCGTCTAACTCCTGTTAGACGAGTTGGGGTCACCAATTTAGTGGATCAAGACGACAGTCGGTTGATTTGAATCAAATTTATTCACAGTGTGATTCACCAATCACGGTCTTAACAATTGCCGCTGAAAACACAACTGACCACAACGGTGGTCTCACAACGACTGAAGGACAGAGCCCAGAAACCATGCGAAAACACGACCCTCCCAGATTCACGTGCGCGCAGATTCCGACCGCAGGGTTCGATAATTGCAAGCACCAGCATTATTTTGAGGAGAAGATATGTAGGATTTATTTAAACAAACTAAACACAACGGTATTTGACCCCCGGCTTTGTACCTGGTCTACATATTCGCGTAGCTTATGTTTGGTTCAATCTCTGACTGATCTGAACATAAACAGCGTTGCCACATGGGCAGCTAGGTTGTTGAAGGACATACGGATAGGTCCTTGTGAACTGTGTAGGAAGGAACTGCAGATGCTGATTTCAACCGAAGATAGACACAAAAAGCTGGAGAAACTCAGCTGGAGAGAAGGAATGGGTGACATTTCGGGTCGTGACCCTTGAAGTTGCACTCAAAACAATAGCTTGAGTGTAGTATCTTTTCATAACACTGTTTTGCTTTTTTGTTTACTTAGAATTGGATAGATTTCTTCAGTACATGTGGTTTTAATTTCTGCCTGCATGATATTAGTGTTCGTGATGTTTTTCTCAACGTTCACCATTCCAATAAACCTTTCATTTTGTTACCAGTTTGTGGAGGCATGTTGCATTTTACGATGTTTTAGTATACGGCTCTACATGGGGTAATAGCAATGCATGCAAAGTTATCATGAAACTACCAGCATTTGAATGAAGGGAGATCCAATTTAGAGGCATTCTTTGATAATATTATTCCATAATGATTATTGTGCACTATTATATTGAATATTATATTCTTTATCATTTATTTATACATTGCAGACGGCTTGATTGTAATCGTGTATAGACTTTCTGATAACTGGATAGCACCCAACAAAAAAAAATTTCACTGTACCTCGAAACATGTGCACTAAACTAAATTAAACTAGTCTGAAAAATGAATGGCCATGATTTAATTGTGATCAATTAAAAAAGAAGTGATTTTAATCAAATTGTTCCCTGTGCTGGTCACTTAGCATAATTTCAAAGGAATACAGACCATTGATCTCTGCATTTGGGGACGCAATCATTGTCAATGTCTTGTTGCTTCTCCTGTGGCCAACGAGGCCACAAAAACTAAAGTCACAATCTTTACTATCCAAACATTATGCCTGCATCTACTTACTTTTGGCTGGCAGTGTGAACTGTGAGGAGGATGCTATGAGAATGCAGGGTGACTTGGACAGGTTGGGGGAGTGGGCAGATGCATGGCAGATGAAGTTTAATGTGGATAAATGTGAGGTTATCCACTTTGGTAGCAAAAACAGGAAGGCAGATTACTATCTAAATAGCGTCAATTTGGGAAAAGGGGAAGTACAACGGGATCTGGGGGTCCTTGTTCATCAGTCTATGAAAGTAAGCATGCAGGTACAGCAGGCAGTGAAGAAAGCCAATGGCATGTTGTCCTTTATAACAAGAGGATTCGAGTATAGGAGCAAAGAAGTCCTCCTACAGTTGTACAGAGTCCTAGTGAGACCACACCTGGAGTATTGTGTGCAATTTTGGTCCCCTAATTTGAGGAAGGATATTCTTGCTATTGAGGGAGTGCAGCGTAGGTTTACAAGGTTAATTCCCGGGATGGCGGGACTGTCATATGCTGAGAGAATGGAACGGCTGTGCTTGTACACTCTGGAGTTTAGAAGGATGAGAGGAGATCTTATTGAAACATATAAGATTGTTAAGGGTTTGGACACGCTAGAGGCAGGAAACATGTTCCCGATGTTGGGGGAGTCCAGAACCAGGGGCCACAGTTTAAGAATAAGGAGTAAGCCATTTAGAACAGAGACAAGGAAACAGTTTTTCTCACAGAGAGTTGTGAGTCTGTGGAATTCTCTGCCTCAGAGGGCGGTGGAGGCCGGTTCTCTGGATGCTTTCAAGAGAGAGCTAGATAGGGCTCTTAAAATAGCGGAGTCAGGGGATATGGGGAGAAGGCAGGAACAGGGTACTGATTGGGGATGATCAGCCATGATCACATTGAATGGTGGTGCTGGCTCGAAGGGCCGAATGGCCTACTCCTATTGTCTATTGACTATTAAGTGTCTATATAGTCATTTAGCAATGAAAGGCAATTAAAATAGAGAGTTAATTGGCTAAATTAATGGGTTTGGGGTGGGGGAAAAACATTTGGAGGTATTGGCAGGTCAGGAAGCATCTATGGGTGCAGAAGGACAGTCAACATTCTGAGTCAAGACCCTCCGTCAGATTGAGTCAGATGCTGCCTGACCTGCTGAGCTCCTCCAGCAGTTTGCTTTTTTGCTGCAGCTTCTAGCATCTACAACTTCTTGCGTTTCCGAATAGATTAGGATCTATTACTGAATAACAGAAGCTAGATTGCTGAACATTAAAATCTGGTTAAAATAAAAGCCAAATATTGCTGGAAATCTCAGAAAACTGAATAGGTTGGAAATATTCAACAGATCGCATCTGAGGAGCAGGAAATGGAGTTGAATGTTTTGGTTATACACACATATTTGTTCCTGTGGAATTTAGCAGCTATGAAATATGTCAACCCTTGCATTCCTTTATCTCAAACTTGTAAAATGTATGAGATGTACCTATTTGCTAAGATTGCTCCCTCCTGATTGCCACCGAATATGTTCCCTCAACTGACAAATTAGGACGTCTCTATGCTAAACAATACTTGGAAGACACAGGAGCAGAGGAACAGAATGTACTCTGGCAACAGCACTGAAATCCAGAGAGATTTTCTGAGCGTGACTTGGCATCAGCGCTGATCAAGCTTGGCTCTGGGGCAGATAGTAAGTGAACACAAATGAGTCTAAAGAAGGGTTCCGATCTGAAACATCACCTATCCACGTTCTCCAGAAATGCTGTCTGACCTGCTGAGTTACTCCAACATTTTGTGTTTTTTTTGTAAACTAGCATCTGCAGTTCTTTAATCTCAATAATTCTTGCTTGCTGCTTCTTCTTTTCGTGTCCATCTTGTTACAAATGTTGACCTCGCTTTCATCGTCCATCCTGAAAAGGATGCAAGCTTCCGGCGACAATCAGTGGAAACCATCACTTGTCGCAATAGGTGGTGGTCGCAAAATTAGCTCAGGATACTTTCAGTTTCCAGCCCCGCGACGTGGAAGCTTCTGCAATGGAGCCATGATTCTTGCTGTACCATCTTCTTGTACGACATGTTAGCGGTCTGTGATCTGTGGAAAAGCACGCCTGTGCGGATGCACGTAAACAGACACTTCAACCAAACCATGCAGCACTGGCCAAGAGAGCAGAACCATTTACAGTAATACCACAGAAAATCCATTAAAAAAAAAACGTACATATTCCTATTAACACCCTCCAGATTCTGCCGCTCACTACACACTAAAGCAATTTCAATGTCAATAAACCTGCTGGTTTGGGACGTGGAGGAAACAGTGGCAAGCAGAGGAAGCCCACTTGTTCACTTGCAGAAAATACAAATTCCACACCCACAGCACCCGAGATCTTGTTGAACCTTGGTTTTTACTATGGAGAAAGACATGAAGGCTGGGGACCTTGGGACAGTTAATGGAAATTTCTTGTGGACAGTCTGTATTATGATAGAGGAGTGCTGACTGCTTTAATGTGTATGAAGGTAGATAAATCTTCCGGGCCTGATCAGATATATCTGAGGACACTGTGGGAGGCTAGAGAAGAAATTGCAGGCTAAGATATATGTATCATCATGAAACATGGGTGAGATGCTAGCAGACTGGAGTGTGGCTAATGTTGTGCCTCTATTTAAGAATGGCTACAAGGAAAAGCCTGAGAACTATAGACCAGTAACCCTAACATCTATGGTAGGTAGGTTACTGAAGAGTATTCTGAGGGAAAAGATGGATGGACAGGTGCTGATTACAGATAGTCAGCATATTTTTTTGTGTGGGAGATTGAATCTTACGAATCTGAGTTTATTGAAGAAGTAACCAAAACGGTTAATGTGTGCAAAACCATAAACGTTTATATGGTATACAGTAAGACATTTGATAATGTTCCACATGGTAGACTGCTTTGGCCAGTTAGATTGCTTGGAGTTCAGGAGATCTAGCAAAGATGGTTATCAAAAATTGCAGCAGGATCTTGGTCAGTTGGGCGAGCGGGCTGAGGAATGGTTAATGGAGTTTAATGTAGATAAGTGAGAGGTGTTGCATTTTGGGACATCAAATCAGGGTAGGTCCTTTACAGTGAATGGCAGGGCCCTGGAGAGTGTTGTAGAGCAGGGGGATATAAGAGTGCAGATATATAGTTCTTTGAAAGTGTAGATCGGGTAGTCAAGCAAGCTTTTGGTACATTGGTCTCCATCGGTCAGGGTATTGAGTATCAAATTTGGGATGTTATGTTACAACTGTGCATGACATTGATGAGACTACATTTGGAGTACTGTATTCAGTTTTGGTCACCCTGCTATAGGAAGGATGTTAACCTGGAAAGAGTGCATGGAAGATTTACAAGGATGTTGCAAGGACGGGGTCCTGAGCTGCAGGAAGAGATTGGGCAGGCAAGGACTTTATTCCTTGGATGGCAGGAGGATGAGGGGTGACCTGATAGAGGGATATAATGGGTGGGTTTACAGGTAGGTTTAAATTAAATAGTGTGGGGGGAGGAGACAAACTGGAAAAATAAGGATGGAGTTAAAGGAAAAGAAATTATAGGAAAAGTTAAGAAACACACCAGAATTAACGAGACAGAACGCTCAGGAAGGGATAGGAGAGTATGGCCAAGTGAAATAGGAACCAATGTGAAAGGTGAGGGGAGTAGTGAATAAAAAGTATGATATACAAATGCATGAAGTAAAAAAAATAAAGTGGATGAGCTTGAGGCTCAATTAGCAATTGGAAAGTATGATGTTGTGGGAATTACAGAGACATGGTTGCAAGAGGGCCAGGGCTGGGAACTGAATATTCAAGGGTAAACATCCTATAGAAAAGACAGTCAGGTGGGTAGGGGATGGGGTAGCTCTGTTGGTAAGGAATGAAATTCAGTCCCTTGCGAGGGGTGACATAGAATCAGGAGATGTAGAGTCATTGTGGATAGAACTGAGGAATTGTAAGAGTAAAAATACCCCAATGGGAGTTATCTACAGGCCACCAAACAGTAGCCTGGATATAGGGTGCAAGTTGAATCAAGAGTTAAAATTGGCATGTCGCTAAGGTAATGCTACGGTTGTTATGGTAGATTTCAACGTTCAGGTAGACTGGGAAATTCAGGTTGGTACTGGACCCCAAGAAAGAGAGTTTGTGGAGTGCCTCTGAGATGGATTCTTAGAGCAGCTTGTACTGGAGCCCACTAGGGAGAAAGCAATTCTGGATTTAGTGTTGTGTAATGAACCGGATTTGATAAGGGAACTTGAGGGAAAGGAGCCATTAGGAGGTAGTGACCATAATATGATGTTTTAATCTACAATTTGAGAGGGAGAAGGGAAAATCGGAAGTATCAGTATTATAGTTGAGCAAAGGGGACTATGAAGCCATGAGGGAGGAGCTGGCCAAATTTGACTGGAAAGATACCCTAGCAGGGATGACAGTGGAACAACAATGGTAGGTATTTCTGGGTATAATACAGAAGGCTCATTCCAAAGAGGAAGAAAGATTCTAAGGGGAGTAAGAGGTGACCATGGCTGACAAGGGAATCAAGGACAGTATAAAACTAAAAGAGAAGACGTATAACACAGCAAAGATGAGCAGAAAGTCAGAGGATTGGGAAACTTTTAAAGAGCAACAGAAGATAACTAAAAAGGCAGTATGGGGAGAAAAGATGAGGTACGAAGGTAAGCTAGCCAAGAATATAAAGGAGGATAATAAAAGCTTCTTTAGGTATGTGCAGAGGAAAAAAATAGTTAGTTATAAAGGCCAGATGGTGGTGCAGCTAAACCAATTCCTTCAGGATAAATTAGGTTCAAATATCACAGAGATCAGAAATATCTACCTCATTGGAGACCCCTAGACACTCTTTGATCGGACTTTACTGGGCTTTATCTTGCATTAAATGTTATTCACGTTATTCCTATTATCATTTATCTGCACACCATAGATGACTCGATTGTAATCATGTATTGTCTTTCTACTGAGTGGTTAGCACGCAACACAAACTTTTCACTGTACCTCGGTACATGTGACAATAAACTAAACTCAAACTCAAACTAAACTCAACTCAAAATAGCTGCAATTTTAAATTAATTCATTTTGATTGTTGCGATTTGAAGATGTGAAGAAACTCCAAGGGCTTAATAGGATGAGAACAAAACACAATTCATAGGAAAAGGAGTGTTATTTATCACTCCTTAACATTGAATGGTGCAGAAGGACAGTTGTTATTTACAGCCCTGTAAATACATACACTCAATGGGACAGCATGGAAAGCTGGCATCATGCCACAGCTATTTCACCAGTCCTAGTGGATGGTGAACAATGAGTCAAGTCATCAGAGGTCAAAATTATTTAAACAAGCATATTTAAAAACATATAAATCTGTTGCTAAGTGAAAACATACAATGAAATTAAGAAAATTGAATTGAAAGTTCATTTAAACTTTCTGTTGAAAAGAAGCTTGCTGATCCAACCAGCCCTGTCTGTGGTATTGGCATAGAGCTAATAGGGCCAGAAACAAAATGTATCCACCTCTGAGCTCAGTAAATTACAGGGTTTGGTCAGAGGGTGGTGAATCTGTGGAATTCATTGCCACAGATGGCTGTGGAGGCCAAATCAATGGGTATTTTTAAGGTGGATATTGTTAGCTTCTTGATTAGTACGGGTGTTAGGGGTTACGGGGAGAAGACAGGAGAATGGGGTTGAAAGGGAAAGATAGATCAGCCATGAATGAATGGCAGAGTGGACTCGATGGGCTGCATGGCCTAATTCTGCTCCAGAACTTATGAACTTATGGGCAGAACAAGAGGTCTGACAGGCATAGACCTGACCTCTAGCATGGTTCCAAATTCCACCAAAGGAAACAACATCTCCGCATCTACCATGTCTGGAACATGCAGCTATGCGCACCACAGCCAGCAAACATGACATCTACAAAACTATGAGCTAACATCACTTCCTGACTCAGCAATGTGCTCAAATGCAGTATTAGACAAATCATAACCCTTAGTGAAGACATCTTCATCCACATCTTGCTCCCTTCTTCACCAGCAATGGAAGCAGCGTCAGCATCTATTTTTGGTACATTTGCATTCATTAGTCAGGGTATTGATGATAGGAGTTGGGACGTTCTGTTACAGTTGAACAAAATGTGGGTCATAAGGTCATAAGTGATAGGAATAGAATTAGGCCATTCAGCCCATCAAGTCTACTCTGTAATTCAATCATGGCTGATCTATCTGTCCATCCAAACCCCATTCTCCTGCCTTCTCAGCATAACCACTGATACCTGTACTAATCAATCTATCTCGGCCTTAAAAATATCCATCGACGGCCTCCACAGCCTTCTGTGGCAAAGAATTCCACAGATTCGCCACCCTCTGACTAATGAAATTTCTCCCCATCTCCTTCCTAAAATAATGTCCTTTAATTCTGAGGCTATGACCTCTAGTCCTATACTCTACCACTAGTGGAAGCATTCTCTCCACATCCACTCTATCCAAGCCTTTCATTATTCTGTAAGTTTCCATGAGGTCCTCCCTCATTCTTCTAAACTCCAGCAAGTACAGGCCCAGTGCTGACAAATGCTCATCATGGCTTAACCTACTATTTCCTAGGATCATTCTTGTAAAGCTCCTCCGGACCCTCTCCAGAGCCAGCACATCCTTCCTCAGATATGATGCCCAAAATTGCTCACAATATTCCAAATGCGGCCTTAACAGCGCCTTATAGAGCATCAGCATTACATCCCTGTTTGTGTATACAAGCCTTCTTGAAATAAACGCTTGCATTGAGTTTGCTTTCTTTACTACCGATTCGACTTGCAGATTAACTTTTTGGGAATCCTGCACCAGCACTCCCAATTCCCTTTGCACCTCCAATTTCTGGATTCTCTCCCGATGTAGAAAATAGTCTATGCCTTTATTCCTATTACCAAAATGCACGACTCCACACTTTGCTACACTATATTCCATCTGCCACTTCTCTGCCCACTCCCCCAATCTTCTGCAGGGTCCCTCCTTTCTCTACCTACCCTACCACTTCTTTTTGTATCATCCGCAAATGTGGCTGCAAAACCTTCAATCCCCAGGTCCAAATCATTAATATACAATGTGAAGAGTAGCGGCCCCAGCACCGACCACAGCGGAACTCCGCTAGTCACTGGCAGCCAACCCGAAATGGCCCCCTTTATTGCCATCCAACCAACCTGCTCTCCATGCTAGTATCTGCCCTTTGATACCGTGAGCTCTCATCTCACCTGGGTGAGGCCGCATTTGAAGTACGGTGTTCAATTTTGGTCACCCTGGACTAAACGGATGTCATTAAGCTGGAAAGAGTGCAGAGAAGATTTACACTGATGTCAGACTCAAGGGCTTGAGCTATAGGGAGGGATTGGGCAAGGTAGTACTTTATTCCTTGGAGCACAGGAGGTTAAGGGGTGATATTACAGAGGTCTATGTAATCTTGAGGAGAATCGATAGAGAGAACTCATAGCTTTCACCTATTGTAAGGGAATCGAGAACACAGGTTTAAGGTGAGAGGGGAATGATTTAATCAGAGAGGCAGCTTTTTTTACTCGGAGGGTGCTGGGTATATGGAATGAGCTGTTGGAGAAGGTAGTTGACACAGGTACAATAACAAATTTAAAAGACACTTGTGTAGGAAAGAACTGCAGATGCTGGTTTAAATCGAAGGTAGATGCAAAATGCTGGAGTAACTCAACGGGACAGGCAGCATCTCTGGAGAGAAACATAGAAAATAGGTACAGGAGTAGGCCATTCGGCCCTTCGAGCCTGCACCACCATTCAATATGATAATGGCTGACCATCCAACTCAGTATCCTGTACCTCCTTCTCTCCATACCCCCTGATCCCTTTAGACACAAGGGCCACATCTAACTCCCTCTTAAATATAGCCAATGAACTGGCCTCAACTACGTTCTGTGGCAGAAAATTCCACAGATTCACCACTCTCTGTGTAAAAAATGATTTTCTCATCTCGTTCCTAAAAGACTTCCCCCTTATCCTTAAACTGTGACCCCTTGTTCTGGACTTCCCCAACATCGGGAATAATCTTCCTGCATCTAGCCTGTCCAACCCCTTAAGAATTTTGCAAGTTTCTATAAGATCCCCCCTCAATCTTCTAAATTCTAGCGAGTACAAGCCGAGTCTATCCAGTCTTTCTTCAAATGAAAGTCCTGCCATCCCAGGAATCAGTCTGGTGAACCTTCTCTGTACTCCCTCTATGGCAAGAATGTCTTTCCTCAGATTAGGAGACCAAAACTGTACGCAATACTCCAGGTGTGGTCTCACCAAGACCCTGTACAAGTGCAGCAGAACCTCCCTGCTCTTATACTCAAATCCTTTTGCTATGAATGGGAGAAGGACTGGGTGACGTTTAGGGTCAAGAATCCTTTTCATACACTTGGATAGGTACATGGATAGAAAAGGTTTAGAAGGATATGGACCTATTGCAGGCAAATAGGTCCAGCTTAGATGGGGCATTTTGGTCGACAGGGAGGAGTTGGGCCAAAGGCCGTGTTTCTGTGCTGTGTGACTCTATATCTATCCTCAGGTTCTTATTTGCTTAGAAGGTATCACCCTTCATTCCACTAATCCTTCCTTTGTGGTAGGTGCTAACATTTCTTGCAGCTAGCAGTAATTGCACAGATTCACATGGGGAAACAGGACGTAGTTTAATCCAGCAGTTAAAAGCAAAAGTTGTAGATAGAGATATTTTTGAATCAATTTATGTTGGAATGACATTAAAAAACCATACATAGATGATGCAATCAAATGTGAGTAATGTCAGAAAATTGGCAGCTTCTGCTAAGTTACTTTTCCTTGTTTCAAATTTTGCAATGGCCAGGACATCCACATGAAATATGTACAAACATATTAAAACGTGCACAAAAGCCCAGACCATCAGGCAAACCAATTTCCTTTCCATTGACTTCATCTGTACTTCACGCTGCCTCAGCAAGGCCAGCAGCATAATCAAGAACGAATCTCACCCCCAGACACTCCCTCTTCTCCCCTCTCCCATCAGACAAGAGGTACAGAAGTGGGAAAACATATACCTCCAGATTCAGGGACAGTTTCTTCCCAGCTGTTATCAAGCAACTGAACCATCCTATAACCAACTAGAGAGTGGTCCTCAGCTACTATCTACCTCAGTGGAGACTCTCAGACTATCTTTAATCAGATGTTACAGGAGTTTTTTTACATTAAACATTATTCCTCTTATCCTGTGTCTGCAAACTGGGGACATTTTAATTGTAATCATGTATAATCTTTTCGCTGACCTGATGGTACGTAACAAAAGAGCTTTTCACTGTACCTCGGTACATGTGACGATTAACTAAACTAACCTAAACAAAAGGGGATTTAGGCATGCTTTGTGTAAAGAAATGGGTTATATGTGTTCTAATTTCTATTCAATTTCTCTTTGCCTCACATTTACATACATAGATACATAGACAGGTGCAGGAGTAGGTCAATCGGCCCTTCGAGTCAGCGCCGACATTCAAAGTGATCATGGCTGATCATCCACAATCAGTACCCCGTTCCTGCCTTCTCCCCATACCCCCTGATTCCGCTAGCCCTAAGAGCTCTATCTAACTCTCGTTTGAATGCATCAAGTGATTTGGCCCCCACTGCCTTCTGAGGCAGAAAATTCCACAAATTCACAACTCTCTGTATGAAAAGGTTTTTCCTCATCTCAGTTCTAAATTGCCTGCCCCTTATTCTCCCATTCCTTTAAAAGTTGGAGGCATTTAAAATCCCTGCTGTGACCCACAGTTTTGCACAATGTACAAACTTAAAAACTTGAGACATTTTTCACCAAGAGCTCCTCCAGATTATTCTATTAATATTTGTTTAGGAAGGATGAATTTCCATCTGATTGTAAAATGGAGACTTGTATGTTACAATTGACCCTAAGTTCACCAGGTATAACTTTCTTTCTGAAAGTTGTTTCTAAAAGGGAATGATAAAATAATAAAGCCATTTCTATATCAGCTTTAGGAATAGATATCTAGATCGGGTGGAATTGGGCATGTAGTGAGGAATAAAGGAAATGCAAACACGATTACAAACACTCTGCTATTGTTTAATGTCTTAAAAACTTTAACATCTCTACCAAACTGAGCTTTGGGAGACTGAGGAGACGAAGAGTAATATTGCACACCGGGAAATATTTATGAAATATAAGAATTTAGTTTCCTTGACATTGGCAAACTTATGCAGTTCTTTAATTCCTGCAGAAAAACAGCTTTGAATGGGGAAATGAAATAAAAAATAACACCAGCTGTTGGAAATCTGAAGTAAAAACGCAAAATCTTGCAGACTCAGCAGTATTTGTGCTAAGAGAAACAGAGTCAATGTTTCAGGCAAAGAAACTTATCAGAACTGGGAAAGTGAGAAGAGAGTTAGTTTTAACTTGCAGTCAAGGTGGGTGCATAGGACAAAGAGTATCTCTCTTATAGCTGAAGCCAAGGTTATCATGGTGATTACAAAGCTTATGAAGCACTCTAGCTGATAGATTAAACAAAAACATAGAACAAGGAACCTTGAAAAGTACAGCACAGAAACAGACCCTTTGGCCCATAATGTTTGTGCCAAACATGATGCCGAGATAAACTAGTCTCATTTGTCTGCACACGAGCCATATCCCTCCATTCACTACAAATCCATGTGCCTGTCTAAAAGCTTCTCACACGGCAGTATTTTATCTGCAATTAAATAGAGAGCAAACAAAGAAAGGGACATGAAGAGAGCCGATCTGCAGTAAGTTTCTCTCACTAATATCAACTCATGTTTCTTCTTCCTTCCAGGACAACGTCTGATCTTCTGGGTTTTTCTACCCTTCTTTTGGTTTCAGGATCAGGAACAACTCTGACCTGAACTTCATAGTTTCTACAATGCTCCTTTGTTTTTTGTATCCTCTTTATGTCATCTCATTAATCTGTCAAAAGACTGGTGTATAACAGGATCACCTTGGCCATCCTTGCCTCCCTCTGGGCTTGCAAGAGACAAGTAAGTTATCAAACTTGTTTCTCTTTCAGAATTATTCAAAATACTGAACCAAGAGAAATTTTTGTTTTTGTTTTAATTTGAATTTTTAAAATATTTAATCTAATGTTTGAACATTTATCTAGACAGCGGTGGAGCAAGCTCTTGCCCTTTCATGTAAACTAGAAACAGTGCTGTAGGATGTACGGCACTGTTATTCCATTGTCATAAAGTCATAAGTAATAGGAGTAGAATTAGGCCATTCGGTTCATCAAGTCTCTTCCATCATTCAATCGTGGCTGAACTATCTCTCCCTGCTAACCCAGGCCCTTCGGCTCAAAGTGTCCTTGTGGAACATGATGCCGTTGTTTTGGAAATGGTTACAGAGTTGGGTGAATGTGGTCACCACGTTTGTTCGCAACTGGGTGCCACCACATTATGAAACAAGTGCATCCTATCCTTGCATCAATCCTACTCCGTCTATTATAGAGAGCCAGAGCGTTAACACCTTGGGCAACATTTTAATTCTCTTGGAAGTTTCAAATTCCTAATTGTCCCGATGCTGCTAGATAATCCATGCTGGTATACAAGTTTATAAATCTGCGTTGAGAAAGCATTATTGGAATAGTATTGTTTTATTCATGCAGTTTCTGGAGTTGATTTGTGGAACTTGGCATCCTTTTGGTCTCCATCTGGAACACCTGCCAGGTGGTTAGTTTTGGCTCCTTCCCTGGCTGCATTCTTCTTCAAAATATTAACAGGCTGCCTTACTTTGGTTTAAAAAAATAGCAGTAGTAATTGAGAATGGCTTATGCCGTAGATATCCCACAGTGATCTGGCATGGATGTAATAGCTAACCAGATGACGACCAGGTATTTGGCCTCTTTGGAGAGTGCAACGTGAATTCCCTTAAGTGGTGCAGAAAACATCATCCTGTTTTATGGACCCCAATGACATTCTCCAGCACTTGCCAAAAATCATGATGTGGCAACATGAGAAAGTTGGAATTTTTGTTTCAACTCTATGGATTTTTTTGAGTCCCCTTTATCCATCAGAAAAGGAGTCTGCAACGTGCATATTTTTGACGGGCTTGTTTGTTGAAGTCTAATTGAATTATGTGGGGATTTCCACCGTGATATTCCGGTTGTTTCAAGTTGCAGAAGATACCACGGAGTTGTGCAGCAGGTGCCAGAGGAATGTTGGAGGAGGAGGAGGGGAAGAATGGCGTGGGAGCAATATTTCAGGGAGGATACCTGCATTAAAATCTCCCACGGAGGAGCTGAAGGAAATCCACACTAGGCAGGAAGTGGTGTTGGGTAGACTGATGGGACTGAAGGCTGATAAATCCCCAGGGCCTGATGGTCTGCATCCCAGGGTACTTAAGGATGTGGCTCTAGAAATCGTGGAAGCATTGGTGATCATTTTCCGATGTTCTATTTTTTAATTTTTTAAAGATACTTTAATTGTCATTCAGGTATAGACACAGTGCACATTGAACGGAATTTCGTTGCATTGACTCTTCAAAGTAGCAGCAGAATATAACATTTATATCAGGCGATCAGTAAAAGTGCTCAGTGTGTCCATAAATAGTGCTTCATGTGCATAGTTAAAAAAGGAACGTTTTTAAAAGTGGCAATGTATAAGAAAGTTCTAGCATCGGTTTGATTGTGAGTTCAATAGTCTTATGGCCTGGGGGATGAAGCTGTTGCAGAACCTGGTTGTCCCGCTCTTCATGCTGCGGTACCTCCTCCCAGAGTTCAGCAGTGTAAACAGTCCATATTGTGGGTGTGTGGGGGCTCTGGTAATGCCCTTAGCTCTTGTCAGACAGCGTTTGTAACCAATGTCCATGATGGAAGGAAGAGAAGTCCCAATGATTTTTTCCGCTGTCCTCACCACTTCCAGTCCGCAGCTGTACAGCTGCCGCACCACATAGAGATGCAGCTGGTCATGACTGATTCAATGGGGCTTCTGTAGAATGTGGTGAGGATGGGAGGGTGGAGGTGTGATCTTCTCATCCTGCGGAGGAAGTACAAACGCTGCTGTGCCCGTTTTACCAGAGATGTGATGTTTGTTGTCCAAGTTAAGGTATCCGTTATATGCACTCCCAGGAACTTGATGCTTTTCACCTGCTCCACTGCTAAGTTGTTGATGCACAGCGGAGTGTGACTGGGCTGATTTTTCTTTCTGAAGTCGACGACAATCTCCTTGGTTTTGTCCACATTTAGGAGAAGGTTGTTCCTGCTGCACCAGCTCACCAGCTGCTCCACCTCCTCTCTGTATGCCTGGTCGTCGTTGTTGCGGATGAGGCCCACTACTGTTGTGTCATCCGCGTATTTGATGATATGGTTAGTAGTGGACCTGGCGACACAGCCATGTGTCATCAATGTGAAGAGCAGCGGACTCAGGACACAGCCCGCACAGACTGGGGTCTTTCAGAAAGCAAATCCAGGATCCAGTTGCATAGTGTGGTATTGAATCCTAGGGGTGCCAGTTTGCTCACCAGATGCTGGGGGATTATCGTATTGAATGCTGAGCTGAAGTCAACAAACAGCATCCGCACGTTGGTGTTCTTCTCCTCCAGGTGTTGTAGGCTCAGGTGGACTGCAGAGGAGATAGCATCCTCTGTGGAGCGGTACGGGCGATAAGCAAACTGGAACGGGTCAAAACTGGAGGGGAGTTTAGAGACCATGTGCTGCTTAATAAGCCTCTCAAAGCACTTCATTATTATTGGTGTGAGTGCTACGGGGCGGTAATCATTCAGGCAGGTTATTGGGAACTGGTATGATGGTGGCTGTCTTGAAACATGATGGAACAATGGCCTGGTTCAGGGAGGTGTTAAAAATGTCTGTCAGAACCAAGGCCAGCTGGTCGGCACATCCCCTAAGCAGACGCTTATCCGGTCCGGCTGCCTTTCGCTTGTCAATGCCTTTCGCTATAGATTCAGGATCAGTTCCTGTGAATTGGAGGGTAGCTAATGTTATCCCACTTTTTAAGAAATTCGGGAGAGAGAAAACAGGGAATTATAGACCAGTTAGCCTGACATCGGTGGTGGGAAAGATGCTGGAGTCAATCATAAAAGATGAAATAGCAGCACATTTGGTAGCAGTAGGAGTCAGCATGGATTTACGAAGGGGAAATCATGCTTGACTAATCTTCTGGAATTTTTTGAAGTTGTTGATGCACAGCGGAGTGTGACTGGGCTGATTTTTCTTTCTGAAGTCGACGACAATCTCCTTGGTTTTGTCCACATTTAGGAGAAGGTTGTTCCTGCTGCACCAGCTCACCAGCTGCTCCACCTCCTCTCTGTATGCCTGGTCGTCGTTGTTGCGGATGAGGCCTTTCGCTATAGATTCAGGACCAGTTAGCCTGACATCGGTGGTGGGAAAGATGCTGGAGTCAATCATAAAAGATGAAATAGCGGCACATTTGGTAGCAGTAGGAGTCAGCATGGATTTACGAAGGGGAAATCATGCTTGACTAATCTTCTGGAATTTTTTGAAGATGTACTAGGAAAATGGACAAGGGAGAGCCAGTGGATGTAGTGTACCTGGACTTTGGTTAGGTCCCACATAGGAGATTAGTGGGCAAAATTAGGGTACAAATTAGGTATTGGGGGTAGAGTGGTGATATGGATAGAAAATTGGTTGGCAGACAGGAAACAAAGAGTTTCAGAATGGCAGGCAGTGACGAGTGGGGTACCGCAAGGCTCGGTGCTGAGACAGCAGCTATTTACAACATACATCAATGATTTAGATGAAGGGATTCAAAGTAACATTAGCAAATTTGCAGATGACACCATGCTGAACTGTGAGGCAGTGTGAACTTGAGGAGGATGCCATGAGAATGCAGGGTGACATGGACAGGTTGGGTGAGTGGGCAGATGCATGGCAGATGCAGTTTAATGTGGATAATGTGAAGTTATCCACTTTGGTAGTGAATACACAAAGGCAGATTATTAACTAAATGGTGTCAAGTAGGGAAAAGGGGAAGTACAACTGGATCTGGGGGTCCTTGTTCATCAGTCAATGAAAGTAAGCATGCAGGTACAGCAGGCAGTGAAGAAAGCGAATGGCATGTTGGCCTTTATAACAAGAGGAGTCGAGTATAGGAGCAAAGAGGTCCTTCTGCAGTTGGACAGAGCCCTAGTGAAATCACACCTGGAGTATTGTGTGCAGTTTTGGTCCCCTAATTTGAGGAAGGACGTTCTGGCTATTGAGGGAGTGCAGCGTAGGTTTACATTTTTCATTCCCGGGATGGCGGGACTGTCATATGCTGAGAGAATGGAGCAGCTGGGCTTGTACACTCTGGAGTTTAGAAGGATGAGAGGATATATTATTGAAACATATAAGATTATTAAGGGTTTGGACACGCTAGAGGCAGGAAACATGTTCCCGATGTTGTCCAGATCCAGGGGCCACAGTTTAAGAATAAGGGGTAAGCCATTTAGAACGGAGACGAGGAAACACTTTTTCTCATAGAGAGTTGTGAGTCTGTGGAAGTCTCTGCCTCAGAGGGCGGTGGAGGCTGGTTCTCTGGATAACTTCAAGAGAGAGCTGGATGGGGCTCTTAAGGATAGCGGAGTCAGAGGATATGGGGAGAAGGCAGTAACGGGGTACTGATTGGGGATGATCAGCCGTGATCACATTGAATGGCGGTGCTGGCTCGAAGGGCCGAACGGCCTACTCCTGCACCCATTGTCTATTGTCTATTGTCTATAGTTACGGCCACAAATGTAACCTCAATGATGGGAACAAACTGCATTCCCAGTGGCAGTTATAGCTGTAGCATTGAACTGTTGTGGATCTAACATGTTTGGCTATAGATTCATAATCATACAGTATAAAATCTTTGGCCCACTATATGTGCCGGTGATGGTGCTTATCTAAACTAATTGCACTTGCCTGCATTAGTGCCATATCCCTCTTTCCCTGCTCATTTAATTACTTGTCCAGATGACTCTTCAATATTGTTATTCCTGCATCTGTCAGTTTGTTAGAAATACTAACTACTTTTTGCTGAACAAATATCATCTCACCCTCCTTTGCCATAAGGAAAATCGATCCCTCCTATCTAATTTCTCCTTATAACTCAACCCATTCAATCCCGTTCGCATCCTTGTGAATCCTTACTGCACCCTATTATTGTTGAAATTAAATTTAGAAAGGCTTTTGACTAGGTCCCATATTGGAGGCTGGTCTGGAAGGATTGAATACATTGGATCCTATATAGGTGTCCACTATGCCAGCAATTTGTGTCATCTGAAAACTCACTAATCCTACCGCCTACATTCTCATCCAAACCATTAACATAAAGACAAACATCAGGGAACTCAGCATCGATCTTTGTGGCATATCACTGGTCAGGGTCCTCTCCATATCCTCTTCAAAAAGCCCAATCAAATTCTTGAGACATGATTTCCCACATATAAAGCATTACTGACTATCCCTAACCAGTCCATGCCTTTTCCAAGTGCAAATAAATCCTGTCTATCAGAATCCCCATCAGTGACGTTCCCGCTAATGTTGTGGGGCTCACTTGATGTATGCGCGGTTTTTCTAATCAGACTTTTGTCAATCAATGTTACCTGATCTTGTCTATTACTCCAACAGGAACATGGTCGCCTTGAACCTTTCCTATCTCAAAAGCCTCCAACTAGCCTCTCTCTCTCTCCCTCCCCCCTCTCTCTCTCCCGCCCCTCTCTCTCTCTCTCCCCCCCTCTCTCTCTCTTCCCCCTCTCTCTCTCTCCCCCCCTCTCCACCCCCCCTCTCTCTCTCTCTCCACCCCCCCCCTTCTCTCTCTCTCTCTCTCTCTCTCCCTCCCTCCCTTTGTGAGCTCCTGTCCGATGCCGTTTGAAAATAGCCTTCATTCCATTTAGGATTTCACCTTCAGCTTCTATCTTTTTCCATTACAATATTTAAACTAATAGAACTATGGTCACTGGTTCCTCACTCCCTCACTGTACCTCAACCATGCTCAGCCTCTTCTCCCAAGAGGAGAATGACTAAAATCCCTTTGCTCTTAGGGCCATTCACACGTTGCTTCACAGACATTCCTGGACACATTAAATAAATTCTGCCTCTAACCCCTGAGCAGAGAAGCATTCCCAATTAATATGAGAGAAGTGAACATTACCTACTATTATTCCTATACCTGTCTGTGATTTGTCTGTAAACATACTCTAATCCCATTGACTAATGGGAGGTTTTTGGTATAATTACATCAAAGTGATCCCCTCTATTTTCTAAATTCTACCCCTTTGGCCTCTAGATCCTGTTGTGATGTTTCCAAATCAACGGTGCAGTCACCCACCTGCCTTGTCGTCACCTTTGTGCATACTGGAAGTATTGGTCCAAAAAAACCATTGAGCTGCCAGTCTTGCCCATCCCTCAGCCATATGTTTGTAATATCACAATTTGAGGGTGCTTCTTTTAAAATAAATGCGATTTAGTGCATAAGACTGAACCATCCACTCACTTATCAGGCAATTGGAAGGTCCTCTCATCAGGTAGAGTGTGGTACTGACCTCCCATCTATCTCATTGGACACCTTTGAACTATCTTTAATCGGACTTTATCGTGTATCTGCCCACTGTGCACGGCTTGATTGTAATCATGTATAGTCTCTTCGTTGATTGGATGGCGCGCATTGAAATAGCCTTTTCGCTGCACCTCAGTACACATGATAATAATACTAATGAACTGAACTAAACTAAGCTAAGACTCTCCACACTCCCTATACTCCTCCTGCCTGGCCTGCTTACTGGACTTGCTTGGCTGAACATCGATAGTTGTAACCTCTTTCTCATCTGATATATTTCTTCTTTGGGTCCAATCCCTTCTGCCAAAATATTTAAACCATCTCAAGTGGAATTAAGAAACCTGAGATTGCAAGCCTATATGTCCTGCTCATAAAACTTGTTTCTCACTCTTTGCAGACCCTCATTTCACTTTTGCTTCCAATGTCATTGGTACCAATATAGACCATGACATGTGTGCAGGAAGGAACTGCTGGTTTACACCGAAGATAGACAAATGTCTGGAGTAAGTCAGCGGGTCAGGCAGCATCTCTGGAGAGAAGGAATGGGTGACGTTTCAGGATGACATCTTCCTGCTCATCCTCCCATTTCCGAATGTCCAATGCCCATTTTCAAAGGAAACCCTTTCCATTCAGAGACATCTTTGACCTTCACACCAGGGAGGCAATGCACCATCCTAGAGTATCGCTCACAGCCACAGAAACACTTATCTGAGCACTGAGTACCTTATCACCAATGCGCACCTGGTGATAGAGAGTCCCCTATCACCAATGCACACCTGGAGTTTGACAATTCATGCTGTACATTATAGCCAGCTCTGGTGCCACCGAACGTGCTGATGCTCTGGTTCCCCTCTGAGATGTCACCCTTCAACGGTGTTAAAGTCCATGTTTTTAGGGAGGGTAATAGGAACAGGAGACTCCTGAACTACTGACTTCCTCCCCTGGCAGGCACCCATTGATATGGCCAAACTGCGGTGTGAATACCTCCCTGAAACTCCTATCTATAACACTTTCTGACTCAGTACACATGCTCCTCAGTCAGTCCAGCTGCCAGTGTCACCGATCCAAGAGGTTTGCGATAAGCTGCAGCTACAGTTAGTTTAGATATACAGCGTGGAAACAGGCCCTATCGAGTCCATGCTGACCAGCGATCCCCACACACTACACACACTAGGGACAATTTATACCAAGCCAATTAACCTACAAAGCAATACTTCTTTGGAGTGTTGAAGGAAACCTAAGATCTCGGCGAAAACCCACACAGGTCATGGGGAGAATGTATAAACTCTGTACAGGCAAGCACCCCTAGTCAGGATCTAGAACTTGGGCAATAGTTTCACAATAAGGAGGTTTGCATTTAAAACTGAGGCGAGGAGAAAATTCTGCTCTCACAAGCCTGGATCGAGCCTGGGTCTCTGGCACTGTAGGGAAATAGCTCCAACGCTGCGCCCACATGCTGACCTTTACAGCTGGATGCACTTCTTGCAAATGTGGTTGTTAGAGGCCACTTGACTTCTCTGTGTTCTCCCATATTTCACAAGAGGAGCATTATCACTCTACTGACTTATATCTACTCTGACATTTGTACTGGGTTAAAAAAAAGAAAAAGGAATGACCTTTCCTCGACTTAATGTACACTGTCATCACTCAGACTCCTTATTAAAGCCCCCTTGTCGAAGCCTCTGCACTTAGACCTCAAGCACAGCAATTCATTCTCAAAACAGTTGGAGATATGTGCAACTTTCTCAACGTTCATTTCCATTTATCTCTGAGATGCTATATCCACAGAGTGCTGACTTAATTTTACGGCTAATTGTCAGAGCCCTGAATTTTAAATAGCTTGCTGTATTCTCTCTGACTGCAGGCTTCCCAATGCTGTTACATGCCATTAACTGGGTGCATGTTGCTTTGTGCATGTCACCTCTCAATTCTGTCTCTTGCCAGAATCTGAAGAGATTCAAGTTCATTAGAACACAAAGTGCTGCAGTAACTTAGATTGAAATAATGTCACCTATCCGTGTCCTCCAGAGATGCTGCCTGTCCCGCTGAGGTACTCCAGCTTTTGTATCTATCTTTGGATTAAACCAGCAACTGCAGTTCCTTCTTACACTTACAGTCACTTGAGTTTGTTCCGTCATTGAATTAAATTATGGCTGATCGAATCTAGAGCTCAATTCTATTTTCCTTTCCATGTCTCATTACTCTGGACTCTACAATGGTCAAAACTTGTCGATCTCAAATAAACATAATCTTTTATGTAAGGTAGACAAAAATGCTGGAGAAACTCTGCGGGCGAGGCAGCATCTATGGAGAGAAGGAATAGGCGACGTTTCGGGTCGAGGCCCTTCTTCAGACTGAGGGGTCGAGACCCTTCTTCAGATGCTGCCTCACCCACTGAGTTTCTCCAGCATTTTTGCCTACCTTTGATTTTTCCAGCATCTGCAGTTCTTTCTTAATCTTTTATATAAACTTGTTTATAATCAGTGGCTTGCCCTCCTATGTTCTCTGGGCTAGAGATTACTAAGAAAACTGAGTTGCCAAAGATTCACAGGCTCCCTGATGAGCTCAATGTGTTTTACGCACGATTTGATAGGGAGAACACTGATGTGCCTTCTCGAGCCCCCATTCGCTGTGATGGTATTTCAGTCTCAGTCACAGAGGCCGACGTCAGGAAATCCTTCAGAGGGGTGAACCCTCGAAAAGCGCCTGGACCTGATGGTATACCTGGTCGTGTTCTAAAAACCTGTGCGGACCAACTGGCTGGAGTTTTTACGGACATTTTCAACCTCTCACTTCTGAGGTCTGAGGTCCCCACCTGCTTCAAAAGGGCATCAATTATACCAGTGCCCAAGAAGAGTAAGGTGACGTGCCTCAATGACTATCGACCTGTGGCACTAACGCCTGTGGTGATGAAGTGCTTTGAGAGGTTGATCATGACGCAGATCAACTCCTACCTCGACAAAAACCTGGACCCACTGCAGTTCGCTTACCGCCACAACAGATCAACGGTGGATGCGATCTCGCTGGCCCTCCACTCCGCTCTGGACCACTTGGACAACAAAAACTCATATGTCAGGCTGTTATTCATCGATTACAGCTCGGCATTTAACACAATCATCCCCTCCAAGCTGGTTACCAAACTCGCAGAACTGGGTCTCTGCGCATCCCTCTGCAATTGGATCCTCGAATTCCTCACTCTCAGACCACAGTCTGTTCGTATTGGTGGAAATGTGTCAGACTCGATAACAATTAGCACGGGAGCACCTCAAGGCTGCGTGCTCAGCCCCCTGCTGTACTCACTCTATACTCATGACTGCGTAGCCGGACAGAGTACGAACTCCATCATCAAGTTTGCTGACGACACCACTGTTGTGGGACGTATCACTGATGGGGATGAGTCAGAGTATAGAAGAGAGATCGAGCAACTGTCCATATGGTGCCAGCACAATAACCTGTCCCTCAACACCAGCAAAACCAAGGAACTGATTGTGGACTTTGGAAGGAGTAGGATGGGGACCCACAGTCCCGTTTATATCAACGGGTCGATGGTTGAAAGGGTCAAGAGCTTCAAATTGCTGGGGGTGCACATCTCTGAAGATCTTTCCTGGTCCGAGAACACTGATGCCATTATTAAGAAAGCACATCAGCGCCTCTACTTCCTGAGAAGATTACGGAGAGTCGGTTTGTCAAGGAGGACTCTCTCTAACTTCTACAGGTGCACAGTAGAGAGCATGCTGACCGGTTGCATCGTGGCTTGGTTCGGCAACTTGAGCGCCCTGGAGAGGAAAAGACTACAAAAAGTAGTAAACACTGCCCAGTCCATCATCGGCTCTGACCTCCCTTCCATCGAGGGGATCTATCACAGTCGCTGCCTCAAAAAGGCTGGCAGTATCATCAAGGACACACACCGTCCTGGCCACACACTCATCTCCCTACTACCTTCAGGTAGAAGGTACAGGAGCCTGAAGACTGCAACGACCAGGTTCAGGAACAGCTACTTCCCCACAGCCATCAGGCTATTAAACCTGGCTCGGACATAACACTGAACTTTATTAGCCAATACTGTTATTTGCACTTTATCAGTATATTGACCATTGTGTATATATTTATAGAATGCCTTGTAGTAAATGCCTACTACGTTCTGTTGCGCTGAAGCAAAGCAAGAATTTCATTGTCCTATCATGACAATAAACTCACTTGACTTGACTTGTGAGAGCAGAATTTTCTCCTTGCCTCAGTTTTAAATGCAAACCTCCTTATTGTGAAACTATTGCCCAAGTTCTAGATCCCATCATAAAAAGTAACCTCAGAATTTTAAAAAGTTTCATCAAGGTCATGTCTCATTCTTCTAAACTCCAACAAATAGGATCAACATGCGTAGTATTTTCTCTGATGACAACTATTTGTCATTTGTGGACCTTATCTAAACTGCCCACAAAACAAGTATATCCCTCCTTGTAAAAGGAGACCAAAACTCTTTGCGGTGCTCCAGATGTTGATCTCACCAATAAACAATACGATTTCTCAACATTTATATTCCTTATCCCCAGTGATCAAGGATGAAGCTGAAATAACACACTTCCTCCCCCTCCCCGCCCCACACCCTTCCAAAACTCACTTGCTTCTTCCCAGTTATGACTTGAAATACAATTCTATAATGGATAATATGCTGTCATAAGGTCAAAGGCAGTCATTTTCATCTCATTATTGGTGTCAGATTACTTCTCTTCACATCTGGAATAAAGATGTAGTGTGATCTTGAGTCTAGTTGTTTACTGTTCCGAGCAGTTTCAAAGCAGTTTGGCACAGCTGAATGACTGGCTTGATCATTTCAGAGGGGAGAGTAGACTATATACCAGTGGAATAGAAGCATGAATGCCAGAAGCATACAGAATTTATAATGAAGGATCCTGGATCTGAAATGTTAACTGCTTCATTGTCCACAGATGCTGCCTGACCTGCTGAGTGTTCCCAGCATTTTCTTTTTATTTCAAATTTCCAGCATCTGCAGTTTCGTTGATTTTTATGATATTTATAGATCTGAAGTCTTACAGAATGGCCAAGCGGACTGCAGGAGGGGTGCGGCGTTGTGTATGGCTGCTCTGCCTAGAGTCTGTCCTTTCACCCTTTTTTAATTTTTAATGTGTTTAAAAAGTTTAGTTGGAGGTCTTCTAGTTCTTTTATGTGGGGGGGTAGGGGTGGAGGGGGGGGAGAGGGGGAGAGGGAAACTGTATTTCTCAGTCCCTACCTGGTCGGAGATGCGTCTTTCCTCCGAGCCGCATCTTTGCTTCCTCCTCGCGGCCTACCAACAGGACTGGAGCGGCGTTTCCTGTCGGGACCGGCCAGAACTTCACCTTCGGCGGCGCGCAGTGCAGAAGCACCATCGCGGAGCAGGCGATGCCTTACCGAGGATCGCCATGTGGTAAGCTCCGGAGTGCTGAGACCGCCGACTCCAACATCGCGGAGCTGTGGTTGCGGAGCTTCCAGCTGCGGGCGGCGCTGACTTCAACTTCGCGGAGGCCTGGGATCTTTCGCCGAGATCACCAGTGTGAATCTCCACCCAGCGCAGCCTGTGGACTTCGGGAGGAAGCGGCCGATTCAGAACTCCAATGCCGCTGAGAGTATTCTCTCCGACGCCGGAGCTCCATGTCCTGGCGAGAGGGCCTGAAACATCGGGCCTCTGCGGCGGCGACTGCGGAGGCCTCAAATAAGCCCCGACCTTGGGTGAACACAGAGGAAGAGGACTGAACTATTTACTGCCTTCGCTCACAGTGGAAAATGTTGATTCTGCTGTGGAGGGACGTTCATGTTAAATTCTAAAGTGTGTTGTGTCTTTTTTTCTTTTTTTCTTTTGTATGGATGTATGGAAACCCAATTTCTTTTATGTACAGCACTTTGGTTTCAACGCGAGTTGATTTAAATGTGCTATATAAATAAAATGTACTTACTTACTTACTAAGTACAGTAGATATTGCAAAGGGGAAGACACAGAGTGCAGAATATAGTTCTCAGCATTATAGTGCATTAGTTGCATAGCCAAAATGCAATGTCATCGGTGGGATAGAGGTGAATTGCACAGTACCCAGGCTTATGGAAGGACTGTTCAGAAGCCTGAACAGAGGAGAAGAAGCTGTTCCTATGCCTGGTGGTTTGTGCTTTCCAGATTCTTACTTTCTGCCAGACAGTTGCGGGGAGAAGTAATAACTGGGGTGAGACGTTCGTTATTGGTTATGTTGGCAGCTTTTCCAAGGCAACATGAAGAGTAGATGGTCAGTGGTGGGAGGTCTGAGCTGTGTGACGGACTGGGTGTTTAAGAGTCACTGGAGACATGTTGATTTTCCTCAGTCTCCTCAGGAAGTAGAGGCGTTGGTGTGCATTCTTGTCTGTCACATCAAAGTAGTTGGTTTATGACAGATCATTGATGACATCAACTGCAAGGAACATGAAGCACTCAACCATTGCAACTTCTGCACCATTGATACTGATTGGGGCCTTGTACTCCACCATGCTTCCTGAAGTAAAAAATTAGCTGTTTCGTTTTGCTGACATTGACAGAGAGATCATTGTCTTGACACCATGTTACAAGGTTCTCTATTTCCTTCCTGTGCTTTGTTTTGTCATTGCTCATGATTAGGCCCACCACAGTGGTGTCCTATACAAACTTGTTGATGGAGTTGGAGCTGAATTTGTCCTGCACAGCCGTGAGTGTAAAGGGAATATGGTAGGGGGCTAGTGTCGAGAATTGTTGTGGAAGAGGTGGTTTGGTCAGCTTAGGTCAGATAAGGCCTTCAGTCCTGGGATCATCAGACCTGTTGGAATATGAAAGAATAATTCATAAGAACATTTAGAAATGGTGCTATTGTATTGGATGCAAGTAGATCCTTCTCTGTGATGAGCATGCAAGGGTCTCCATGCTCCAATGACCTCGCAGGTGCCTTAGAGGAATATAAGAAAGGAGAACTCTAAGTGGGTGATTAAAAGGGCCAAAAGGGGCCATGAAATGGGCTTCAGCAAGTCGAATTAAAGAAAATCCTAAGGCTTTTTATACCTACATTAAAAGAGGGTAACTAGGGAGAAGGTATGACAACCCAGGGATAGAGCACATTAATGCTCTTCAAGAGCCCCAACACCTCCTCCTTCTTAATCTCAAACTGTGGTTGCATATTACTATTTCCACACTGATCTTTGCTTCTGTTTTCACTCAGGAGGACAGTGAGATCAGTGTGGAAATAGCAATACACAACAGCAGTTTGAGATTAAGAAGGAGGAGGTGTTGGGGCTCTTGAAGAGCATTAAGGTTCTCCAGAACCTGATGGGATTTATCCGTTTTTTGAGAGAGGCAAGAGAGGAGATTGCGGGGGCCTTGATGAAGGTCTTTGTGTCTTCTCTAGACATAGTCGAGGTCCTGAGAGACTAGAGATTAGCTAATGTTGTTCTTTCGTTTAAGAAGGGAAGCAAAGAGAATCCAGAGAATTATTGGCCAGTGAACCTCACATCATGGTAGGGAAGCTATTGGAGAGGATTCTTTGGGATAGGACACATTCCCATTTGGAAGAGAATGGATTAATTAGGGAAAGTCTGCATGGCATATATAGTCAGAACTTTTTTCCAAGGATGGAAAAAATAACTAATATTAGAGGGCATAGCTTTATGATGAGAGGGGAAAAATTTCAGTTTTTCCACACAGTGGGTGGTGAGCGCCTGAACACACCACTGAGAATGGTGGTAGAGGCAGATATACAACAGTGGCATATGAGACTTTTGAATAGGCACATGAATATGCAGGGAATGGAGGGATATGAATTATGTGCAGAAAAATAGGAGTTAGTCTCGGCATCACGTTCAGCACTGTTTTTGTGCTATATTGTTTTATGTTCTATGTCTATGTTTCTCAGGGTCATGTTTACAAATGACTGCTTTTCAAGTTTATTTTATTCACTGAATTATAATTTTGCTGCTGCTGTGGTGAGGATTTTAATTTGTCATTTGATTATTATTCCAAGGCTTTGGATCACTAACTTACTGAGATCAACTTTATTTATGGAAGGCATGGATAACATGGAAAACATGGTTTTTTTTGGCAAATATCTTTCACATTAGCAAGAACAGGAGCACAACATTAGGAATTTAATGAGGTTGATCAGAAGTTATAGATCTACGATATAGAAAATGGCCACTTCAATAAATAACCTGTGCATCATAAGCCAACAGATGTCTGATTTGTGTGCCTACTGCCACAAAATCGAATTAGTTTTATAGTCATTAGAGTGATACAGTGTGGAAACAGGCCCTTCGGCCCAAGTTACCCACACCAGTCAACATATCCCAGCTACACTAGTCCCACCTGCCTGCGTTTGGTCCATATCCCTTCAGACTTGTCCTATCCATGTTTTAATAACGAAACCTTTATTTTAGGCACAACTGAAACATGTAGAATATTTAATGCTACTTAATCTTCACAATGCAAGGTTATAATGGGGTTATTGGAGATTGTGTGCAAGGTGCATGCTTCTCAGTAGTAATAGTTAAATAAATTGCATGTGTACAGCACCTTTTACAGTGAAATGTTTCAAAATACCGCAAGCCAAGTTGGGGCAAATGATCCTAAGCGTTGTTAAAGTGGCTTTTAAGCCGCTTCATAAAGGAGGGAAGAGAGGTAGAGGTGGAAAGGTTTAGGGAAAGATTTCCAAAGATTAAATCCCCAGCAACAGGATAGCCAATGGCATAGCAATTTCAATCAGTAATGCCTGTGAGCTGGAATCATATTTCAGATACATTCAGAGAACTCCACATGTTTCAGAGGAAGGAAGGGAAAGGGGAGCTTTGAATATGGGAGTTTGTGTGTTCTAATATCTCAACAGGACTGGAATTCAATTTAGGCCAGTAAGCACGAGATGCTGAGTGTACGAATAAAGGACCTTTTCCTACACCAGACATGTCAACATTTTCTCTGAGCAAATTGTGTAGTCTGGTGCATCAGAATGTGTCATTTCAACCCAACCTGTTGCGAGCCCAGCTAACTGAGTAATACTGCTGGCAGAGGTCACTTCAACCACATAATAACCATATAACCATATAACAATTACAGCACAGAAACAGGTCATCTCGACCCTTCTAGTCCGTGCCGAACACGTATTCTCCCCTAGTCCCATATACCTGCGCTCAGACCATAACCCTCCATTCCTTTCCCGTCCATATAACTATCCAATTTATTTTTAAATGATAAAAACGAACCTGCCTCCACCACCTTCACTGGAAGCTCATTCCACACAGCCACCACTCTCTGAGTAAAGAAGTTCCCCCTCATGTTACCCCTAAACTTCTGTCCCTTAATTCTCAAGTCATGTCCCCTTGTTTGAATCTTCCCTACTCTCAGTGGGAAAAGCTTATCCACGTCAACTCTGTCTATCCCTCTCATCATTTTAAAGACCTCTATCAAGTCCCCCCTTAACCTTCTGCGCTCCAAAGAATAAAGCCCTAACTTGTTCAACCTTTCTCTGTAACTTAGTTGCTGAAACCCAGGCAACATTCTAGTAAATCTCCTCTGTACTCTCTCTATTTTGTTGACATCCTTCCTATAATTAGGCGACCAAAATTGTACACCATACTCCAGAATTGGCCTCACCAATGCCTTGTACAATTTTAACATTACATCCCAACTTCTATATTCAATGCTCTGATTTATAAAAGCCAGCACACCAAAAGCTTTCTTTACCACCCTATCTACATGAGATTCCACTTTCAGGGAACTGTGCACAGTTATTCCAAGATCCCGCTGTTCACCTGCATTCTTCAATTCCCTACCATTTACCATGTACGTCCTATTTTGATTTGTCCTGCCAAGATGTAGCATCTCACACTTATCAGCATTAAACTCCATCTGCCATCTTTCAGCCCACTCTTCCAACCGGCATAAATCTCTCTGTAGACTTTGAAAATCTACTTCATTATCCACAGCCCCACCTATCTTAGTATCATCTGCATACTTACTAATCCAATTTACCACACCATCATCCAGATCATTGATGTACATGACAAACAACAGTGGACCCAACACAGATCCCTGTGGCACCCCACTAGTCACTGGCCTCCAACCTGACAAACAACCATCCACCATTACTCTCTGGCATCTCCCATTCAGCCACTGTTGAATCCATCTTGCTACTCCACCATTAATACCCAACCATTGAACCTTCTTAACCAACCTTCCGTGAGCAACCTTGTCAAAGGCCTTACTGAAGTCCATATATACAACATCCACGGCTTTACCCTCATCAATTTCCAGAGTAACCTCTTCAAAAAATTCAAGAAGATTAGTCAAACATGACCTTCCAGGCACAAATCCATGTTGACTGTTCCTAATCAGCCCCTATTTATCCAGATGCTTATATATATTATCTCTAAGTATCCTTTCCATTAATTTGCCCACCACTGACGTCAAACTAACAGGTCTATAATTGCTAGGTTTACTCTTAGACCCCTTTTTAAACAATGGAACAACATGCGCAGTACGCCAATCCTCCGGCACTATTGCCGTTTCCAATGACATTTGAAATATTTCTGTCATAGCCCCTGCTATTTCTACACTAACTTCCCTCAATGTCCTAGGGAATATCCTGTCTGGACCTGGAGACTTATCCACTTTTATATTTCTCAAAAGTGTCAGTACTTCCTCTTCTTTGAATCTCATAGTTTCCATAGCTACTCTACTTGTTTCCCTTACCTCACATAATTCAATATCCTTCTCCTTGGTGAATACCGAAGAAAAGAAATTGTTCAATATCTCCCCCATCTCTTTTGGCTCTGCAGATAGCTGTCCACTCTGACTCTCTAATGGTCCACTCATATCTCTAATAATATGCTCCAGATGGGAAAAAAAGTAATGTATGTCTGGCAACATCTTGTGCTGTTCGAGAGATTGTAATGTAAGAATGTGTATTCTAAGTTCCAATAGTTAACTAGTTATGGGGCACTCTGCAAGTTTCATGGAAATTATATTTGAAGGATTTCTAAAGGTCCAAGACAATGTTTAAGTTGTGCTCGGTTTTTAACTTTACTTTAAATCTTTTGTTTAATATTATTAGTAGGAGTTAAGTTGTAGAAGGAATAAGAAAACAGATTTAAAATTGTCTGTATAAAATAAATGTGAATGTGACTGTAAAAAAAAGAGCCTTTATTTCAAAATGGGGTAAAATAAACATGGATTGTTTCACATGTAGAAACCAGGAACTGCAGGTGCTGGTTTACCCAAAAGGACACAAAGTGCTGGACTGGCTCAGCATGTCAGGCAGTGTCTCTGGAGAACTTTTTAAGTAGCATGTGATCCAGTCTGAAGAGGGGTCCCAACCTAAAATGTCACCTATCCATGTTCTCCAGCGATGCTGTCTGTGCCGCTAAGTTACCCCAGCACTTTCTGACCTTTTGTGGACTGTGTTCAACCTGATTTACTCCGTGCACATTTAGACTTTAGACTTTAGAGATATAGCACAGAAACAGGCCTTTTGGCCCACCGTCCACCCTGACAAGAGAACACCCGTAGACTAACACTATCCTACACACCAAGTGCCATTTTACAATTTTACCAAATACAATTAACCTACAACACTATATGTATTTAGATCGGGGGAGGAATCTGGTAGGAGGCGCTGTCCTGCAGCTGTCCGTTTTTTTCCCTTCTTTTTTTTATTATTTTTAGTACGTTGAGTGTGCAGTCAGGGGCCTAATCTTTTTATGTGTGGGGGGTGGTGGGGGGGAAGGGGGAAACTGCTTTTCGAGTCCCTACCTGGTCGGAGGGGTTGCCTTCCTCCGAGCAGCGCCTTCGACCTGTCCTTGCGACCTACCAGCGGGTCCTGGAGCGACGTTTCCCTGAGGGGACCTGGCCAGAACATCGGCTTTGGCGGCGGCGCAGAACATCGGCTTTGGCGGCGGCGCAGAACATCGGCTTTGGCGGCGGTGCAGCGCTGGAGCGCTGTCGTGGAGCGGGCGATGCCTTTCCTGGGCCGCCGCGCTGGAACTCCAGTATGCTGGGACCGCCGATGAGAACATCGTGGAGCCGCGGTTCTGTGGAGCGGCCAGCTGCGACGCTGAACGTTACATCCCGGAGCCTGGGATCTCTCGCTGAGATCGCCAGTGTGTGGAGCTCCTTTCGGCGCGGTCTGTTGGCTTGGAAGCCGCGGTCTCCGGTGGGGAAGCGGCCGTTCCTGGCACCCCAAGCCGCTGGGGGTTCTCCCGACGCCGGAGCACCATCACCCGGCGAGAACATCGGGCGCCGTGGCGGCGACTGTGGGGGCTTCAATAGGCCCGACTCTGGGTGGACAAGAGGATGGGGACTGGACTTTGTGCCTTCCCCCACAGTGGTTCCCACTGTGGGGGGATGTTTTGGTGTTGAACTTCTTTTTGAATACCATGTTGTATTTTTATTAGTGTGCTGCAGGGACATCTGAATAAGGGGATTAATAAAGTCTAATCTAAATCTAAACTTGGAGAAAATCCACGCGATCAGGGAAAACATACAAATTCCATACAGACAGCATTCACAGTCGAGATCGAACCCAAATTTCAGGTGCTGTAAGACGGCAACTCTCCAGCGTCAGTGGATAGGGCGGTTATGGGGTAAAAGGGGCAAATTAAAAATATTAATATATCAAGGGGGGTAGTTAGCATGTGTGCGGGGGGGGGGGGGGGTAGTTAGTGTGTGTGACGCCGCATGCTGCCCCCCCTAGGCCCCCCTCCCCCGCAACCACACGTTGGGGGAACAGACCCAACGGGTCTGCACTTGGTCTAGTATACTTTTAAAACTGTGTGTGTGTGTGTGTGTGTGATTTTGCATTTGAAACGTAGTTCCTCGAAAACCACACGCAAAAACGCAGAGATTTTTACATATTTCGGTAGGGATTTAACTTATGATTTCAGAAATCCACTCCTCTAGATTTGGTCAATTACTTCCCCAGATTTTGAATAAAATTGTTCACGAAACATCATTTAAAAAAAAAATCAAACTGCTGCATGAGTCACAGATCCATCTCTCAGATGTACAATCACAATGGATACCATCTACATATGACATCACAATGGGACATAGATACATAGATACATAGAAAATAGGTGCAGGAGTAGGCCATTCTGCCCTTCGAGCCTGCACCGCCATTCAATATGATCATGGCTGATCATCCAACTCAGTATCCCGTACCTGCCTTCTCTCCATACCCCCTGATCCCCTTAGCCACAAGGGCCACATCTAACTCCCTCTTAAATATAGCCAATGAACTGGCCTCAACTACCCTCTGTGGCAGAGAGTTCCAGAGATTCACCACTCTCTGTGTGAAAACGTTTTTCCTCATCTCGGTCTTAAAGGATTTCCCCCTTATCCTTAAGCTGTGACCCCCTTGTCCTGGACTTCCCCAACATCGGGAACAATCTTCCTGCATCTAGCCTGTCCAACCCCATAAGAATTTTGTACGTATCTATAAGATCCCCTCTCAATCTCCTAAATTCTAGCGAGTATAAGCCAAGTCTATCCAGTCTTTCTTCATATGAAAGTCCTGACATCCCAGGAATCAGTCTGGTGAACCTTCTCTGCACTCCCTCTATGGCTATAATGTCCTTCCTCAGATTTGGAGACCAAATCTGCATGCAATACTCCAGGTGTGGTCTCACCAAGACCCTGTACAACTGCAGTAGAACCTCCCTGCTCCTATACTCAAATCCTTTTGCTATGAAAGCTAACATACCATTCGCTTTCTTCACTGCCTGCTGCACCTGCATGCCTACTTTCAATGACTGGTGTACCATGACACCCAGGTCTCGCTGCATCTCCCCATTTCCTAATCGGCCACCATTTAGATAATAGTCTGCTTTCCTGTTTTTGCCACCAAAGTGGATAACGTCACATTTATTCACATTATACTGCATCTGCCAAACATTTGCCCACTCACCCAGCCTATCCAAGTCACCTTGCAGTCTCCTAGCATCCTCCTCACAGCTAACACTGCCCCCCAGCTTAGTGTCATCCGCAAACTTGGAGATGTTGTTTTCAATTCCCTCATCCAGTTCATTAATATAAATTGTAAATAGCTGGGGTCCCAGCACTGAGCCTTGCAGTGCCCCACTAGTCACTGCCTCCCATTGTGAAAATGACCCGTTAATCCTACTATTTGCTTCCTGTTTGCCAGCCAGTTCTCTATCCACATCAATACTGAACCCCCAATACCGTGTGCTTTAAGTTTGTATACTAATCTCTTATGTGATACCTTGTTGAAAGCCTTCTGAAAGTCCAGATACAACACATCGACTGGTTCTCCCCTATCCACTCTACTAGTTACATCCTCGAAAAATTCTATAAGATTCGTCAGACATGATTTACCTTTCGTAAATCCATGCTGACTTTGTCCAATGATTTCACCCCACTTTCCAAATGTGCTGCTATCCCATCTTTAATAAGTGACTCTAGCAGTTTCCCCACTACCGATGTTAGACTAACTGGTCTGTAATTCCCCGTTTTCTCTCTACCTCCCTTCTTAAAAAGTGGGGTTACGTTTGCTACCCTCCAATCCTCAGGAACTACTCCAGAATCTAAAGAGTTTTGAAAAATTATCACTAATGCATCCACTATTTCTGGAGCTACTTCCTTAAGTACTCTGGGATGCAGCCTATCTGGCCCTGGTGATTTATCGGCGTTTAATCCATTCAATTTACCCAACACCACTTCCCGACTAACCTGGATTTCACTCAGTTCCTCCATCTCCTTTGACCCGCGGCCCCCTGCTATTTCCGGCAGATTATTTATGTCTTCCTTAGTGAAGACGGAACCAAAGTAGTTATTCAATTGGTCTGCCATATCCTTGTTCCCCATGATCAATTCACCTGTTTCTGACTGCAAGGGACCTACATTTGTTTTAACTAATCTCTTTCTTTTCACATATCTATAAAAACATTTGCAGTCAGTTTTTATGTTCCCTGCCAGTTTCCTTTCATAATCTATTTTCCCTTTCCTAATTAAGCCCTTTGTCCTCCTCTGCTGGTCTCTGAAATTCTCCCAGTCCTCTGGTATGCTGCTTTTTCTGGCTAATTTGTACGCATCATCTTTTGCTTTGATACTATCCCTGATTTCCCTTGTTATCCACGGATGCACTACCTTCCCTGATTTATTCTTTTGCCAAACAGGGATGAACAATTTTTGTAGTTCATCCATGCAGTCTTTAAATGCCTTCCATTGCATATCCACCGTCAACCCTTTTAGAACTAATTGCCAGTCAATCTTGGCCAATTCACGTCTCATACCCTCAAAGTTACCTTTCTTTAAGTTCAGAACCGTTGTTTCTGAATTAACAATGTCACTCTCCATCCTAATGAAGAACTCAACCATATTATGGTCACTCTTGCCCAAGGGGCACGCACAACAAGACTGCTAACTAATCCTTCCTCATTACTCAATACCCAGTCTAGAATAGCCTGCTCTCTCGTTGGTTCCTCTACATGTTGGTTTAGATAACTATCCCACATACATTCCAAGAAATCCTCTTCCTCAGCACCCTTGCCAATTTGATTCACCCAATCTATATGTAGATTGAAGTCACCTATTATAACTGTTTTGACTTTGTTGCACGCATTTCTAATTTCCTGTTGATGCCATCCCCAACTTCACTACTACTGCTAGGTGGCCTGTACACAACACCCACCAGCGTTTTCTGCCCCTTAGTGTTTCGCAGCTCTACCCATACCGATTCCACATCCTCCAAGCTAATGTCCTTCCTTTCCACTGCGTTAATCTCCTCTCTAACCAGCAACGCTACCCCACCTCCTTTTCCTTTCTCTCTATCCCTCCTGAATATTGAATATCCCTCGATGTTCAGCTCCCAGCCTTGGTCACCCTGGAGCCATGTCTCCGTGATCCCAACTATATCATAATCATTAATTGCTATCTGCACGTTCAACTCATCGACCTTATTACGAATGCTCCTTGCATTAAGACACAAAGCCTTCAGGCTTGTTTTTACAACGCTCTTACCCCTTATACAATTATGTTGAAAAGTGGCCCTTTTTGATTTTTGCTCTGGATTTGTCTGCCTGCCACTTTTACTTTTCACCTTGCTACCTATTGCTTCCGCCCGCATTTTACACCCCTCTGTTTCTCTGCTCACCCATTTAAGAACCCCACCACCTCTTATTCTCTGTTTATTATTGTTTTCTTCTTTTCCCCCTACGTGTTGGGTCTGAGTGCTTTCCTTCTCTATTTGAGTCCCTCCCCCCAACCATTCTAGTTTAAAGTCTCCCCGGTAGCCTTTGCAGATCTCCCCGCCAGGATATCGGTCCCCCTCAGGTTCAAGTGCAACCCATCGTTTTTGTACGGGTCAAACCTTCCACAAAAGAGGTCCCAATGATCCAGAAATTTGAATCCCTGCCTTCTGCACCAGTCCTTCAGCCACGCATTTATCCTCCACCTCGCTCTATTCCCTACTCTCACTGTCGCGTGGCACAGGCAGTAATCCCGAGACGGCTGGGAGATCTCTCCCCCTCCCTTCCTCCCTTCCACCCCCGTTCCTTCCCCCCACTCCCCCCTTCTCTCTCTCCCCCCCTTCTCTCTCTCCCCCTTCCTCTCTCCCTCCCCTTTCTCTCTCTCTCTCCACCTCCTCTCTCTCCCCCTCCTCTCTCTCCCCCTCCACTCTCTCTCCACCTCTCCCTCCCCTCTTTCTCCCCCTCCCCCTCTCCTCTCCCCTCCCCCACTACCCTCCCTCTTCTCCCCCACCCTCTCCTCTCACCTCCCCCTCTTTCCATCCTCTCCCCTCCCCTTCCCCCACTCCTCTCTCCAGTAATGTATCTGAAGCTACAGATGAAGTAAACTTTCATTACTATCTCTGCATCTGATGAGCTGGTGTTATTACTCATTGGTATAATGATAAGTGGGAGACCCTCATGGCCTTAGCATATATGCGGATAACCTATGGTGTGACAAAGCCTGCACAAAACCTATCATAAAACATTGAACATAGAACATTCAATGTCGAACATACGGCACAGGATATAGGACAGTACAGCACAGGAACAGGCCCTTTGGCCCACAATGTCTGTGCTGGACACAGGATGCGAAGACCAAGACTGCCTGCACATTATCCATATTCCTCCATTCCCTGGATATCGATGTGCTTATCCGAAAGTCCCAATGCCACTATCGTAGTTTCCACCACCACCACCATCACCCACTCTGTAAAAATAAATTACATCTGCATATCTTCTTTAAACTTTACCCCTCAAACCTTAAAGCTGTGAGCTCTTGTATTTGATATTTCCATCTTGGGAAAAGGGGTCTGACTGATTGCCTCCCATAATTTTATAAACTTCTATCGGGCTTCCCTTCAACTTGTGACATTCCAGAGAAAACAATCAAGTCGCTTTGTAGCTAATACCTTGTAATCCAGGCATCCCTCTGGTAATCCTCCTCTGCACCCTTTTCAAAGCCTCCACATTCTTCCTGTAATGGGACGACCAGAACTACACGCAATACTTCAAATGCGGCCTAACCTTGTGAAGCTTGCATGGGTTCAGAAAAGATTTATGAGGATGTTGCCAGGACTAGAGGGTGTGAGCTGGAGGGAGAGGTTGAGTAGGCTGGGTCTCGATTCCTTGGGGCGAAGGAGGATGAGGGGTGATCTTATAGAGGTGTATAAAATCATGAGAGGAATAGATCGGGTAGATGCACAGAGTCCCTTGCCCAGAGTAGGAGAATCGAGGACCAGAGGACATAGATTCAAGGTGAAGGGGAAAGGATTTAGCAGGAATCCGAGGGGTAATGTTTTCACACAGAGGTGGTGGGTGTATGGAACAAGCTGCCAGAGGAGGCAGTTGAGGCTGGGACCATCCCATCATTTATGAAACAGTTAGACAGGTACATGGATAGGACAGGTTAGGAGGGATATGGACCAAACACAGGCAGGTGGGTCTAGTGTAGCTGGGACATATTGGCCAGTGTGGGCAAGTTGGGCCAAAGGGCCTGTTTCCATACTGTATCACTCTTTGACTATGACTATAACCAAAGTCCTACACAACTGTTCAAGACAGTCTACAGGGTTCAATGACACATCTAGTGTGAATGTGGATGGAGAGCACCACACAGCTTGTGAGTTACTTTTCTAAGCAGTTGATGCTGTGAGGAGACTTCTCTAGTAAAGTGTGTACCTCCTGATCCCTGTCAAGTTTGATTGTTTTTTCCCATTTGCAGATTTCCTGTCACAGCAATAGCTCATTCACAGCGAGTGCTGGCATCATTTTACAGGGGAAGCCCAAATCAATTTTGCAGTGGTGCAAGCGTTAGAGTTCCTGACTTACAGTGCCAGAGACCCAGGTTCGATCCTGACTATGGGTGCTTTCTGTACGGAGTTTGTATGTTCTCCCTGTGACCATGTGGGTTTTCACCAGGTGCTCCGGTTTCCTCTCACACTCCAAAGACGTACAGGTTTACAAGGTAATTGGCTTATGTAAGTTGTAAATAGTCCCTAGTGTGCAGGATAGTGCTAGCGTATGGTGTGATCACTGGTTGGTGCTGATTCGGTGGGCCGAAGGGCCTGTTTCCCCGCGGTATCTCTAAAAGTTAAAAAAAATTAAAAGCAATCATATTTCTCTCAATCGACCAATGTTCTCCTCCGTTTTTTTTTCTCTCAATCCACCAAAAGATTTATTATCAGAGTAAGCTGTACTGAATAATTGCCACCAGTCAGCGAGAATGAGGCACTAAATAGTTATCTTCCAGAAATAGAAATGCACAAATTTGGTGGTATTATGCATGTGGATGGGTCTAGGGACCATGTCTTCTGGAACGGGTGAGCTTGAAGATGTCCATCCAATCCAATGTTCTTGCATTGCTTGCAGCAAAACCAGATCATCTCGAGCTGTTCCACTAACACTGGCAGTAGATTGGGCTCCTGGACTTTATATGGCAAGAGGTGCCTTACGGCTGTCCTGCAACCTTATCCACTGCAGAAATGTTTCTTCAAAGTGATCTAGATAAATGGTTTGCACCTGACTTTGCCATTTATCCTGGCACTGATGATACACGCATCGCTGCATCTAAAACCTGAAATATATCAGTATGAAGTAAGGACTTGCAATCAGAGGTATTCACATCATTCTGCGTGTGTACTGGCAAAGAATGTGTAAGTACCTTCAGAACAAACATTAACACTTTGAGAGCTTGAAATTGAGATGGCAGTAATGGCTGGCATATTCATTTCTCACCTCTGCAGAGCACAGGAACAGACCCTTTGTATCACAATATCCATGTTGAACATGATGCCAAGTTAAACTAATGCCTTCTGCCTGCATGTGATCCGTGTCCTTCCATTCCTTGTATATATCTATCTGTTTCACTGCCAGCCCTGGCAGCGTGTTCCATGACCCACCACTCATTTACATGTAAAACAATAATCTTGCCCTGCACATCTCCTTTAAACTTTCCCACTTTGAGCTTAAAGCTCTGTCCTCTGGTCTTTGACATTTTCACCCTGGGATAACAATTCTGACTGTCCACTCTATCTATGCCCCTCATTATTTGATGTAACTTCTATCAGGTTTCCCCGCAGTCTCCGATGCTGCAGAGAAAACAATCCAAGTGATCTGGACGTCGAATGCGAGAAGCAGGCATTCATGGAGAGGGTCTTCATGTAAGAGATGTTGTTATAACAATGTAATTCAGTGAGAGGTGACTTCCTCATTGCATTGAGTCTTTTGTAATGTTTATTGCTCTTTTCACGCGAACGATACCAGGATCCTGGGCTGCAAGAGCAACTTCAAGGGACTGTGTAAAAGAGCTTTATAATTCCCACGAGACTAAGTGGGACCCTTCCCATGTTCACACGGGAGGGCTGGTTCCCCAACACAATATTCCACCTCTCCACCAATTCCAATATTGGTGGCCGGTGGGGGGGGGGGGGGGGGAAGGCTTTCTGGAGCGCTATTATGGGTGTTGTGCGCTGAAGGGACTGGTTTCCAGAGGGCTAGTATGGACATTCTGGGCTGAATGGATTCCTGGGCTGGCAGCTCGTCACTCAAGCCTGGTGTGCTGGCAGCTCACTCACGGCTGGTGGGCTGGCAGTTGACTCACAGCTATTCCTTGAAATTCCATTTCAAGCAGGGTGCAAGGCCACCAAATGCAATTTCCTACAATTTCAAGCAGGGTGCAAGGCCATCAAATTCAAGTGCAGTTTCCTACCACTTCAAGCATGGTTCAAGGCCACCAAATTCAAGTACAGTTTCCTACCACTTCAAGCAGGGTGCAAGGCCACCAAATTCAAGTGCAGTTTCATGCCATTTCAAGCAGGGTACAAGGCCACCAAACTCAAGTGCAGTTTCATGCCATTTCAAGCAGGGTGCAATGCCACCAAACTCACGTGCAGTTTCATGCCATTTCAAGCAGCGTGCAAGGGCCACCAAACTCAAGTGCAATTTCATACCATTTGAAGCAGGGTGCAAGGCCACCAAATTCAGGTGCAGTTTCATACCATTTCATGCAGGGTGCAAGGCCACCAAATTCAAATGCAGTTTAATTCCATTTCAAGCAGGGTGAAACCACCATATAACCACATAAAACCACATAAAAACCACACTCACAGTTCAGTAGACATTCAGTGTGTTCAGTTGATTCACAGCTCAGGCAGAGAGTCATGACCTCTCGCTCCCCCATCTTGCAGAGTCTGATGCAGTCCACACTTCTGGGTTTTATAGTCCCTCCCCTCTCCCACCAGAAGGAGCGTGGCCTGCATGGCGTGATTAACAGGAGAGAGAATCTCAACATTTTAAAAATACTAATAACTCATTTATTTTTCATCGATGGGAAAAATCCTCGGCACCTGATGAGTGTAGTGGGACTGAGTAAGATGGCCAAAAATCACATGGTACCTTTTTCTAAAGTCAATATACAGCGCAAACAGGAAGTGGTCAAGATTAGACTTTTAATGTTTTGCATTTTCAAACCAATCACCTTTGCATTTTCAAACCAACCACTTTTGCATTTTCAAACCAACTACTTTTGCATTTTCAAACCAACACCTTTTGCATTTTCAACCACTTGCATTTTCAAACCAATCACTTTTGCATTTTCAAACCAACCACTTTTGCATTTTCAAACCAACCACTTTTACATTTTCAAACCAACCACTTTTACATTTTCAAACCAACCACTTTTGCATTTTCAAACCAACCACTTTTGCATTTTCAAATCAACAACTTTTGCAATTTCAAACCAACAACTTTTGCATTTTCAAATTAACCACTTTTGCATTTTCAAACTACATTTTCAAACCACATTAAGGGCACTCACACGTCAGTAAAACCACTCACAGTTTAGTAGGCATGTGTGCAGTGTTATTCACAGATTAGACTGAGATTTGTGACCTCTCCCTCCCCCATCTTGCAGCGACTGAGTCAGTCCACACTTCCGGGTTTTATAGTCCCTCATCCCTCCCACCGGAAGGGCCGTGGGACTCATGGTGTGATTGACAGGAGAGAATATCTCAACATATTTTAAACACTAATAACTCTTTTATTTTTCATCGATGGAAAAAATCCTCTTGTCCTGCGCAGTGGAGAGGGACTCTGAGTAAGATGGCCAAGAATCACAGCCGTAAGTGGGAGAGTTTTTTCTAAAATCAATATGCAGTGCAAACAGGAAGTGGTCAAGATTAGAGTTTTATTTAATAGATTTTGATAATCCCTAAATATGGCCAACAGATGTTTCTGAATGCATCAGCTCTGCCCATGTCTAAATCATGTAGGCATTCACAGTAGTTTGCAGCCTGCCCCTGATGTTCTTGGCACTATCCTTCAGCCAGCCTTTTCTCCTTAGCTGCTGCCTGCAGATGGAAAGAATGCACCCAGGTTGTGTGAAATATGCCAAGTATTCTGAATGTTGTTGGCGTTATACGGTTTGACTCTTTCTGTTTGTTCTTCAGTCCAAATAAGTTGTACCATTTAAGCTGTTTGTACGTGGGTACTGAGATTAATGATTTTGTAGCCATTATAGAATAATGCATCATTCTTCTATCCTTTCCTTGTATGATCTCTTCCCTGACCATAATATCTTAGCCATTACTATGATATACCATTACGGTGTAGTTGATTTATTTGTGCAATGAATTCTTCAACTTTTATAACTGTATTTGTACCAACCAACATTTAAACATGTTTATAATGTTATATCCATAAGCCTCAACCATATTTTAAAGGGACATGCCACGATGCAAGCAACCCTCTTCCAGCTTCACTAATGAGTGAACTAACTCAGTAGCAATAGGTGGTGTGTAATAGTACTCCCAAAGGATCAGAGGCACTAGGATCTGCTGGTGAAGAACAGTGCTGAAAGGTGGCATATTCTATGTGGAAGGTGACCATCAGCACCAATTAGACTATGGCCAACCCCAGGCTGGTTGGTATTGCCAGAGAACTGCCTGTATGGGCATGTGTGGAGTCTGTGAATTGTTACGTTTTGGAGACAATTGCATGGAAGAAAGTGTCTGTGCCCTTGCTGACTGTTCCACTGGACTCCAACAGTATGTGGAATTTTTATGACTTCCTTAATGCAGCAACAAAAGGCAAACATGTGATGTGGCAGCATCTGCAGCAGCAGCCTGAGACGAGAAAATTAAATTGACTATGACTTTGACCTTCACATTCAAGGTATGTGTGAGGTTGTATTGAGCTGTGGGTAAGATCAAAGGAAGCAATTTAGATAGCAACAAAGAACTGTTGATGTTGGTTTATGTTAAAGGACATAAAATGCTTGAGTAACTCAGCAGGTCAAGCAGCATCTCTAGAGTACATGGATAGGCGACATTTCGAGTTGGGACCCTTTAAGTGAGCAGAGGTTCATGGGAGACGCAAGGAACTGCAGAAGTTCTGAGCATAGCACAAAGTGCTGGAGGAACTCAGCAAGTTAGGCAGCATCTGTGGAGGGAATGTTCAGTGCTGAGTTTGTCTAGCATGTTGTGTTTTGCTCAGGCCATGGGAATTAAGGTGAGTAAAAGCTGACTGCTCTACAAGAAAGAACTGTTATCTTTCATTGCTGATGAAGTTTATGTGTGGAAATATTGTTCACATTATTTGGGAGAGTTCTACAATGGAAAGGGTGTGAGGTCAAACAGAAATTCTGCCAAAAAGTCAGGAGTCAAGTTACCTGGAGGGGGCACATGACAGAGGTTTGCACCACGGTGCTCTGCTCCGTATTAAACCACTTACAATTGCACAATAGCATTTTTTTAATTGAAGTTGGTGCACAAGAACATCTAGGCCAGTCAGGTAAAATGTGATGCATGCAGTGCTGATGGGCATTGACTCCGGAATCTGCACAGCTGGTGAGGTGCTCTTTTGCCATAGTGGTTTATCATAACCCCTTCACTCCTTCACTCTCTGTAGAGTGTGAGCCAGGTTGGAAAACGCAGCCTGGTGGGGCGGCACATTGGTGCAGCGGTAGAGTTTCTTCCTTACAGTGCTAAGGATCTGAGTTTGATCCTGACTACGGATGCTGCCTGTATGTAGCTTGCACATTCTTCCTGTGACCGTGTGGGTTTTCTCCTGTGCTCCGATTTCTTTCAACATTCCAAAGACGTGCAGGTGTGTCGGTTAATTGGCTTCTGTAAATTGTCCCTAGTGTGAAGGATAGAACTAGTGTATGGCTGATCGCTGGTCAATGTGGACTCAGTTGGCCGAAGGGCCTGTATCCACACTGCATCGCTAAACTAAACTAAAATATATGCAGCCTGTGCTTGTTTGTGAAGAAGACAGCATCCTAGCCTCGAACGGAAGAGTTGTTAACAGTGAGTAACTAGTTTGTTCAGTTCATCCTAGAGTATTGACTGCTTGGTGAATCCTACCTTGGGATTGAGATGATTTCTGCACCGGATTCCAATCACATAAAATGGCTAGTTTTGGGCAGAGGAAAATTCCATTATATCACGTTCTATGGAAACTCGTCCTGAGGCCTGGATCTGGGAAATGTGCAGAACTTCAGCTTTACTACTGATGGGGATGACTTGCATGGGGAGTGCAAAAGGAATATGAATGCGTTTCTGTTGTTGGATACTTTTGTTATGTTATTTTTCATTGGGTAAAAGGATGCACAGAAAGGCTTGAGTGTCCTCCACTTGATGACACCTGTAGCAGCCAAGTACAAGATGCCCAAACTATAAGCTATAGTGGTAGCAACATCAATGAATCCCAGGAAAATGGAGAATTCTATAGACCTGACAGGGTCAATGATCATAGTCATACAATGTGGAAACAGGCCCTTTGGCTCAGCTTGCCCACGCCGACCAACATGCCTCATCCACACTTGTCCCACCTGCCCACATTTGGCCCAGATCCCTATAAACCTATCCTATCCATGTATCTATCTAAATGTTTCTTAAATGTTGTGATAGTATCTGCCTCATCTACCTCCTCTGGCAGCTCATACACCCACCACCCTTTGTGTAAAAACGTTGCCTCTCAGGTTCCTATTAAATCTTTTCCCCCTCACCTTAAACCTATGTCTTCTGGTTCTCCATCTAATGGGTTCTAACCGTGGTTTATATCCAAGATTGCTCTCTGTAAATTTCAGTGAATGGTCTACAGGAAGATATATAATCCAGAATATGAATCATTTCCACGTGTACATTTGTCTTTTAGCTTTAAAGGAAAAGACAAAATTCATGTTGTTTTTTCTTCATTCAGAACCGTCATTGCATCACAGATGGAACCGGTATATGCTCGATCAGTTTTCCCATGCTTTGATGAACCTGCTATGAAGGCAACGTTTGACATCAGAATAGTGCACCGTCCCCAGTTTGTGGCACTCTCTAACATGCCAGCAATCCGTGAGTAAATGCATTTAAATGGTTTTCTAAAGGTCTTGCGTGTGTTCTCCAATTAAGCTGTGCCTCTGGTAACTAGTCCACACATGTCAATTTTTACATATATATGTTAGTTTTTAATGCTACAAGTCAAACAGCACAGAAATAAGCCGTTCTGCCCACCATATCCATGCCAACCAAGTGCCCATCCATACATCCATTTTTATTAGAATTTGATCCTTAGCCTCCAATGCCTTGGTGGTTCGAGTGTTCCATCAAAAGCCTCTGCCTTCACCATCCACTCATGCAGTGTATTCCAAATTGTAATAATCCTCTGGATGAAAATCATTCTCAGATACCCTCTAAACCTTTTGCCCCTTAACCTAAAACTATGCCCGCTTATCTTTAAACACTTCTGCTCTGGTGAACAAGATTCCAACTATTTATCCTACCAAGTCCCATCAGAATTTTGTATCCTCTCTCAGCTTCCTCCTCTAAATGAAAAACCACACAGCCTGTTCAGTCTCTCTTCATAATTCATGTTCTAGGTGCAGAATTAGGCCATTTGGCCCATCAAGTCTACTCCGCCATTCAATCTTGGCTGATCTATCTTTCCCTCACAACCCCATTCTCTTGCCTTCTCCCCATAACCCCAGACGCATAACCCCTTTTATAACTGAAACACTCTATCCCAGGCAACTTCCTGGTTAATTTCCTCGGCACCCTTGCCTACATAATCACTCCCCTCCTATAGTTTAACAATCGGAATTGCATATAGATGTTTGTGGGTCCTGCTTATCCTGGAGGCAGCAACCCATCCTGGACTACCTGTGGGTGAGGAATCTTTGCAAGCTCCATTTAAGCCAGTGAAAACACAGACTTGTATAAGATTCACTGTGCTCCTTACTTTAAGTGGGACTAGACTAAGTGGGACCCGTTGGGTCCCATGTTCACAAGGGAGGGTTGATCCCCCAACGCAATATTCCACCTCTCCACTAATTCCAATATTGGTGGCCAGTTGGGGGGGGGGGTTCTGGAGCACTAGTATGGGTGTTGTGGGCCGAAGGGGCTGGTTTCCAGAGGGCTCGTATGGACATTGTGGGCCAAATGGATTCTTGGGCTGGCAGCTCAGTCACTCAGACCTGGTAGGCTGGCAGCTCAGTCAATCAGGCCTGGTGGGCTGGCAGCTCAGTCATTCAGGGCTGGTGGGCTGGCAGCTCAGTGACAGGGCTGGTGAGCTGGCAGCTCTGTTACTCAGGGCTGGTGGGCTGACAGATCAGTCACTCTGGGCTGGTGGGCTGGCAGTTCACTCACGGCTATTCCTTGAAATTCCATTTCAAGCAATTTCATACCATTTCAAGCAGAGTGCAGGCCACCAAATTCAAATGCAATTTCATACCATTTCAAGCAGAGTGCAGGCTACCAAATTCAAATGCAATTTCATCGCAATTTCAAGCAGAGTGCAGGCCAACAAATTCAAATGTAATTTCATACCATTTCAAGCAGAGTGCAGGCCAACAAATTCAAATTCAATTTCGTACAATTTCAAGCAGAGTGCAGGCCACCAAATTCAATTGCAATTTCATACCATTTGGGCTTTGTACTCCTGGCCCCCCCGGAAGGGCATTACCTCCATCATGGTGATTGACAGGCAAGAGGACTAATCAGCTGATCAAGATTTTTCAAACAATCATAATTTTTTTTATTTTTCATCGATCGGAAAAATCCTCGGGGCTGCCTCAGCGGAGGAGGACTGTCATTAAGATGGCCAAAAATCATAGCGATATATGATAGCATTTTTCTAAAATCAATATACAGCGCAGACAGGAAGTGGTCAAGATGAGACTTTTAGTTATATAGATGTTGTTATTATTCAGGCTTTCTTCTTTTGTCTTTTCCTATGCCTCGAATGTGCAATCGACTATCAGCTCCGAGTGTCACAGTGCCACAAGCTTGGTTTTATTTGAGAAAGGAGCTGAGAACTTTGAATGAAATTGTTAATATACAGTAAAGGCACTGTGAATCATGGCACTGAGGAAATAAATGACAAATGAAAATCTGTAGCTGCAAGTTTCTCAGAAAACATAACAATGATGTTTTAAGCAAAGGTTATAGATGTCTGGATAGTCATGAATTTGCCCTCATGAGTAATCATGCTGGGGTTGAACCCCATGCCTCATGGTAGGTGGGTTTGCCCCTGTGAGTGAGGCAGTGGGCTTATCCTGTGCCTCAGGGCAGTGGGCTTGCCCTGTGACTGAGGGCAGTGAATTTACCCCTGTGCCCCTGTGGCAGTGGACTTGCCTGTGACTGGCAGTAGGTTTGCCCCTGTGATGGAGGAAGATGGGATTGCCCACAATTGCTGAATGGGTGTTGAAGACCATATGTTTATCCTAAATGTATGCCTTTTCTTCAGCATCAAGTTGCATCAAAATAACATCCAGTTCAATCAATCAAATCAACATAAACTAATCAGGGTGCATGTAAATATCGAACACATTTATCCGTGTCTTATATCAAGCATTTTAACTAATTTCACGTTAAATTGTGCACTTGGCACAGTAAATCTTGGATTGTGTTTGCCTTGTTGGTTTGTGCCTGATTACATGTGTGCTCATGTTTAAATGCAAAGGAAATTGAAGGCTAAACATTTATAATTGATAAAAGTTAACACCAAAGTGTGATGACAAGAATGGATAATTGCTATCTGTACAGCTTTGTTTGTAAATTGGTGGAACAAATTGGCCATCTGTCATGATGTCACTTAATTAACATTTTCAGATTAGAAATTAAAATTGGTTAGGCTGCATAAAAGGAAACTGATCCCTTGGCATGGTAACGATAAATGTTACCTCCAGTGAAAATGAGATATAACTTGTTGTTGTACAATAAACACCTCCATACAGTTTTTCATTTAGATATATGGGTATATATGGATAGGTGGATAGATATAAGGTTTACCAAATAAGAATAATAGTAAGATTAAATGAGAACTTACCAGTTTGAAGTTTGATCTTTATTTTATGAGGAGTTACGTTGGTGATTACGTGAAGAAGACCCGTCAGGGCGCATGCGCGTCAATCTTCAAAGCAGCAGTGTGAAATCACAGATCACAGAATATTTGAAGTAACATAGTACGATGAGCAACATGAGAACTACCATATGACCTTTTATGAGAGAGAGGGTTGGGCGTGGTGGGCACGTAATCACCAACGTAACTCCTCATAGAATAAAGATCAAACTTCAAACTGGTAAGTTCTCGTTTAATCTTACTATTTTACTTCGGAGTCATGTGAGTGACTACGTGAAGAGTTCAAAGCTCTGTGATTTTATGCCACAGATTCAAATCCCGGCTACTCACTGCATTGATTGACTTTGGATGAGAAACAATCAATAATGCGTTAAACATGAAATTTGAATATCATGCAGTAACAATTAATTTGAATAATCAAAACAAACAGTAACCCCTCTATCCCAGGGGAAACTAAACAGAACTTAATACTGAATTTGCAAACAGCCCCCATCGGCAATCGGCCAATGGTAAAAATTGTTGAAAAAACAATTCATTTGACCACCTGTAAAAATATGATCGATGGGAACATCCATCGCCCTGGCTGCCGACCTTGCTGCTGCACTAGTGGAATACGATGTATACACGTCAGTGTTAATACCTGCCTGAATCAACACTTGCTTTAACCACCTTGAGATAGTCTGCTCTGACACTCTCTTGTGTGGTTTCGTGTAACTTATAAACAATCCTGTTTCCACATTTCTTAAGGTCCTTGTAGCTTCAATATAATGTAATAAATGTGTCCTTACACATAAACATGGATCAGTAGGTTATGCTAAAAACACAATTTTAAAACCTGTGACACCTGGCCTGCTCTTTTTGAGCAGGTTGTAAATATATAACAAAACATTCTCTTCAGCCACTTCCATCCTGTCTGGCTGAAGCTTTTGCAAAATCTGCACTCGCTATGCTGAACCAATGCCATGAGCATGACCACCTTCATGGTGAATTTTGTCAATTCAGAGACGTGACAGGAACCCACTGTCGAAGCATCTTGAGGACCACACTTACATCCCAGATCACCATATACCTGGGTTTAGGAGGTTTAGAGTTGAAATTCCTTTCATCAATCGAGCTATGATATGATGAAAACCCAATAGGATCTTTTCCTGACCCCATCAAAACCATACGAGGACAAAGCACTTAAAGCTGTATTAATGGTGCTATAACTGAGCCCCTCATCATCATAGAGTGTCGACAGGAACTCTAAAATATCCACAATACCTGCAGTACTATAGTCAATATTATTTTGTACACAATATTGCTCCCATTAAAACATTTTTTTTTTACATAATTAATATACCGCTTTTGAGTACTCTTAACCAGGCTGCAGTGAGCATGTCCACCGTTCACCCAGTCAGTCCTCGCCCCAGGTATGGCCTTCTTAAAACCTGCAAATTAACAAGTCAATACGATCACATAACGGATGACTTTCCCATGTTAGCGGATGCCCCAGTAAATTCCTACGCTTGGGAACCACCAAAGGAGACTGGATCGCTAACTGTAACATCAAAGGGAACCATACTTGAGTCGGGAAATTAGGTATTACAAGCACCCCTGAAGCGGCATCCTGCTTGATTTTTTGCAGACTCCGACCTATGAGGCAGAATGGTGGGAAAATATATAAAAACATACCACCCCAATGTAGCGAGAAAGCATCAATTGCAACTGCCCCCTGGTCTGGTTCCCATGAAACATATTTAGGCAGCTGGTGGTTAAACCTCGCTGCAAAACAAATCGATATCTGGCATTCATATATAAGTACTATATTATTGAACACCTCCTGGTTCAACATCCAATCTGTGTTGACATGGAACTTTCGTGATCTGGCGTCTGCTACTATGTTGAATCTACCTGGTAGATAAATAGCTGAAAACCAAATATATTTTTAATGCACCAGGCCCAAATTTGATTAGTCAATCTGTCACAAGATACCGACTTGATTCCACCGATGTGATTAATATATATGCCACTGCCGTAGTATTGTCAATCTGAAACTGATCATGCAGGTTACCTTTGTTAGAGCAATAAGCCTTATCCATAAAACGCTCTTAATAGTTAATTCCCTATGTCTGCAGAAGTGATGCCTCTTGCTCAGTCCATCTGCCTCCACAGCTGAAACTCGTATCCGTGACACCCCACCCGAGTGCACTGACATTCATCTGCAATATCATGGAAGGCTGGTCAAGCAATACCTTGCTAGAACTCCTGGACACATGGTGAATCCACCATTGCAAATCAGAAAACAGCCTCTGCTGATAACTGCATGGGTCTATGATAATGACCCGAATGTATCCTTAGTGCCTCCATTAGCTTGATACAGCTGTCAATTAGCTCTACCCTTTTTCCCTGGGCAGAGTCAGTTAATTGAATCAATTGTGACCCAAATAGTCAGGTGTTAATTTGGATTTCTCTGGATGGATAATGCCCAATCTTTGAAAATTGGATTTAACAACTACCAACGGTTACTTCAGCTGTTCTCTTGGATACCCCTGTAATCAAGATATCATCGAGTTAAGCCATGAGCACCTGACCCTGGCCTCTCAGCATGCCTATTATAGGTTTTAACAATTTTGTGCCATAGTTGATCCATCCAGGTAAATTTCAAATATCCTCTATCCTGCAAATGAACAGACATTGAGTAATCCGCATCTTTAAGCTCTATAGTCGCCATATAGCATCCTCTTGACCCAGTTGCTTGGCAGTGACAATTCCATCTTACAATGTCTATACTACATCCCCCATCCTTTTTTGGCCTGGGAAAATATTAGACACAATTTGATGGGGTTGGTGAACCGACTTTCCAATTACACCTTTATCACATAAGCTTCCAAGCGCAGTCTAAACCTCCATCTGTTCTGTTAATGAAAACTGAACAGTTCTCCCAGGAACATGTTGAATGTGCAAATCACAATTTGGATTGAACTCCATTCGAAACCCTTGAATAACACTCAGTATAAATAGAGCTGAGGTCATTTGCTTCCATTCATCCCTGAACAGATGTAATGTGCCCCTGATTTAAGTTGTGTCACATATGATATGTGCACCTGAGAACCAGGCCCACCTACCTCCTTGGTACCTGGTGGATCACGTTGTCCCCGGCTCGTGGCGGGAAAGCCGACGTTGACCGTGTTCCCGCTGCAGAATGCCACCTGCGCATCTGCATTGCTGGCCGACTTGTTCCTGGTCCAGCCTCGTTTGTAGGGGTACTTTCTTTTTTGGAAACCTTGCTGACCGCCGGTGGCTTGATCAAGCCCACTGTCTTTGCCTCGTCATCCATGTCCTTGACAGTGTTGACGAGGTCCTCTCCGAAGAGTAGGTTGGCCGGCTGTATGTTGCTGGGCTGGCAGAGTACTGCAAACTTGGAATTAATGGTGGGCCGAATGGCACTTTCCCTGAGACAATTTATCACAAAATGGGCGCTACAAAGCAACCCTAGTACCTCTTGCTGCGTCTCCGACAGATGCCCTCCATCCACCGTTCTAGCGAATGCCGTGATTCCTGAGCCAAGTAATTTCAGGATTCTCTGCAGCTTCATCTCCTGGGCACTGCACGCCCACGCCCATCTGGCTCCATATCACCCATAGCAATGCAGATGCGCAGGTGGCATTCTGCACCGGTTCACTGCTGGCAACTCGCAGTTGCCCCGGTCTCCTGTTTCTTGGCGGTTCCAGACTCTGACTGGACAGCGAATCGTGCTGCCAGAGATGGGAACTCTGACAACGGCCGTCTTCGCTTTCCCAGTGGCACTCCATACTCTGACGGGACAGCGAATTGTGCTGCCAGAGATGGACCTCTGACAACGGCCATCTTCGCTAAGTTCCAAGTTACCGTCAGAGTCGAGGTCAGAACTTAGCTGACCCTCTGCACTCACCTCATCCATGAGGGTGCTTCAAGCAGCCCTCTACCAGGTGCTGCCGGCGCGGTCTCTTCTGCAGCCTACCGCCCACACGACTCCTCCCCCCGGAGTGTGCGTTGCTGGAGTAACCTCTGTATGAGGTGCTCCATTTGGGTGAACCGTTTAAAAAACTATCTCCAGCCCCGTACGGGACTCGTCGCGGCCCGGCTCAGTTGAGTCCGAGGGCCTCCCAGACTTCCCCGTGGCCTTACGCCCGACTGGCATTGGCTTTGGTGCTTTGTAGCACTAAGTCTGCAGTCGCCCCGCTCCCGGTCGGCAACTGTGCAGGGGTACGAGGCAGCCGCTCACAGACCGCATTCCCGCGGCTCTCCTGCTTACCAGCGGCTCGCCTCCCCCTGGTCGTCTTCAACCATGGTGCCCTGTAAAAAACAAAGCACGGCACCACAGCTAAACAACTTCTTACTCCAGCTAAGTTTTCCCACTTAGCTGGAGTTTAAAATTACTTTAAAAGTACTTACCACAGGAGGAGCTCTGTCCTCCCGCTGGTCCGTGCGCCAATGCGTCAGACGTAATGACGCGCATGCGCCCTGATGGGTCTTCTTAACGTAGTCACTCACGTGCCTCCGAAGTAAAATCCTTTTTGATTAATATTATCAATGAATCACTGTTAATGTTTACAGGAATATGACAACATTGTCAAAATTCAAAGTATCATCAGCTCATTCTGCTGCAATGAAATAGTTGCATTCTTGTGAAACTTCACATTGTATAAAATCACGTATTATCAACAATTCTGGCAATGAAGAATATCTTCCCTGAGCTACCATCTACCTCATTGGAGACCCGTGGACCACCTTTAATTGGACTATCTTGCACTGTACATTATTCCCTTTATTCTGTGTCTGTACACTGTGGACAGCCCAATTGTAATCATGTATAGTATTTCCTCTGACTGGATAACACGCAACAAAAAGATTTTCATTGTACCTCGGTACATATGACAATAAACTAAACTAACTAACTAATGAAGGTGCAGGTACACAAAAATGCTGGAGAAACTCAGCGGGTGCAGCAGCATCTATGGAGCAAAGGAAATAGGCAATGTTTCAGGCCGAAACCCTTCTTCAGATTGATGGGGGGTGGGGAGAAGAAAGGAAAAAGGCGGAGGAGGAGCCCGAGGTCTGAGGGATGGGAGGAGACAGCCCGAGGGCTGAGGAAGGGGAGGAGACAGCAAGGGCTAACAGAATTGGGAGAATTCAATGTTCATGCCCCCAGGATGCAGACTCCCCAATGAGGTGCTGTTCCTCCAATTTCCGGTGTTGCTCGCTGTGGCCATGGAGGAGACCCAGGACAGAGAGGTTGGATACAGAATGGGAGGAGGAGTTGAAGTGCTGAGCCACCGGGAGGTCAGGTTGGTTATTGCGGACCGAGCGGAGGTGTTCGGCGAAACGATCGCCAAGCCGATGTAGATCAGCTGGCATCTAGAGCAGCGGATGCAATAGATGAGGTTGGAGGAGGTGCAGGTGAACCTCTGTTGCACCTGGAATGACTGCTTACGTCCTTTAATGGAGTCGAGGGGAGAGTTGAAGGGACAAGTGTTGCATCTCTTGCGGTTGCAAGGGAAAGTGCCTGGGGAGGGGGTGGTATGGAAGGGAAGGGAAGAATTGACAAGGGAGTTATGGAGGGAGCGGTCTTTGCGGAAGGCAGACATGGGGGGAGATGGGAAGATGTGGCGAGTGGTGGGGTCACGTTGGAGGTGGCGAAACTGATGGAGGATTACTTGTTGTATGTGACGGTTGGTGGGGTGAAAGGTGAGGACTAGGGGGACTCTGCCCTTGTTGCGATGGGGAGAGAGAGCAGTGTTGCGGGGTATGGAAGAGACCCTGGTGCAAGCCTCATCTATGGTGGAAGAGGGGAACCCCCGTTCCCTGAAGAATGAGGACATTTCAGATGCCCTGGTGTGGAACGCCTCATCCTGGGAGCAGATGCGGCGTAGACGGAGGAATTGGGAGTAGGGGATGGAGTCCTTTCAGGAAGCAGGGTGGGAAGAAGTGTAGTCCAGATAGCCATGGGAGTCAGTAGGTTTATAGTGGATGTCGGTCAGAAGTCTATCACCTGCGATGGAGATGGTGAGGTCAAGGAATGGTAGGGAAGTGTCGGAAATGGTCCAGGTGTATTTGAGTGCCGGATGGAAGTTGGTGGTGAAGTGGATGAAGTCAGTCAGTTGAGTGTAGGTGCAGGAGGTGGCACCAAAGCAGTCGTCGATGTAGCGGAGGTAGAGGTCGGGGATGGGGCCCCGGTACGTATTGAACAAGGATTGTTCAACGTACCCGACAAAGAGGCAGGCGTAGCTGGGGCCCATGCGTGTGCCCATAGCTACGCCTTGTATTTGGAGGAAATGGGAGGAGTCAAACGAGAAGTTATTGAGGGTAAGGACCAGCTCCGCTAGGTGGAGGAGGGTGTCAGTGGCCGGGTATAGGTTGCTTCTCTGGTCGAGGAAGAACTGGAGGGCTTTGAGACCATCATGGTGGGGGATGGAGGTGTAGAGTGACTGGACGTTCATGGTGAAGATGAGGGGGTGAGGGCCTAGAGAATGGAATGCGTGGAGATGACGGAGAGTGTCTGAGGTGTCTTGAACATAGGTAGGGAGGGATTTAACCAAGGGGGATAGGATGGAGTCAAGGTAGGTGGAAATGAATTCGGTGGGGCACGAACAGGCAGAGACAATGGGTCTACTGGGACAGTCAGGTTTGTGGATTTTGGGGAGAAGGTAAAATCAGGCCATGCGGGGCTGGGGAACGATGAGGTTGGAGGCTCGGTTGGGCAGGGCGTGGGAGTTGATGAAGTCGGTGATGGTGCTGGAGATGGTGGCCTGGTGCTCGTCCGTGGGGTCATGGTCCAGGGGTAAGTAGGAGGAGGTGTCCGAGATTTGGCGCGTGGCCTCAGCTTTGTAGAGATCGACGCGCCAGACTACCACGTCACCTCCCTTGTCGGCAGGTTTGATAACCCAGTCTGGGTTGTTGCGGAGTGAGTCGATGGCAGTACGTTCAGGGGGGGAGTGATTGGAGTGAGACAGGGGAGTGGAGAAGCTGAGGCGGTTGATGTCACGGCGGCAGTTTTTGATAAAGAGTTCTAAAGCCGGAAGGCCACGAGGGGGGTTCCATGAGGAGGGGGTGCATTGGAGATGGGAAAAGGGGTCATCAATGAGGGGCGAGGACTCCTTCCCATGGAAGAACGCTGTGAGGCGGAGGCGGCGGTAGAAGAGTTCCAAGTCATGGTGGGCGCGGGACTAAGGTAAGACCTCTGCTGAGGACAGACCATTCGATGTCGGAGAGGGGGAGGTCGGGGGGATGGTGAACAGCTGGCAGGGATGGGTGTTGGGGCCGGAGGAAGGCAGGTGGGTGGACTGGGGACGAGGCGATGTGTGGTGGGGGGGTGGTGGGTGGTGGGGGGGTGGTGGCTGGTCAGGGGGTGGGGGGGGTGAGAGGGCTGTAGTGTGGGTGGGGAAGAGCAGGGGTCCCATAGTTAGAGAGGGATGGGGAAGACTCAGTGGAACTGCCACTGAGGTTACCAGGGCTAGGCAGACTAGCACTAGGACCCAGTGGAGTCAAACCCAGGAGAATGGGAGTTAGCAGCGTGGAGGCTTCAGGCCCACTGCAGAGTCCAGTTTGCAGGTGAGGCGACGGCTGCGGGCTGCTGGAGGGAGGTGCAGTGGCGAGGGTCGGTGCAATGACAGTTTCAGGACAGGACAGTTTCAGACTCACAGTAACAACGTTTTTTTTTAAACAGCTGTTAGTAGCAATGTTACAAAATGTTGAGATTTTAAAAATCAAGTCTGTAATTTATCCCATCAGATAAAGCATAAAAAGACGTTTAATTTGACACCTAATTCACTTTCATATCTTCAGTATTAAAACAGTTATGGCCATTTTCATACTCGGAAATTAGCATCTTGTTCCCTATTGCTTTTCCATTGACAACACAAAAGCTGTGATCGAGGACAGTCAAAAGCCCATAACTTTCTTAAAAATTAAAAGGCCTGTCTCTCGAGTTTGCGGTCATTGGCGGTGAAACAGGAAGTATCTACCGCTCATGGACCGCCAGAGACCGCGGGTTCGGTCAAACGCACACTGCCGGGGCCGTGCGGCGTTGGTCCCACGGTGCTCACAAAAAACCAACAATGTCAAAAAATCTTTTCCTACCGCACAGCCTTCGCCAGTGAGGCACGAGTGCGACACGGGCACTGCCACAGCCGCCGCCAGTGAGGCACGTGTGCGGCACGGGCACCGCCACAGCCGCCACGATCACCACTACCGCCGCCACAGCCCTGCGATCTGAAAGACGTCATCGCGTAGCGCGTCGCGTTGCGCGATGACGTCATCGCGTAGCGTGTCGCGTTGCGTGATGTCGTCATCACCCGACGCCGCAAGCTCGTGGAACCGGCTGTATGGAGATCACTTGGCCCCCGCGCAGCATCCGTGTGGCGCTCTCGCGGTTGACGTGCAGTCCCCTCTTCCGGCGACACCGTGCTTCACCGCCAATGACCGCAAACCCGTGGGACAGTGGTGTCAGGGGTTATGGGGAGAAGGTAGGAGAATGGTGTTAGGAGGGATAGATCAGCCATGATGGGCCAAATGGCCTAATTCTATTCCTATCACTTATGACCTTATGACATATATATTGATGCATAAGAATATAAATATCATAGTAGCAATGTTACAAAATTTTGAGATTTTAAAGATCAAGTCTGTAATTTATCCCATCAGATAAAGCATAAAAGGACGTTTAATTTGACACCTAATTCACTTTCATATCTTCAGTATTAAAAAAGTTATGGCCATTTTCATACTCGGAAATTAGCATCTTGTTCCCTATTGCTTTTCCATTGACTTAACACAAAAGCTGTGATCGAGGACAGTCAAAAGATCATAACTTTCTTAAAAATTAAGAGAACTGAAATAAATTTTCAGTTATTATAGATTGAAGCATTCTGAAACAAATATGAAACAATCTTACCTAGATGACATGAAATTAAAGCATATAATTAGTTAGTTACCTAATTGTAGCTAATTACAAAATTCAATTACTAGATCTAAACATCTATCAATTTCTTAAGAATAGATTAACATGTTTAAATAGCCTATGTCCAAATAACATTCACACAAGAATTCACAATATAACATAATTTTTAAATCTCATTGTCATGGATTTATAGACCAAATGGAAGGAATTTAATGTTTAATACCTGTAAATTAATGGGCATTTAAATCATCATGCGAGTGGGTTTTTCTGGAATGCGATCATTTGGAACATTGATTTGCGGTGAATTTAACCCCGTATCGGCATGAAAAATACTGCCGTTAGTTCGGGGAAAAGAATCACCGTTTCGCAAATTAATATGTGAATTAAAGGCCTCTTAAGGAGCACTTTTATACATAAAATAAACTGCTTTCGTTTACCTGCCCGTGCGTGAAATCCGTCCCCGTTGTCGCCGTTGACGGCTTCAGAAGCTGATTTTAAAATGACTCCAGCGTTGAACTTGTCGGGAGATTTTTTAAACAAAATACACAAAACGCCCGTCGGAACGATTCTTCAGCAAAAACTGGCACTCCAACGAAATATAATTCAGGACAAGGTAGGAGAAACCCGTGTTTTAACCCCGCCCCCCCCCTCAATGGCGCAAAAATCGCGCACACGGCCAGTGGCAGAATTGCAGCGCCGCTGAAGGTAAGTATTGTAACATACCTACTGTAAGTTTATTTTCTGATAAGCAAAATTTGATTGTTCAGTAGATTATTGTTGCACCAGTATTAACAGAAGCAATTGCTTGTCAATTTTCAAAGTAATTTTTAAGTAGCCTTGCGTGGTGAAAGTAGCACCGCATGTTCCAAAGAGACAATGGTGTCTGAATATTGTGGGGCTAGTTCCCATTCAAGATTGCATTATAACTATATCAGCCAAGATTATACAAACAGTGTTCTTTAATTCATCAATAGCAAAATATCCAATTCACATTGTGGAAAGATCCATTTTAGCAGAACAACATGTTCTGAGAAGAGCAAGGTGACGTGCCTCAATGACGATCGACCAGTGGCACTAACGTCTGTGGTGATGAAGTGCTTTGAGAGGTTGATTAGGGTGCATATCAACTCCTACATCGACAAGAACCTCAACCCACTGCAGTTCGCTTACAGCCACAACAGGTCAACGATGAATGCGATCACACTTGCTCTCCACTCCGCTCTGGACCACTTGGACAACAAAAACTCATGTCAGGCTGTTATTCATAGACTACAGCTTGGCATTTAACACAATCATCCCCTACAAGCTGGTTACCAAGCTCACGGATCTGGGTCTCTACGCATCCCTCTGCAATTGGATCCTCGACTTCCTCATCCACAGACCACAGTCTGTCTGTCTTGGTGGAACGTGTCATCCTCAATAACAATCAGCACTGGAGCACTTCAAGGCTGCGTGCTCAGCCCCCTGCTGTACTCACTCTATACTCGTGACTGTGTAGCTGGACATAGTGCGAACTCCATCATCAAGTTCGCCGATGACACCACTATCGTGGGAAGTATCACTGATCGTGACGAGTCAGAGCATAGAAGTGAGATCAAACAATTGACCAAATGGTGCCAGCACAACATCCTGGCTCTCAACAGCAAAACGAAGGACTTGATTGTGGACTTTGGAAGGGGTAGGATAGGGACTCAAAATCCTGTTTAAATGGTGGAAAGGGTCAAAAACTTCAAATTCCTGGGCGTGCTTATTTCCAAAGACCTCTCCTGGTCCAGCACACTGATGCAATTATAAAGAAGGCACATCAGTGCCTCTACTTCCTGAGAAGATTACGGAGAGTCGGTATGTCAAGGAGGACTCTCTCGAACTTCTACAGGTGCACAGTAGAGAGCATACTGACTGGATGCATCGTGGATTGGTTCGGCAACTTGAACGTCCAGGAGCGGAAAAAAATGCAGAACGTTGTAACCACATCATCGGCTCTGACCTCCCCGCCATCGAAGGGATCTATCGCAGTCGCTGCCTCAAAAAGGCTGCCAATATCATCAAAGGCCTACGCAAGGCCTGGCCACACACTCATCTCTCCGTTGCTATCGGGAAGAAGGTACAGGAGCTTGAAATCTGGAACATCCAGGTTCAGGAACAGCTCCTTCCCCACAGCCATCAGGCTATTAAACACAACATCAAACAAGCTCTGAACAATAACAGTCTATTATTACTATTGCACTTTATCTGTTTATTTATTGTGTATATATATATGGTCTATGGTATATAGACACACTGAACTTTTATCTCCTGTTCTGTATTATGTTTACATATTCTGTTGTGATGCAGCAAGCAAGAATTTCATTGTGCTACCTGGGACACATGACAATAAAACTCTCTTGACTATCAGTATTTATTCTAGTTGCAATTTTTAATAGATACAGGCATCTCGTAAAAGCTGCGGGATATTAATGTGACACATTGTGATATTAGTTTTGATAGTTGAAGTGATACAAGATCAAGGTTTGTATACCATCATAAAATGGATACAAGATGGAGTGGATTTCCATGAGCAACAAATTTGAAGAACTTGATGATGAAATCACGGGATTTTGTGAGATTAAAAAAAGCCATTGATTTTATTTAATACATTCTCTTGAAGTTGCAATGCGGTGGAAATCATGTACATTGTGCCACTGGATGAACAGCCTCTTAAATGTGATTCAAAGAGCAGCCCTTCTACTACTGGCAGGAGACCATTGAGGAGAACCTTGCAGATAACTCTCCCTGTGGAAGACTGCGGGAAGACTCTCTGTAGTCCATGTTGCATCCTTTCTTGAAGATGGTCATGGCATGACCTCCACAATGCAGATTTGGGAGTCAGAGGTTGTTCATTTGTGACTGAGGCTTCTTTCCAAGCCGGAAAACGTCAGCAGGAATACTGTTTGCTCCCGGTATCTTGTCATTTTCCAGTTGGTATGTGGCCATTTCAACTTCTTATCAGTCAGGGATACCCAGGAGACTGTTCGAGATAGTTTGATAGTTTGGTGTTTAAGAAAGAACTGCAGATGCTGGAAAAATCGAAGGTATACAAAAATGCTGGAGAAGCTCAGCGGGTGAGGCAGCATTTATGGAGCGAAGGAATAGGTGACGTTTCGGGTCGAGACCCTTCCTCAGACATGTTGGGGTGGGGGGGCGGGAAGAAGAAAGGAAGAGGCGGAGACAGTAGGCTGTGGGAGAGCTGGGAAGAGGAGGGGAAGGACAGAGAAAGCAAGGACTACCTGAAATTGGAGGTCAATGTTCATACCGCTGGGGTGTAAACTACCCAAGTGAAATATGAGGTAATGCTTCTCCAATTTGCGGTGGGACTCACTCTGGCCATGGAGGAGGCCCAGGACTGAAAGGTCAGATTCGGAATGGGAGGGGGAGTTGAAGTGCTGAGCCACCGGATGATCAGGTTGGTTAATACGAATTGAGCAGAGGTGCTGGGCGAAGTGATCGCCAAGCCTGCGCTTGGTCTCACCGATGTAGAGCAGTCTAGAACAAGGGATGCAATAGATGAGGCTGAAGGAATTGCAGGTGAACCTCTGCCTCACCTGGAGAGACTGCTTGGGTCCTTGGATGGAGTCGAGGGGGGGAGGCAAAGCGACACGTGTAGCATTTCCTGCGGTTGCAAGGGAAAGTACCGGGGGGGAGGGGGGGTTTGGGTGGGAAGAGACAAATTGACCCTTATGGAGGGAGTGGTCTCTGCAGAAAGCCAAAAGGGGAGGAGATGGGAAGATGTGGCCAGTGGTGGGATCCCGTTGGAGGTGGCGAAAATGTGGGAGGTTTATTGTTGTATGTGACGGCTGGTGGGGTGGAAGGTGGGGACAAGGAGGACTCTGTCTTTGTTATGAGTGGGGGGGATGGGGAGTGAGAGCTGAACTATGGGTTATAGAGGAGACCCTGGTGAGAGCCTCATCTAGAGTCAAAGGGGGGAACCCCCGTTCCTTTAAGAATGAGGACATCTCCAATGCCCTGATTTGGAACACCTCACCCTGTGTGCAGATGCGGCGTAGGCGGTGGAATTGGGAGGAGGGGATAAAGTCCTTACAGGAAGCAGGGTGGGAAGAAGTGTAGTCCAGATAGCCATGGGAGTCAGTGGGTTTGTAGAAGATGTTGGTCAGTAGTCTGTTACCTGCGATGGATTGGATGCCTTGGATTTGGAGGAAATAGGAGGAGTCAAAGGAAAGGTTGGTGAGGGTAAGGACCAGCTCCGCTAGGCGCAGGAGAGTATCGGTAGACAGCGTTTGGTTGGTTCTGCGATCGAGGAATAAATGGAGGGCTTTAAGACCCTCCTGGTGGGGGATGGAGGTGTAGAGTGACTGGACATCCATGGTGAAGATGAGGGAGTCGGGGCCTGGAAAGCGGAAGTCATGGGGGAGACGAAGTGCGTGTGAGGTGTCTTGGACATAGGTAGGGAGAGATTTGACCAGGGGGGGATAGGATGGAGTCGAGGTATGTGGAAATAAGTTCGGTGGGACAAGAACAAGCAGAAACAATGGGTCTGCCAGGACAGTCATGTTTGTGGATTTTGGGGAGAAGGTAAAATCGGGCCGTGCGGGGCTGGGGATCAATGAGGTTGAAGGCTTGGGAGGGCAGGGAGCCGGAGGTGATGAAGCCAATGAAAGTGTCGGATGCTCGTCTGTGGGGTCATGGTCCAAGGATTATTAGGAGGAGGTGTCTGAAAGTTGGTGCCTGGCCTCAGATTGGTAGAGATCAGCGCACCAGACGACCACGGCACCTCCCTTGTTAGCAAGTTTGATCACACTGTCTGGGTTGTTGCAGAGTGAGTGGAGGGCTCCACGTTCAGGCGGGGAGAGGTTAGAGTGGGAAAGGGGAGTGGAAAAGTTGAGGCCAGCAGTTTAAAATATAAAGATCTAAAGCAGGTTGATGGCTATGAGGGGAATCCAAGAGGACTTCTCCAATTTCAGGTAGTCCTTCTTACTTTCGCCCTCCTTCCCCTCCCCCTCCCCTTCCCCTCCCCTTCCCAGTTCTCCCACATCCACTGTCTCCGCCTCTTCCTTTCTTCTTCCCACCCCCACATCAGTCTGAGGAAGCGTCTCAACCCAAAACGTCACCTATTCCTTCACTCCATAGATGCTGCCTCACCCGCTGAGTTTCTCCAGCATTTTTGTCTACCTTTGATAGTTTGGTGGGTTTGAACAAAGGAGCTCACTTCAAGAGTTTGCAGTGCTCCTTCTCCTGAGCGCTGATTCCCTCAGTGTTCTTGATAAGTGAAGAAAAAGTATTGGTTGCTGAAGTCTTCGGACTTTGCACAAAAGTCTACTTGGCAACAGAGATACTTACAGGTACACCTCAAGATAACAGCAATTATCTTTCTGCACGATCCTTCAAATCCACTGGAACAATAAGTAAATCAACATCAATGTCCTTTCAAAGCCAAAATCCCCTGCATTGAAGCCATAATTACACATGTTCTACTCATATGGGTAGGCCACAATGTTTCACCTTTGAACTCTGTTCATAGTAACCCTCTCTGAATGAAAAAGGTGCCCTTTGGGTCCCTTTTAAAACTCTCCACTCTCAGCTGCGAGTGTATTCATTCCAGAGTTGAAGATACTAAAACTAGAGGGTATATGGTTAAAGTGAGAGGGAAGAAGGACCTTGGAGGCAACCTTTTTTACTCAGAGGATAGTCCAATTGTGGAATGAGCTGTCTGAAGAAGCTCTGAGGTAGACACCATCACGGTTTTCAAAAGACATTTGAATGGATATATAGATTGGAAGGGCTTAGTGGGATATGGGCCAATTGTTGGAAATAGGGCTAGCTCAGAATACCAATTTGTTTGGCATGGATTTTGGGCTAAAGTGCATGTTCTGTGCTGTCTGACTCCATGATACTGGTTACTCCATCGACAATCTGAAGGGGTTTTGCAAAATGTGCATTAGAGCTGGATGTTACAGATTGTGCTTCTTGATCCATCTGCATCCCATGGTGGTGTGCAGATCCTCTTGGCATGGGACTTGTTCAGGGCAGAGGGTGGTGTGGGTGATATGCAAGTACTGGGGATCGCCATGTCCCCTGTACCATGCATTTACCATCCTCTCAATGGCAGTCTTTTATACATCTGTTGTGACTACCATGGAAGAGCTGCATTAAGTTCCCATCCACTTTCTATTGATCATGTTAGTAAAGACTCAGCCATTGGGAACCTCTCATACAATTCCCATTGGGAACTGAACATGTCCTATTATAGCAGACGATTTTGTGCATCACCCACTGTAGTGTTGTTTGTAACATATCTTTGACCCATTCCATGTTTTTGGCGAGGGGTCTGATAGAGAGTTGGTACCACATACAGCAATGGTTTAGTATACCATAAAAAGGTGTTATCCTATTTTTAGACAACCATGATTTATGGAGTTGTATTTTGGTTATAATCTCGCTAAATGACCATTCGGGTTCTATCGTACAACTGTCATGGCCTGTGTTTCAGCCAGAGTGCAGGGGGTAAAGCTCGCTGCAGTTGTTGACAACTTTCTGGACTATGTATGCAAGAGACATTCTTAGCAAAGCGAGACTTGGACAAACTCAATTCTCTCTATGACAACTTTCATGGGGCTGGGGAGACTATGACTGACCTTGGCATGGGAATAGTCATAGGTAGGATACCAGGGGGTGTGGCTATTCTAAGGAACAAGAAGCTTGACTCATCAATAAATGTGGTCCGACTTGATGCTGACTGGTGTATTGCAATACACTTTGCTCACAACGACAAGGAATTTGTTATCCTGAATGTGTATACACCCTATGAATGCCATCAGAATGAGGATGAATATTTAAATAGGCTTTTATCTTTTTCTTTATTCAAAACAATAATTATTCTAGTGTATATGTCAGCAGGGATATGAATGCAGATATCTCAGACAGGAACTCATTACTTGCCAATCATATGGCTCAGTTCTGTCAAGATAATAATTCTATATTGTCAAGCAAAGTGCTTTTACCTACAGATAGTTATATTTATATTAGTGAGGCCTGGCACACTATGTCATGGCTGGATCATTGTATTAGTACAGCTGATGCATATGCGTCATTGGGGTGTATTCTGTATGGGGCAGCAATGACTGATAGTAAGATTAAATGAGAACTTACCAGTTTGAAGTTTGATCTTTATTTTATGTGGAGTTACGATGAGCGATTACGTGAAGAAGGCCGTCAGCCCGCATGCGCGTCAATCTTCAAAGCAGCAGTGTGAAATCACAGATAACAGTTGTTGAACTGAACATAGTAAGATTAGAGAGGACTAGAACTACCAGATGACCTTTATGATACGAGGGTTGGGCACGGAGGGCACGTAATCGCTCATCGTAACTCCTCATAAATGAAAGATCAAACTTCAAACTGGTAAGTTCTCATTTAATCTCAGAGGTTTAAAATCTTCACGTAGTCACTCACGTGACTCCGAAGTAAAATAGTGACTACGTGAAGATTTTAAAGCTCTGTGATTTCATGCCGTGGAAACGAGTCCACACAAGCACAACAGCATCAGTTGACCACAGATAAGGGAAACATTCATAATGCATACAGACATGACATAGATTTAAGACATGCTGATACTTTTTAATGAACAAATAATAATAATAGTAACCCCTCTCATCCGGGAGGAAACTATAAAATAGAACCTAAAATAGAGTTGGCAAATACCCCTGGTCTGGCTATGGGTTATTATAAAATGTTTGGAAAACACGTTCATTAGACCATCCTGCAGTCGCTAGGATGTGGTCCAGCGGACCATACATAACCCTTGCTGCTGATGTTGTAGCAGCCCTGGTGGAATGAGATTAGAGAATATTAGTATCTACTCCTGCATAAGCCAAAACCCCGTTAGCCACCTGGAGATGGTCTGACCTGATATCTTCTTATGAGTTTTTTTGTAACTAACAAACATTGCTAGTATCAGAGCCTCTAAGGCTCTAGGTGACCTTGACGTATTGTTGTAAATGTGTGACCACACATAACCGAAGGTCCATGGGTATGCCATGAGAACTAGTTTGTGACCTGACGCCCCTGGGCTGCTCTGCTTAACTAAATCATAAACATAACATATTATATTATTTGCAGGTGTAACCATCCTGTCCAGTCACAATTTATGTAATGATTGGACCCGTTGCGCTGAGACCAGCGCCATGAGGATAACTACCTTATGACAGCCGGGCCAAAGATAAGGATGTAGCTGGAGTCCCCTGGTGAAGTAGTGTTAACACAATGTCAATATCCCTTACTTCCGTGTACTTGGGTCTGGGAGAACTTGTGTTAAAGATATCCTTTATAAACTGGATATCAGAGGGTGAGACCCGGCGGAGCGGGTCCCGCTCACTGCAGCAAATATGATGAAAAGGAACGTTGGGCACAGTTAATGGCACTATAACTTAATTTATTGTCAAGGACCCATTTGAAAATGAACTCCAAGACGTCAGTATCCGTGCCGTATTATATGTAACATAGCATTTAAACAAAACGCTTCCCATCTCCTGAAGAGAGGAGAAGGGATGTGCTATCCCTGCACTCTGCACTGAGCACATACATGGATCGGTCTGACAACCCGAGCCACAGGAGCAGACTTCTCAGAGTCTGCAAGTCAATGAATTGATTTAATCATGCAGAGGCTGGTTCCCCGAGTCACAGGCTGAACCAGCAAAGTTTTATGTTTAGAATACCCATATAAGGTTTTATTATTATTCCCAACATAAGCGGGAACCATGGCTGCATAAGCCAGTCAGTACGAAAAAACCTGAAGCGGGATCTTGCTGAATTTATTGCAAGACCCGACTGATGAGGCAAAATGGAGAAAAGACATAAAAGAACATTCCTCCCCCGTGTAGCGAGAATGTATCTCTCGCCACTGTGATGCCACACGTTTTTGCAACCGGTGAATGAGCCTGGATGCAAACATATCGATATTCGGTGTTCCATCGAGCCATAATGTCATAAAATACTTTGTGATCCAACATCCATTCTGTGTTGTCATTGATTTTACGTGATGATACACCAGCGCCAAATGAGGTTAGGTAAATTATGACAAGATACTTTGACTTGATTGCACCCATGTGATTAACATATGCCACCACCACAGTGTATCAATTTGGAATTGAGCATGCAGATTATGCATATTCGCACAATAACCCTTTAACCCATAGAATGCACCTAGTGTCTATAGGTAGTTGATACCAATAACTGAAGAATTGGTGACTCATGCAAATCCCATCCGCCTCCGTAACTAGAGATGGCATTCGTAATTTTCCATCTTTGAGCACTAGCATCAGTTTGTAATATAACTGAAGATTTACTGACCAAAAACTACTGGAGCAATGCTGAATACTGTTCGTCCACCATTGTGACTTTGGTAGCTTCAGCTGGTAATAGCATAGGTCTGTTAACAATGACCTACATGGCACTTGAGAGGTTACTACTTTGCACGTTGTAAGTTCTGATAATGCAAAGGCCCAATTTGCACAGCTGAAACACAGCTACTATATTGCCAATTACACTTGATGAATAGAAGGCTGCTTCATAACAACAAGGTTGTTACAGGCTTCTATTAATTCCAATCTCTTGCCCCAGGGCGGAGTCACAGACAAATTAATAGTTAAAGGTAAATCCGAATAATCAATAACTCTAGTTGGTATCAACTTAAATTTAACTGGATGGCTGAGGAACCTCAATTTCTCAAATATAGTTTGCGGTTGAAACAGTTGATTTTAGCAAAATACAGCATTTCGAATATTATCTAGTAAAAGCCATAACAAGTGTTTTTGAGCTCTGAGCAGTCCAAGCACCGGTTTAGTAATTTGGTAAATGACCTGGGAGCTGAAGTTAGCCCATTTTGCAACGCATTAACTGTTATCATTGCCCCATCCAGATAAATTTCAAATGTCTCCGGTGATCCCTGTGAATGGGACCTGAATAGTATGCAACTTTGAGATTGATGCATGCCATAAAGATCCTGTGGAAATCAGTTGTTAGACAGTAACGAAGTTCCATATTTTGAAAAGTCTATATTGCACATGCGAATTAAATCAAGGATGAACCGACATCCTCCATCTTTCACAATGAACAGGCCATGCCTGCCATAATTCCATGCCTCCCTCGAACGACAACTCTAGCCAGATTACCGAGCCTGTCTCGAAAGGTAATCCTGGCCATAATACTGAGGCTGCCTCGAAAGACAACTTTGGCCATAATTCTGAGCCTGCCTTGAAAGACAACTGGCCTTATTTCCGAGCCTGTCTTGAAAGGCAATCCTGGCCATAATACTGGGCCTGCCTTGAAAGACAACTCTGGCCATAATTCTGAGCCTGCCTCGAAAGACAACTCTGGCCATATTTCCGAGCTTGTCTCGGAAGGCAATCCTGGCCGTAATACTGAGCCTGCCTCGAAAGACAACTCTGGCCCCAATTCCAAACCATGCTTGGAACCCTTGTATACTGTGCAGAATAACCCAATCACATGTTATCATTTTAGTTTATAAACGGATCTGAATCTCATGTTATCATTGTCATTTGTACAAAAAACAAGTGTAAATATTACCAACGTAAATGGTCCACATACCCCATGGTTCGGAAGAACCAGACCCACCTACCTCCATGGTTACCGGTGGTCTTATGGTAAGCCCAATGGCCCCTGATGCGGGTTCTATTTCCGTCCTTGATTGGAGAGTAGGACTGGTAGGGTGCGTGGATTCCATATTTTTCCTGAGACCGGCTTGGACCATGGCCTGAAAGACCTCTGCCCAGCTTTCAAGCTGCTACCAGCTTCAGTGAGCTGCTTACTGCTGATGAAGGTGTGGGGTGTGTCGTCGCCGAAACGATGAAGCTTTGCTCGTCGTTGGTACCTTGAATAGTCCAACAGCTTTTGCTTCCTCATCCAGGTATTACCTGTTGGATAAGTCTTACCTGAAGAGAAGATTTGGCGGCTGGTTTCATTTCCTGGATTTCATGCCCCCTCCAATGTCACCCCTGATAGCGCTGTTCATTGCCGGCACTTGTAGTGTGAGGGGAACTCTGGCCCCTTCCGGGTTTTCTGCCAACGGCTGGAACCAACTATTCCGGCAGCAACCCCTTCGTTTGCGAGTATTTCCTTGAAGCCATATGCATGTGCTCCAGTATGTTCCACGGACATACTTTCGAATTTGAAGTCAGTTACACACTGACCACTCGCACTCCCCTCCAGAGAAGGAGATTTGTAGGCAGCCCTGAAAACAGGTGCTGCCGCAGGCCCCTGAGGATACCTGCGCTGATATGGCCCCTCCTACGGACCTATATCAGGAGCATATTATTTGTGGGATAAACGCCCGAGGGTGCTATCCATGCTCCATGTGGGTTAAACGTCCGAGGACGTACCCAGGTATGTCGGAGGGGAAGCCTCCTGGCCTGACTCGTCCGAGTCCATAGGCCTGACCGACTTATTCTTGGATTTACCCCCTTTCTGGGGAACCATAGCGGTCTTGGAGCCGCTGACCGCACTGTCAGCGACTCGGGTGGCGAGACCGACCTACCCTTGGTTTTACCCCCTTTCTGGGGAACCACAGCGGTCTGGGAGCCGCTGATCGCACTATCAGCGACTCGGGTGGCGAGACCGACTTACTCTTGGCTTTACCCCCTTTCTGGGGAACCACAGCGGTCTGGGAGCCGCTGACCCCTTTGTCAGCGACGTAGGTTGCTTAGATATCCCCACGGTCCATAACCGGTTTCCCCGCGGCCTGTCCAGTCTTCGCCCCGAAATTGTATCCAGCATGCAAACTCTGTAACAGAGCTTCCTGCAAGACAAAAAACAGAACCTGGAAATAAGTTTAAAACTTACCTGCAGGTTTAAACTTACCGCTGGAAGGAGCAACGCTGGAAAGAGCCAGCCAGTCTGTCGTTGTGCAATGCGTTAGACGTAATGACGCGCATGCGGGCTGACGGCCTTCTTCACGTAGTCACTCACGTGACTCCGAAGTAAAATCATATACCTGTTGCTCTGTCAATAAATGTTGAACATCCACCTGTGGTATCCAGAGATGGAAATAGCTTTAACATAGAAAAACTGGACTGGTCAACCCTCATAAAGGAAGACATCTTAGCCTATTATGCTCATACAGATAAATCCTAAAGCAATATTCATCTACCTAAAGATGCAATAATGTGTGGTAATGTTAATTGCAAGGATATGAAGCATAGGAGAGATATCTGCTCCATGTATAATGATATAGTAAGCGCTCTATGTGTAGGCAGTAAGCCCTACTGCAAGCATAAAAATAAGACACATAACATCAGGTCTGGCTGGAATAAGTATGTAGCTGAGTATCATGCTGAAGCCCATGAAGCCACCAAATCATGGGCTATGGCAGGTAGACCCAGACAGGGGCCTATGTTTGAGTACAAGAAGCTCACTGATGCAAGATATAAGTATGCTGTTCGCTTCATTTTTAAAAATGAGCAAGCTATGAGGGCTGATTCCATGGCTAAGAAGCTGCTACGTAACTTTGATACTGATTTTTGGAAAGAAGTGAGAGCTCTTAACAGTTGCCAAGCATCTCTACCATGCACTGTAGATGGAATCTCCGGAACAGCTAATATAGCGGAGTTATGGCGACAACATTATAGTACTTTATTCAACTGTGTTCAAGGTGAGTTGTATGGGGTGGACAATATTGAGAGTAATGACTCAATGGTGATTATGTCACATGAGGTGTATCATGCCATGAGCAAGCTGTCCAACAACAAAGCAAGTGGCTTGGATCATATTTCTGCTGAACATCTTAAGTATGCGAGTATGAGGATAACTCCTCTCCTTGCTATTTGTTTTACTGGCTATATGATTCATAGCTTGTTACCAGACTCAGTCTTGTCTGTTCTATTGGTGCCAGTCATCAAGGACAAAGCTGGTAAAGTAGGCAGCCTAAATAAATACAGGCCCATAGCTTTAGTAAGCATTTTTTCAAAAGTCCTAGAAAGGATTCTGCTGGATATATTAAATTAGTTTGTTAACGCCACAGATAACCAGTTTGGTTTTAAAGCTATACATGGCACTGACATGTATATATGCCCTAAAGGAGATTGTAAACAAATATAGAGGTAAAAACTCATAAATTCTTATGTGCTTTATTGATGCTGCCAAAGGCTTTGAATTGATTCTCACAATGCCTAAATACATTGTGAGAATTCTGGCTTACTGGTATGCCCACCAGACTATGCAAGTAAAATGGGGCAATAGAGTCTCATTCCCATTTGGGGTTAGCAATAGTGTTAGACAAGGGGGAATTTTGTCCCCATTCCTTTTTAATCTTTATATTGATGATCTGTCCAAGCAATTGAAAGCCTGTAATACTGGGTGCATGATTGGTAGTACTTAGTGAACCATATTATGTATGCAGATGATCTTGTGGTCTTTAGTCCATCTAGCGCTGGTCTCCAGCAGCTCCTTACTATATGTTCTGTGTATGGTGGAACATGATATCAAATATGGTAAGATTATGATCTGTTATGATCTGTAGAACCAAAGAGGATAAATGTCCAACATTATCTAATTTTGAATTGTCTGACAACAATCTTAGTGTCTGTAATAAAGTAAAATATCGTGGACATTTTATTACAGAATAAATGACAGATGATGTGGATATTTATAGGCAATGACACATGCTGTATGTTCAGGCGAATATTCTCTTACTTAAGTTTGGTGCGTGTACAGATGTGGTGAAGATATCTCTGTTTAGAGAATATTGCACACCAGTCTATACTGCACACCTGTGGTCAAACTATGGAAAGACAAGTTTACAGAGACTAAAAGGTCTGTCTCACTGTGCGAGTTGATCCACGAGTGACCCCGAGTGAAAGACTCGTGGTTGCGTACGAGACTACAAGTTTATGATCCAGAGTTTAACCGAGTTCCCACGGGTATGTCTAAGTTTGCCGTTTACTTCTCATTTCTGCGATGTTCCAAGTTCGTCTCCCGAGTGTACCAAGTTCCTCTCCCGTTAATCTTGAGGCAACAATGTATATCGAAGTGTTGAAAAATCATCACACGTTAAAAAAATGATGTCATGCCAGCCAAAGAACGTAGAGACTATTGTGTTTGCTGCATGTGTTCTGCACAACCTGATCCGTATCAGAGGTGCAGCTTCAGGATCAGCGACAGCCATGCAGCACGGTGACTTAGTGGACAGTCAAACAGGGAGAATAACACTAGGTGCGTGGAGGAGTGGTACAAACGACGAGACTTTGGTGCCACTGCAGTGTTTTCGAGGTAACACGTGGACCAACAGTGCAAAAGAGCAGAGAGACCATCTCTGCTCCTACTATAATTCAGAATTGGGCAGTGTGCCGTGGCAGGACAGCTTATTTTGAGCGGCTGCCGACCACAGGTACATCACTGCATGAGGAGAGCCCACATGCAGAAAAATCTAGTTAATTTCATGTTTAGTTTAAATCCTGCTGACTTTTCATTGTTTAACTTTAAGTGTGGATTTTATTTTTTATTGTGGTGTAAAAGTAATTTCATTGCATCTGTCTTTCCTTTAAAACGTGGTTATCATGCATCTGCTTATCTGATTGTAGATCTCAAAACTTGTCATTTAGCGCATTGCATTGTATCTTTTATTGCCTGAATTTAGACTTGTGCATTTCTCAGCTGAATTAGTATATAGTGGAAATACTTTTATTTGTGTTTCATTTGTTGATTTTCATGTATGAGAAGCCCTTTTTCAGACCACTGCGTTGTTTGCTGTGGTGCTTCACCGTGATATGGGTTTGCAGGAAATTACGCATATTTCTCAATATGCGCAAAAAAGCATTTTTTATATTGAACAAGAATAAAGACTTTGTTTCACATTCAAGACATTTGTTTCACATAAGACTTTGTCTTATTTTCTGATCTACTGAGAGGTGACAATTTTAAACATTTAAAAAGCACAGCATATGAGGCAGCTGAGTCCTTAAATCTCACAAATGATTGTGAGAATCAAGATGTGAATATATTTTGCCTTCCTCTATTTTGTGTTTTATAATGAAAGGAATATTACATTCAAGTCATGAGACTTTGTAGTGATATTAAAATGAAGACTTCCAGACATCAATTTGATCTTGATAGCAAAGAACTCTCTTTTATTGTGCAATGAAGTAAACAAACAGTGAGAATCAAACGGTTCAGCAAAAAGCTTTTCAACACAACACAACACAACACAAATTTATATATAAACTTCAAGCAATTTTTTCTTTTCAATCCACTCTGTCACCTTATCAATAACTTGCTTAACTTTGTTAAGCAGAATTTGTCTTTAAAAGTCTAAGTAACTGATATTTCTGTCCCTGATTATTGTTTCTAAAAAGAGTTCCCACGGTAGAATCACGAGTCACAAAGTTAAACGCACGGGCCACTACGTTCTTACAACGAGTTTAAAATGTTTCAAATTTTAACCACAAGAGTACATTTTACTCGTGGAAAAGTACAAACATGTTTGAACTTTTGCAAGAGTTAACAAGTTTCACGGGTACCTCCCGTTAGCGCCAAGAGTCGCTAAGTTGCGTCCACGAGTTCCGACGTTCCCGCTACGTTAATTGTACGTGATTACCACGAGTTAAATTTGTTTTAAACTCGGGGTCACTCCTGGGTCAACTCGCACAGTGAGACAGCCCTTTAAAGGTGGCTTATAATGAATCCATCAGAACACTGCTAAGGAAACCTAGATGATGTAGTGCTAGTGAAATGTTTGTGGCTGCAGGAGTCAGTACTTTAGAAGCTATCCTAAGAAATCTTATGTATAAATTTATTTGTCGGATTAATGACTCTGAAAATGTAATTATTGTGGTCTTATCAAACAAGGTTTAGCAACGTACACTACCAATCCCAGTTATGGAGACATTGGTATAGTTGTCTCTTTGTAGGACTAATCTTTCTTTTTATTCTCGATTTTAAATCATCTATTGTATTTTTGTATATAATTTATGATGCTCTTATAAGTAATTTACTAAGCTTTAATATGTATTTTATGGTGTTTTTATATGCAATGTATTATAATGTCATCTCTTGTTTGGACCTTGAGTCTGAAATAAAGTTTAATAATAATCTCAACTCCCTCCACATTTTCTCATTGAAATCGTAGCCACAAGAAGCTTCCCACTGGCTTGGCCAGCTGAGGGACTTGGAACTGCATGGCAAATGGTGGGATATGGGCTCTGCATGATAGATATAACGATGTTCCAACAAGCTGCCTACAGTGTTGGGAGTTTTATCCCTTCTGACCAAAGTAGCTCCTTGACAAATGGGGAGGAAACTGCTGAATGTTCCACATAGAGCATCAAGGAAAGGGAAATGAACTAATGATGGGCCAGTAAAGCAGAACAGAAAGCAGAACAGAAAGCAGAACAGTTGTTCAACAATGTCTCGAGTGCTTAATTGTCATATGCACTGAAATCGGAACAATGAAATTCTTACATGCAGCCGCAAAATAGGCCTGTGAAAACACAATTCATAGATAATATGTAATAAGATGCCAATAAATCAATACCCGCATAATAATAACTTTGAAACCTAGAATAAGTTTGAAAATGTGTTTTAGAGTCACAATTAAATTATGTAAGGCCTTGTAACTATCATGTATGAGCAGTTTTCTCCATTGATTTTCAAAAGTAATAATGTCATGACTCATATTGGAGAGCAGTTACTGTTGCTAAGTTGAATATGGCAGTCTGCCCAGAACCTTGCAGAAATATTCATTGCGTGCCAGCTCATGTTCGGTGATGTGATGGAGGCCCACTTACCACCAGTTTAGTTCTGCTGTGGATTAAACAATAGAACAATATTTCAGAGGATCAGAAGCACCAAGAGTAAGCCTGACAGATCCCTGCAAAAATCTCAACAGCGAAATAAATCCCTGAGTAGTAACAGATGAGTCAGTATAATGTACTGTTGTACATTTGTACTGTTACAAAAGCAATAGGCAACTATTTAAGCTGAATGTTTTAATTTTTTAGATTTTTCTGAAAGACTGGAAAAGAATGGTATATGGAAAGTTACAACATTTAACACCTCCGTGAAGATGTCCACCTATTTAGTTGCTTTGGTTATTAGTGACTATGGTTGCGTTAACACAACTTCTAATGGCGTAGAGGTAACTATGAATGTTCTTTATACCCATTATTTCATTTTTTGATATTTGTGCATGGGTATATAAATGAATATTTTAACTCTGCTGAAATAGCAAAGTCTTACCCATTGGGTGACATTTTTCTGAACTTAAAGAAATTGAAGCTGTCTTGAGGAAAAAGTTAAATTTAAAAAAAAGATAGGATTCATCAAGTTTGGAGCAAGAGAAATTGAGGAGCAAATGGGCAAATGAATAACAATTGTCACAATGATAGAAACCGGAAAATGTCCTTTTGGGGAATAGGAATAAAGAATAGTGATTCCAATTGGTGAAAGGTGGAAAGCAGAGAGAGAGAGAGAGAGAGAGAGAGAGAGAGAGAGAGAGAGAGAGAGAGAGAGAGAGAGAGAGAGAGAGAGAGAGAGAGAGAGAGAGAGAGAGAGAGAGAGAGAGAGAGAAAGAGAGAGAGAGAGAGAGAGAAAAAAAAAGATAAAAACCGGTGTGAGAGGGGTGGTGAATACCAAATTAAAAGTGTTATATATGAATGCGCAAAGTATAAGAAATAAAGTGGATGAGCTTGAGGGTTTTTTGGAAATTTGTAAGTATGATGTTGTGGGAATTACAGAGACATGGCTTCAAGAGGATCGGAGCTGGGAACTGAATATTCAGGTGTATACATCCTATAGAAAAAACAGACAGGTGGGCAGAGGAGTGGGGTGGCCCTGTAGATAAGGAATGAAATTCAGTCCCTTGCGAGAGGTGACATAGAATCAGAAGATGTAGAGTCATGTGGAAAGAACTGAGAAATTGTAAGGGTAAAAAGACCCTAATGGGAGTTATCTATCATCATCATCAGCATCATCGTTGAAAACATTAACGGGCACGGTGCCTTACAATGCTATGTACGGCAGTGATCGCAATGTCTACTGAAGTGTGGATGGCCGTTGGCTCGCTAGAAGCTCACCCGCCCTTTGACAGGTCTTGTTTTTGGTCCTGCTGGGGAAGCACAGCCCCCTCATCACCTGGCAAATCAGGTGGGGGAGACTGTTTAGTCGCCGACTATCCGTCCATGGAGCAGGTAGCACGGGATTACATGGTACCCATGGCGGTGGGAATTCCCCCCGACCTGACACCTTATCTACAGTTATCTACAGGCCCCCCAAACAGTAGCCTGGAGATAGGGTGCAAGGACCCCAAGTAAGAGAGTTTGTAGAGTGCCTCTGAGATGGATTCTTAGAACAGCTTGTACTGGAGCCTACCAGGGAGAAGGCATTTCTGGATTTAGTGTTGTGTAATGAACCAGATTTGATAAGGGAAAGGAACCATTAGGATGTAGTGACCATAATATGGTAAGTTTTAATCTACAATTTGAGAGGGAGAAGGTAAGATTGGAAGTGTCAGTATTGCAGTTGAACAAAGGGGATCATGTTGGCATGAGGGAGGAGCTGGCCAAAGTAGACTGGAAAGGGACCCTAGCAGGGATGACGATGGAACAGCAATGGAAGGAATTTCTGGGAATAATCCAGAAGATGCAGGATCATTTCATTCCGAAGTGGAAGAAAGGTTCTAATGGGAGTAAGAGGCGACCGTGGCTGACCAGGGAAGTCAAGGACAATATAAATATAAAAGAGAAGATGTATAACATAGCAAAGATGAGTGGGAAGCCAGAGGAATAGGAAACTTTTAAAGATCAACAGAAGGTAACTAAAAAGGCAATACGGGGAGAAAAGACAAAGTATGAAGGTAAGCATCCAAGAATATAAAGGAGGATAGTAAAAGCTTCTTTAGGTATGTGAAAAGGAAAAAATAGTTCAGACAAATGTCGGTCCCTTGAAGACTGAAGCAGGTGAATTTATTATTGGGAGCAAGGAAATGGCAGACTAGTTGAACAGATACTTTCTTTGTGTCTTCCTTAGTGAAGACAGAACCAATCTCCCAGATGTACTAGGGGACAGGGGACCTAGGATGACGGAGGAACTGAAGGAAATTCTCATTAGTTAGGAAACGGTGTTGTGTAGACTGATGGGACTGAAGGCTAATAAATCCCCAGGACCTGATGGGACACATCGTGGACACATTGGTGATCATTTTCCAATGTTCTATAGATTCCGGATCAGTTCCTATGGATTGGAGGGTAGCTAATGTTATCCCACTTTTCAAGAAAGGAGGGAGAGAGAAAGCAGGGAATTATAGACCAGTTAGCCTGACATCGGCAGGGAGGAAGGTGCTGGAGTCGATTATCAAAGATGAAATAGCGGCGCATTTGGATAGCAGTAACAGGATCGGTCCGACTCAGCATGGATTTATGAAGGGGAAATCATGCTTGACAAATCTTCTGGAATTTTTTAAGGGTGTAGCAAGTAAAATGGACAAGGGAGAGCCCGTGGATGTAGTGTACCTGAACTTTCAGAAAGCCTTTGGTAAGGTCCCACACAGGAGATTAGTGGGTAAAATTACACATGACATTGGGGGTAGGGTATTCACATGGATAGAAAATTGGTTGGCAGACAGGAAACAAAGAGTTGGGATTAACGGGTCCCTTTCAGAATGGCAGGCAGTGACTGGTGGGGTGCCGCAAGGCTCGGTGCTGGGACCGCAGCTATTTACAATATACATTAATGATTTAGATGAAGGAATTAAAAGTAACATTAGAAAATTTGCAGATGACACAAAGCTGGGTGGCAGTGTGAACTATGAGGGGGCAGAGTGACTTGGACAGGTTGGGTGAGTGGGCAGAAGCATGGCAGATGCAGTATAATAATGTGGAGGAATGTGAGGTTATCCACTTTTGAGGCAAGAACGGGAAGGCAGAGTATTATCTGAATGGTGTCAGGTTAGGAAAAGGGGAAGTACAATGAGACCTGGGTGTCTTAGTACATTAGTCACTGAAAGTAAGCATACAACAGGTAGTGATGAAAGCTAAAGGCATGTTGGCCTTCATAACGAGAGGAGTTGAGTATAGGAACAAAGAGGTCCTTCTGCAGTTGTACAGGGCCCTGATGAGACCACACCTGGAGTATTGTTTGCAGTTTGGGGTCTCCTAATTTGAGGAAGGACATTCTTGCTATTGAGGGAGTGCAGTGTAGTTTCACGAGGTTAATTCCCGGGATGGTGGGACTGTCATATGATAAAAGAATGGAGCAACTGGGCTTGTATTCACTGGAATTTAGGGGATCTTATAGAAACATATAATATTGTTAAGGGATTGGACATGCTAGATGCGCTAGATGCAGGAAACATGTTCCCGATGTTGGGGGAGTCCAGAACCAGTGGCCACAGCTTAAGAATAAGGGGTAGGCCATTTAGAACTGAGATGAGGAATAACGTTTTCACACTGAGAGTTGTGAATTTGTGGAATTCTCTGCCTCAGAAGGTGGTGGAGGCCGATTCACTAGATGCATTCAAAAGAGAGTTAGATAGAGCTCTTAGGGCTAGCGGTATCAAGGGGTATGAGGAGAAGGCAGGAATGGGGTACTGATTGTGGATGATCAGCCATGATCACATTGAATGGCCAAATTTTCTATGTATCTTTGTTCCGTGCTGTGTTAGTTTGTATATTTCACAATGTTTGGCTGCAAGGTTTGCCTCCCGTTTATGTACGATACATACATGTACATTTGTAGAATCATTTTTGGGAAAGATGCCAGTGTGGAATGCTCTCATACAATAAACACTACAGATGAGTTTGACTGTGATATGGAGCAATATGCAGTGCTTATACCAGTATTGCCACAGCAATTCTAATCCTACCTCGAGAATGGAACCCTATGGCCCACCTCTTACACTCTGTGGACATGAACTTTTTTCTAATTATGTTTTTGCACTGATTACTTTTCTTGCCTTCTTTGAGAGTTTTATGTGTAATTTATGTATAATAGACAATAGACAATAGGTGCAGGAGTAGGCCATTCGGCCCTTCGAGCCAGCACCGCCATTCAATATGATCATGGCTGATCATCCCCAATCAGTACCCCGTTCCTGCCTTCTCCCCATATCCCCTGACTCCGCTAATTTTATGAGCCCTATCTAGCTCTCTCTTGAAAGCATCCAGAGAACCTGCCTCCACCGCCCTCTGAGGCAGAGAATTCCACAGACTCACCACTCTCTGTGAGAAAAAGTGTTTTCTCGTCTCCGTTCTAAATGGCTTACTCCTTATTCTTAAACTGTGGCCCCTGGTTCTGGACTCCCCCAACATCGGGTACATGTTTCTTACCTCTAGCGTGTCCAAACCCTTAACAATCTTATATGTTTCAATAAGATCCCCTCTCATCCTTCTAAACTCCAGAGTGTACAAGCCCAGCTGCTCCATTCTCTCAGCATATGACAGTCCCGCCATCCCGGGAATTAACCTTCTAAACCTACGCTGCACTCCCTCAATAGCAAGAATGTCCTTCCTCAAATTAGGGGACCAAAACTGCACACAATACTCCAGGTGTGGTCTCACTAGGGCTCTGTACAACTGCAGAAGGACCTCTTTGCTCCTATATTCGATTCCTCTTGTTCTAAAAGCCAACATGCCATTCGCTTTCTTCACTGCCTGCTGTACCTGTCCATAGACTGATGAACAAGGACCCCCAGATCCCGTTGTACTTCCCCTTTTCCCAACTTGACGCCATTTAGATAGTAATCTGCCTTCCTGTTTTTGCTACCAAAGTGGATAACCTCACATTTATCTGCATTAAACTTCATCTGCCATGCATCTGCCCACTCCCCAACCTGTCCAAGTCACCCAGCATTCTTATAGCATCCTCCTCACAGTTCACACTGCCACCCAGCTTTGTGTCATCTGCAAATTTGCTAATGTTACTTTGAATCCCTTAATCCAAATCATTGATGTATATTGTAAATAGTTGCGGTCCCAGCACCGAGCCTTGCGGTACCCCACTAGTCACTGCCTGCCATTCTGAAAGTGACCCGTTAATCCCTACTCTTTGTTTCCTGTCTGCCAACCACTTCTCTATCCATGTCAGCACTCTACCCCCAATACCATGTGCCCTAATTTTGCCCACTAATCTCCTATGTGGGACCTTATCAAATGCTTTTTGAAAGTCCAAGTACAACATCTACTGGCTCTCCCTTGTCCATTTTCCTAGTTACATCTTCAAAAAATTCCAGAAGATTAGTCAAGCATGATTTCCCCTTCGTATATCCATGCTGACTCGGACCGATCCTGTTACTGCTATCCAAATGTTCGGCTATTTCATCTTTTATAATTAACTCCAACATCTTCCCCACCACCGAGATCAGGCTAACTGGTCCATAATTCCCCGTTTTCTCTCTCCCGCCTTTCTTAAAAAGTAGGATAACATTAGCTACCCTCCAATCCACAGGAACTGATCCTGAGTCTATAGAACATTGGAAAATTATCACCAATGCATCCACGATTTCTAGAGCCACTTCCTTAAGTACCCTGGGATGCAGACCATCAGGCCCTGGGGATTTATCAGCCTTCAGTCCCATCAGTCTATCCAACACCATTTCCTGCCTAATGTGGATTTCCTTCAGTTCCTTCGTCACCCCAGATCCTCTGGCCACTACTGTATCAGGAAGATTGTTTGTGTCCTCCTTAGTGAAGACAGATCCAAAGTACCTGCTCAACTCATCTGCCATTTCCTTGTTCCCCATAATAAATTCACCTTTTTCGGTCTTCAAGGGTCCAACTTTGGTCTTAACTAATTTTTTGCTCTTCACATACCTAAAGAAGCTTTTACTATCCTGCTTTATATTCTTGGCTAGCTTACCTTCGTACCTCATCTTTTCTCCCCGTATTGTCTTTTTGGTTATCTTCTGTTGTTTTTTAAACATTACCCAATCCTCTTGCTTCCCGCTCATCTTTGCTATGTTGTACTTCTTCGCTTTAATTTTTATACGGTCCCTGACGTCCCTTGTCAGCCATTGTCGCACCTTTCTCCCCTTGGAATCTTTCTTCATCATCGGAATGAACTGATCCTGCACCTTGTGTATTATTCCTAGAAACACCTGCCATTTTTGTTCCACTGTCATCCCTGGTAGTGTATCTTTCCAGTCAACTTTGACCAGCTCCTCCCTCATGGCCCCATAGACCCCTTTATTCAACTGTAACACTGAGACCTCCGATCTACCCTTCTCCCTCTCCAATTGTAGATTAAACCTGACCATGTTATGGTCACTACCTCCTAATGGCTCATTAACCTCAAGGTCCTTTATCAAATCCGGTTCATTACATAACACTAAATCCAGAATTGCCTTCTCCCTGGTCGGCTCCAATACAAGCTGTTTGTTCTAAGAATGAATGTACAATTTGCATTTTGTATGTTTGTCTGATTCTACGTCCCTGTGATGCTGCTGCAAGCAAGGTTTTTTTATTGTACCTGTACTTCAACTCTGAACATTTTGGGAATGGGGAAATAAAAGCCCGCCTTGATATCAAAACAGCGAAAGAAAGTGAAGGTCTGTGGATTTCCCTCTGATTCAAAGTGCAGACTGTGGTCACAAAACACTAGGGCCCACATGTGGACTCCAAGAACAGCAAGGTGTATTGGTGCAGGAAAAATGTTCCCCATGTTGGGGGAGTCCAGAACCAGGGATCGCAGTTTAAGTACAAGGGGGAGGCCATTTAGGACTGAGATGAAGACTAACTTTTTCACCCAGAGAGTTACGAATCTGTGGAATTCTCTGCCACAGAAGGCAGTGGAGGCCAATTCACTGGATGTTTTCAAGAGAGAGTTAGATATAGCTCTAAGGGCTAAAGGAATCAAGGGATACGGGGAAAACGCAGGAATGGGGTACTGATTTTGGATGATCAGCCATGATCATATTGAAGGGCGGAATTTCAATATGTTCATTCTGCATCTGTTTCCCAGGCATTGCACACTTAAGTCACCATGACAGGCCAATGGGCAGATACTGGATGACAATATCAAAAAGAGATGCAAGCTTACAACATTGCCAGAGGTAATGAATTGTGGAATTCATTGCCACAGACGGCTGTGGAGGCAAAATCAATGGATTTTTTTAAGGCAGAGATTTCCAAATTCTTGATTAATAAGGATGTTAAGTTATGGGGAGAAGGCAGGAGAATGGGGTTGAGAGGGAAAGATAGATCAGCCATGATTGGATGGCATAGACTTGATCGGCTGAATGGCCTAATTCTTCTCCTAGAACTTATGAACATCTGCAGCTTATAAATCATAAAAGTATAAATCATAAAAGTATGAAGGATGCAGCATCATTTGAGGTATTCCAGAGGCCACTACAACTTGCCAGGAGTGGCTACACTGATGAGAGGAAGTAGGATGTGGAAGAAGAATCTTCAGTAAACTCTTGGATTTTGTGACAGCTGTTCCAGTTATGGCCGGCACACTGTGCTGTGGTGGTGTGTGGAAGGCAACACTGCAATGTGTACAAAATGTTTCTCGCTCCATTTGGTGCTACTCTTTTCTGCAAGAGAGTCATTCCGAGGATATTGACCACCTAATATGCGTTTGGATGATGTGACTGTCATGGTTGAAAAGTCCATGTGCATTTTGTGTGCAAATTATGAGACTTGAGGCTTGGAATAGGTATAATTGTGTAATGGTGCTGCAATGAATGTGAACATTGGGTCTCAATTTGGCCTATGGGACTTGCTGGTTGATGAGTCAAAGGGTGCTGCATTGCACAGTGAGAGGGTAATGGTATGATGGGAGAAAATGCGATAACAGACCTTCACTGCGTGTGAGCCCCATGGAATTTTGTCAGAACTGAATCCTAGGTTGGATTTCTGGCGTAGTCCCCACAACTCTTTCATCCCACTGGTCTTTCTGTAGGGATGGCACAAATATTTAGACAGTAGTTGTGTTTCAGGACATCCCAAAATTGCTAATATTTGCTTACCTTTAAGTTTTTGGATGGCACAGTAGTACAGCTGTAGAGTTGCTGCCACACAGTGTCAGAGACCTGGATTTGATCCTGACTACAGGTGCTGTCTGTACAGAGTTTGTATGTTCTTCCTGTGAATCAGTGGATTTTCTACAGGTGCTCCGGTTTCCTCCCACGCTCTGAAGATGTACAGGTTTGTAGGTTAATTGGCTTCAGTAAAATTGTAAGTTGTGCCTAGTGTGTAGGATAGTGTTAGTGTGTACCTGGTGATCGCTGCCTCTTCTAGCAAGTTGCAGCAGCCCCTGGAATACCTGGAATCACTTGCTGCATTCACAACAGGCTTCTCCATTAAGAGGTGTAGGGTGGCTCAAATTACAGCTAGACAACTTTATGTAATGGTATCTACTCATGAAATTTGAGTGCCGTGATGAGATATACAACCAATGAACCACTTGATTAAAGTAGACTGGCATTTGAAATCAATATAAATACAGTGACCAAGAATTTTGTAGGAGACCTGTGCGAAGTTAGGGTGATCACGGTGGCACAGCGGTAGAGTTACTGCCTTACAGTAATTCAATGCCGGAGACCCGGGTTCGATCCTGACTACATGTGCTGTCTTACGGATTTGGTACGTTCTCCCCGTGACCTGTGTGGGTTTTCTCCGAGATCTTCAGTTTCCTCCCACACTCCAAAGACGTACAGGTTTGTAGGTTAATTTGCTTGGAAAATGTAAAAATTGTCCCTGGTGGGTGTAGGATAGTGTTAATGTGCAGGGATCGCTGGTCGGCACGGACGCGGTGGGCTGAAGGGCCTGTTTCCGCGCTGTATCTCTAAACAAAGTTGAAACAGCAGCTTTACCACTCATTGGGATCCCCGTATGTGCTTTCTACCTTTGTCTCTGTTAGCCCATGTAGTTCTTTGTGTTGTGAGAATGTTGTTGATTGAAGAGAAAGACCAAAATGATCTTGAGGGCCGATATCAATAGAGAAATTACAGTTGTCTCAGAGTATTTTATTGGGAAACAATTAAAAAATAGGGATGATCAGATAGATGTCATCAAAATGATGAACTAACTGGATGGGGTGTGTAGGGTGAATGAATTTTCTCTTGTGGGAGAAGTAACAACAAAGAACCTTAAGATGTGGCTCTTAAAATTCCAACTGATGAGGGAAAGCTTATCTTGCCTAGTGAATTGCTAAAGCACACTCCCATGGAAAGTGATTGTGGCAAATAGCTTTCAAAAGGATTTTAAAAAATGTTCAAAATTGGGATCAACCAGATGGAATAGGTACAATCTTGCATGAACTCCCCAACAGATTAGCTGGATACAAGAAACTTTTTCTTCACACGTGCTACCTGACATTTTTCCAGTATTTTAATAACTTTGCTTTTCAGAAACCCAGGGATCTCCTAAATATTGTCTAGCTAAGTGCATTAGGTACCTTGTAATAATGTAGGAAATATCAGAAGTATAAGTTTGAAGAGTTACTTTAAAACACTGTATGTAAAGAACTGCGATGCAAGGGCACAGAATTACATCAAATAGTACAGAGAAGATACTGCTGAATTCGAACATGCACCCTAAAGTTTAAGTCAAAGTTTGTTATTAAATGTGTTTTTAATGTTTGCAGATTCGCGTTTGGGCAGATAAAGAAGCCATATCAAATGGTGAAGCTCAATATGCAATAAATGTATTGGGGCCAATTCTCTCATTCTTTGAGGAATATTTTAACGTGAGTTATCCCTTATCCAAACTAGGTAAGTCATCTTTTTGCATACATTAATCCAAGTTTGTATTCCAAGATTTAGTGCAATGTCAGCATAATATTTGTGTCATTTTACTTTCCAGTCTCATTTAAATTAAACATCACCTTCACTTCAAACGGGCAGGGATAACATTAGTTCATAAAAGGAATTTGTTGGGTAGCTACAGGGGGTATTTTTCACAGTGCATTGGAATAGTGTCTAATTTGTGTAAATCTCTGTTAAATCTGTGGAAGGGACCAATTTATTGCAGCAGGCTGCTTCTTTTCTATTGAAGAAAGGCGATGCATGAAGCTGAATAAAGGAAGCTATTGAATATCACCAGATAATTACTTTCACCCAACATAGGCACAAAATGCCGGAGTACCTCAGCAGGTCAGACAGTTCCTCTGGAGAAAAGGAATAGGTTACTCCAGCATTTTGTGTCTATCTTCGGCGTAAATGAGCATCTGCAGTTTCTTTCTATACGTAAACACTTTCACCTGCTTGTTTCAAATCACTGCTTGTGAATTTAAATTCAACAATAGGATGTGAGGACATTACGTTCAATAAATCTTGCAATTTGCAGAATAATTAATATACCTGTAAATGATTAAACCTAACTTGCTGGATGGTTGTGAACACATGAGGACTAAAGTTGTGCCATGAATGTCAAAGAATAACACTGTTTGAGACATCAGCCAAACCTTAGGCTTACCAAAATAAACTGTTTGGAACATCATTAAGAAAAAAGAGACCACTGGTGAGCTTACTAATCGCCAAGGGACTGGCAGGCCAAGGAAGACCTCCACAGCTGTTGACAGAATAATTCTCCTATAATAAAGAAAAATCCACAAACGCCTGTCCGACAGATCAGAAACACTCTTCAGGAATCAGGTGTGGATTTGTCAATGACCACTATCTGCAGAAGTCTTCATGAACAGAAATACAGAGGCTACACTGCAAGATGCAAACCACTGGTTAGCCGCAAAAATAGCATGGCCTGGTTACAGTTTTCCAAGAAGTACTTAAAAGAGCAATCACTTTTCTGGAAAAATGTCGTGTGAACAGATGAGATGAAGATTAGCTTATATCAGAGTGATGGCAAGAGCAAAGAATGGAGGAGAGAAAGAACTGCCCAAGATCTAAAGCATACCACCTCCTCTGTGAAACTCGATGGTAGGGGTGTTATGGCCTGGGCATGTATGCCTGCTGAAGGTATTGGCTAACTTATCTTCATTGATGATACAACTGCTGGTGGTAGTAGCATTATGAAGTGTATAGACACATCTTATCTGCTCAAGTTCAAACAAATGCCTCAAAACTCATTGGCCGGAAGTTCATTCTACAGCAAGACAATAATCCCAAACACCCAAAATGTTGCCTATTTCCTTCGCTTCATAGATGCTGCCGCACCCGCTGAGTTTATCCAGCATTTTTATCTACCAATAATCCCAAACATACTGCAAAAGCAACAAAGGATTTTTTCAAAGCTAAAAAGTGGTCAATTCTTGAGTGGCCAAGTCAATCGCTCGATCTGAATCTATTTGAGCAAGCCTTTTTATGCAGAAGAGAAAACTGAAGGGGACTAGCCCCCATAAACAAGCATAAGCTAAATATGGCTGCAATACATGTCTGGCAGAGCATCACTAGAGAAGGTACACAGCAACTGGTGGTGTCCATGTATCGCAGACTTGAAGCAGTCATTGCATGCAAAATATATGCAACAAAATACTAAACATGACTACTTTAATTTAAATGGCATTGCTGTGTTCCAAACATTATGGTGCCCTGGATTGGGGGAATTATGTATAAACATTGCTGTAATTTCTCAATGGTGAAACTAAAATATATAAAAATGGCTTTTATTACAAATTGATAATGTGCAATTTAACCACATGTGATTTTTTTTCTATCACAAACCACAAATTGTGGAGTACAGAGGCAAATAAATAATTGATGGGTCTTTGTGCCAAACATTATGGAGGGAACTGTCGGTTTATGGCGAAGGAGAAAAGATTTAATAGGAATCTGAGGGGTAATTTTTTCACACATAGGGTGGTGGGTGTATGGAACAAGCTGTCAGGGGAGGTAGTTGAAGAATGGATTATCCCAACATTTAAGAAACAGTTAGAAAGGTAAATGGATAGGACAGGTGTCCGAGAGATATGCACCAAATGCGAGCAGGTGGGACTGGTGTTGCTGGGACATGTTCTGGGACAAATCTAGTGGCTGTTTGAAGTTAATTGTTTGGAAGATGGTTTGCTGCTTATTTAGACTATTTACTGGAACAACCAGAACAAAGGTGCTGGAGGTGCTGGTGGAAAGCAGGCAAGGAACTGAAAGGGAGGAAGTGAGCTGAACATGATTGTTGAATTGATCACTTCTCCTTTTTCTATTTTGTACCCGATTAAATTTCTTGGATCAAGTTAACCTTTTGCCAGCTGTCTGTTACAGTATATAATGTTTAGACAACATTTACAGTATCTGATCACAACCAACCCAATGTCTAAAATAAACTGCAGATGCTGCAGATAAGCCATGCACTAACCTGAATGGAGGTAGGTATTGCCCGATAATCACTTTTACCCATTCCCTTCAAATCACTGCTTATGAATTTAAATTTAACAATAGAAAGTTAGAAAATTACATTCACTAAATCTTGCAATTTGCAGGGTAATGCCTGAAAATGAACTAGAGTTCATGTTTGAGATCGAGGATCCTTTGTCAGAATTGGGAACAAGAGAAAACAAGTTAGTTTTAAGTTGCAAAGAGGCTGGAGGGGAGGAGGGGTGAGGTGTATGGATATGACAAAGGGAATATTTGTTATAAGGTGATGCCGGGAATTCTGTGTGGATAAATTGGGGCGTCACATTAGCACAACAGTAGAGTTGCTGTCTTAGCACCAGAGACCCGGGTTTGATCCTGACAATGGGTGCCGTCTGTAAGTTTGTACATTCTCCCCGTGACCATGCGGGTTTTTCTGGGTGCTCCGGTTTCCTTCCACACTCCAATGATGTACAGGTTAGTAGGTTAATTTGCGTCGGTAAGTTGTAAAAATTGTCACTAGTGCATGTGGGTTGGTGTAGAGGGTAATTGCTGTTTGGTGCATGTGGGTTGGTCTATAGGGTGATTGCTGTTTGATGCGGACTTGGTGGACCGAAAGACCTGTTTCCATGCTGTATCTCTAAACTCTGAACTCTAAATTGATTAAATTATCTGACTGAAAGGTTAATGACAGTTAGAAAGAGTTAATACAAACAAAGAATGTTAAGACCAGTGTAATAAGGTGGTTGGAGTTTTTTTCTATTTACCTGTCCTCATTTATCTTATCAACCAGATGACTTCATCAACATCTTATCAGCATGGAAGCCATGACTTTCACCTATCATAGCTATTCCTTTTGTTTTATTCAACCCTTCTCAATCCTCTCTGCAATTAAAATGGACTTGGTTTCTCTCTTTTTCAGTTCTGACAAAGGGTTTTTGTTCAAAAATGTTCATTCTTTTTCTGCAACCACAGATCTTGCCTGACCTGCTAAATGTTTTCAGGATTTTCTGTATTTATTCCAATTCCAAATATGTTCAATGCAAACCTCATTTACAAAAGGGAACAAAGCAGACGTTGGCTCCCTTCACATGAGCATATGGTGCTATTCAACCATGTCTTTTTGTGCATTTATCAAGATATTAGTAAACCAGATGTTCAATTTGGCATGTGCCAATCAACTGCATAGCTTTTGTGAGGTGTCATTTAGTTTAGTTTAGAGATACAGCATGGAAACAGACCATTCGGCCCACCGAATCCGCGCTGACCAGCGATCCCCACACATTAACACAAACCTACACACACTAGGGACAAATTACAATTATATCAAACCAATTAACGGACAAACCTGTACGTCTTTGGAATGTGGGAGGAAACCAGAGCACCTGGAGAGAACGTACAAACTTCCTAGACAAGTACCCATAATCAAAAACGAACCCAGATTTCTGACGCTGTAATGCAGCAACTCTGTGTCACCATGCCACCCACCCTTTTATGACATGACGTTTTTACTGTAACTGACTTATTCAGTCTTTTTATTTTAGATGTTGTAGCACTGCCTCAGTTTGAAGCGAGTGCAATGGAAAATTGGGGTCTGATGACTTTCAGAAAGGATGCACTGCTTCATCATCCGAATGCATTCATTGAAGATATGTTTGAAACGTCTCTAGTTATTGCACATGAGCTGGCACACCAGGCATGTTTACATAATCTTTTCCCAACTTAGCTACTGCACTTATTTCTGTTCGTAATTTGGGGTAGTGTGCTGCTTCATATGTTGTGGTTTGATCATTCTAATTAAGTTGTAATTTGAATCAAACCATTCCAATGATTAAACATGGGTTTGAAGAAACTGCCTTATGTACACAAGTTTGTACGATGGTCTTTCACAAAACTCTGAAGTAGGGAAATAATTGCTTTTCTAAAATCTTGCATTGAGTTGTTTGGGATTGTATGTTGTGCAAACACTGAACTGGTTCTTGAGCTCCTCCACTGTTGAGTGATGCTTTTACTGATGTTTTACTGTTGTTTGTCACTGAGCTTTAGTTTTATTTCCCAAAGTAAAAATGTTATTCAAAATAAAAAATACATACAAAACAAGAACTGTGCATAAAACACGTCCAACATTCTCAGTGCCTATACATACATTCATTAGCATTGTATTTGGGAGTGTTCACAGAACTATCATTATACCAGGCACCCTTGCTACTCATGTGGTGAAATCCCTTCCCTCGTTTGTGGGTATCTCCAGCAGATTGCCCCACAACGTGCAGCAGCAGAAGGACTCTAGACTGTGGTCCTCCTCGACTAAGCCTTACTTACCTTGTACGTGCTGAACAACAAGGAGCCAAGGTGGGTGTATTGACAAACAGTGGTGGGTTATGGTAAATAAAATCATGAGGAGCATCGATAAGGTCAAAAGTCACAGTCTCTGCTAAAGCTCGAGGGTGTAGGCAAGGTAAATGATAAGAGATTTAAAAGAGACCTGAGGGGCAACGTTTACACTCAGAGGGTAGATGGAACAAACTGCTAGAGGGGGTTGGAGAGGCTTGGCCTCAGCAGGTGGTGCAATGCCACAGTTTGCAGCATTGCTGCCTCACAGTGCCAGGGACCTGAGTTTGATCCTGACATTGGATGCTGTATGTGTGGAGTTTACCAGGTCATCTTATGACTGCGTAAGGTTTCTCTGGGTGCTCTAATTTGCCGCAGTCTAATTGGTCGTTGTAAAGAGATATTGCCCCAAATGTGTATTGAAGTGAAAGTGGAATAACACTGAACTTGTGTGAATAAGAGATCGATGGTGAACGCAGCCAGGGTGGGATGAAGGGTCCATTTCAAACTATTTTTGTTGACCTGGTTATGCTAAAACACATTAATGTATTTATTTTAAATGTTTTACTTTCTTTGAAGTGGTTCGGAAACCTGGTTACTATGTACTGGTGGAATGATCTGTGGCTCAATGAAGGACTTGCAAGATACTTTCAATTCATAGGTGCTTCTGTTGTGTTCCCATCAGCAACAATTGTAAGCAAATCTATTTTTTCTAACAAAGTAATCAAAGTTTAGCTATTGTCTGGGACAATCTGCTTACAAGGGTTGTATCATTAATACTTTGTGCATGAATCTGATGAGTTAACGAGGTATCGTGGTTGTGTCAATATCTCAATCAGCAGGAGATTTTCTAGCAGGGAGAATAAACATGCATTTATATAGCAATTTTCACATCCTCAACATGTCATGAAGCCTCCACAGCCACTGATTGACTTGAAAGATGTTAATTGCTGGTTTGTTGCATGTGATTGCTAAATCATTATCACAAAGTCTCAAAAACAGAAGGACATAATTATTTTTAGGTAATTGAAAATTAAATGTTGAAGGCAAAATTGTGATCATATTTTGAACAAGTGTATTGTTATTGTTGGAAGGGCATAGGATACATGTGGCTACCCAAGGCAGGCGGAATTATGATGGGGTGAATTCATGAAGTGGCTTGAAACGGAAAAAAATATTTTAAGAAGAACACACTGAGGCAGCAACTGACAGATGGAATAAACAGGAAACGCTAGACATTCTCAACAGTTCATGCAGCATCTGTGGAGAGAAGTGTTTGGTTGATCAAGTACAGAGAAAGCTCATCAACCTAAAACAGTTGGTCATTTTCTTCTTTCAAAGGTGTTCCTGCCTAACTTGCATTTGCAGTATTTTCAGTTTTATTTCAGATTTCCAGCATTTGCAGTGTTCTGTCCAGTGGAAATCTGATGCATAATAAAGTTAGTTGCACATGCAAGGTTTGAAAAGTTGAAAGGAGAAGCCCAACTTTGTCAAGTAATTTGTAGTATTTTATAACAATTTTGTCATCTAGTAATGTTTTGGTAGCAGATTGCAAATGTTTCAAGTTGTTGGAATGGAGGGAGATGGCTTTAGTAGTGGAGCGAATGCAGGAAGGGAATAAAAGTTTCCAGATTTCTTGCTGCAACTCACTTCAGATGGCAGATAAGAACATGAAATTAATGAAATTAAGAGAGAAAACTGAAGGAACTTTTATTTCATCCAAATCTTGAAATCAGCAAGGCAGCTTGAGAGAAAGCCGATGGATTTTGGATTGTTACAGTGTGCGGCAAGTGAAAATGGCAGCTTGATTTCAGATTTTGTCGTCTTTGGAGGAAAAGGCTATGTGAAGAAAAAACAGCCAAGGGTTTGCTCTCCGAGAGTCCACCCAAGGCAATTAAACAGGAAGAGGAGCAGAGCATGGTCCCAGAATGTGCCAAACATTCATAGCCATGATTTGAACTTCCCATTGATTAACGTTAATGAGCAGAAAATTGTAGCCTGCGATTGGGCAGCACAGTGGCGCATCACATAGAGTTGATGCCTTACAGTGCTGGAGACACAGGTTCGATTTTGACCTTGGGTGCTGTCTGTGTGGAGTTGGTACATTCTTTCTCTGATCACATGGGCTTTCTTCGGGTGCTCCAGTTTCATCCCCCATCCCAAAGACTGGTGGCCTTTTAGGCTAATTGGCCTCTGTAAAATTGCTTCTGTTGTGTAGGGAGAGAATGAGAAAGTGGGATAACAGAATTTTGTATGAACAGGTGATCAATGGTTAGTGTGGACTCAGTGGGCCAAAGGCCCTTTTTCCTTGCTGTACCTCAAAACTAAATTAAATAAATACTCAATTTTGTGCTTTGCAATTCTAGCATGGGCCACGCATGGTTATGTAAGAATGATTATGTGCCTTATGTCTATAATAAATCATAGAAAAATTAAATCAGGATAAGAGTGGTGGAATTGGAAGCAAACTCACTGTAACAGAAACTCATTTAATACAAAGGAAATTAATGGTCTGATGGGATTTGTGGTTATTGGGGAAGATGATTTAATGTTCCTTCCTCGGAGGTGTGTTACAATTGGCTTATTTTTCTACACTTGGAGAAGCCATTAAGTGCCTGTTCCAAAACTGTGATATTAGAAGAGATATGATAAGAAATATTTCAGGAGAAAGGGAAAGTACAGCATTGTGAGAATACTTTTAAATGTGCCACATTCATTTGTCATATGCCAAATAACACACTTAAAAATTGGAATTGGGAAAAGACCGGAGTACATAGATAAAGGAACGCAGTGATCTATTTGTTTATGTTACTCAAAATACACCAATAACTGTATTGCAGGATAACACAATATTAACTGAAGAATTACTTCACCTGCACGCTGTGTCTGAGAAGGAAGACTATGTAAGAACACCATTCGAAATCAACCAAATGTTCAGCGGCATTACTTACAATAAGGTAAATTTCAATTCAAATAAACAATGACAACTGGATTTCAGCTTGTTTATGAGTCATCGAAGAAATCCAAATGTTTGCAGGTACAGTTGAATTTTTATAATCCAATGAGAATTAACTTTCAGAGGAGATTTCCTGGGTGGCTCTTTGATGAGTAAAGGATCAAAACTGATTAGTTTGTGAGAAGTGTTTAAGGTAGACAAAAATTCTGGAGAAACTCAGCGGGAGAGACAGCATCTATGGAGCGAAGGAAATAGGCGACGTTTCGGATCGAGACCCTTCTTCAGACTGATGTGGGGGTGGGGGGGGGAAGAAGAAAGGAAGAGGGGGAGACAGTGGGCTGTGGGAGAGCTGCGAAAGGGAGGGGAATGTAGCAGAAAGCAGGGACTACCTAAAATTGGAGATGTCAATGTTCATACCACTGGGGTGTAAAATACCCAAGCGAAATATGAGGTGCTGCTCCTCCAATTTACGGTGGGCCTCACTCTGGCCATGGAGGAGGCCCAGGACAGAAAGGTCGGCTTCGGAATGGGAGGTGGAGTTGAAGTGTTGAGCCACCGGGAGATCAGGTTGGTTATTGCGAACCGAGCGGAGTTGTTGGGCGAAGCGATCGCCAAGCCTACGCTTGGTCTCACCGATATAAAGCAGCTGACACCGGGAGCAACGGATGCAATAGATGAGGTTGGAGGAGGTGCAGGTGAACCTCTGCCGCATGTGGAAAGACTGCTTGAGTCCTTGGATGGAGTCAAGGGGGGAGCTAAAGCGACAAGTGTAGCATTTCCTGTGGTTGCAAGGGAAAGTGCCGGAGAGGGGGTGGTTTGGGTGGGAAGGGACAAATTGATCAGGGAGTTACGGAGGGAGCGGTCTCTGCGAAAAGCCGAAAGGGGAGGAAATGGGAAGATGTGGCCAGTGGTGGGATCCCGTTGGAGGTGGCGAAAATGTCGGAGGATTATTTGTTGTATGTGACGGCTGGTAAGGTGGAAGGTCAGGACAAGGGGGACTCTGACCTTGTTACGAGTTGGGTGATTGGGGAGTGAGAGGAGAGTTACGGGGTATAGAAGAGACCCTGGTGAGAGCCTCATCTATAGTAGAAGACGGGAACTCCCGCTCCCTAAAGAATGAGGACATCTCCGATGCCCTGGTTTGGAACACCTCATCCTGGGTGCAGATGCGGCGTAGATGGAGGAATTGGGAGTAGGGGATGGAGTCCTTTCAGGGAGCAGGGTGGGAAGAAGTGTAGTCCAGATAGCCATGGGAGTCAGTGGGTTTATAGTAGATGCCGGTCAGTAGTCTGTCACCTGCGATGGAGATAGTGAGGTCTAGAAATGGTAGGGAGATGTCGGAAATGGTCCAAGTCTATTTGAGTGCCAGATGGAAGTTGGTGGTGAAATGGATGAAGTCAGTGAGAGATAGTTTGCGCAAATACATGACGAGAGATATACAGAACATCTTTCAGTATTTGGAGTGGTTTCCAGAATGATGGTCCAGAAATAACAAAGCCAATCAAAGTCAATCAATAATCATAATGCATTATGCAACTTTCATTCATGCTGTTGTGTGTAATTTACACAAGGCCTAGCTGATAGAGGGCACGTGGTATCTATGTATTTGTACTGATGAACTAATATATCAAAGACCACAAGAAGTTGCAGAGAGTTGGGAACATAGCCCAATCCTTCTGGCAAAGGAGCCCCTGCAGCCACTCCCCATTGACTCCATCTACACTTCACAATGTTTTGGAAATGTAGCCAACATAATCAAATGCCACCCACACCCCAGTCATCCTCTGTTCTCCCCTCTCCAGTGGGCAGAAGATACAAACGCTTGAAAGCATTGATCACTAGATTCAAGAATAGCTTGTTCCTCACTTTATCATACTCTTGAATGGACCTCTCTTATGTTAAGGACACATTTCCAATCTTCTAATATACTCTGTTGCTGCCCTTGCACTTTTTTAAACTATATTTTCTCTGTGGTTGTAATTGTAACTCTACTGTAACTGCAGTTGCAACACTATATTCTGCATTCTGTTGTCCTCGTGTATTTTTTGATTGCACTCATGTTTAGTATAATTTAAAAACAAGGAATTGCAGATGCCGGTTTTCTGAAAAAGGATCTTGACCTGAAACATCACCTCTCCATGTTCTCCAGACATGCTGCCTGACCCATTGAGTCACTCCAGCACTTTGTGTCCTATTGGTATAATTTACCTGGATACACACAAAGTGAAGATTTTCACGGTATTTCGGTACGCGTGTAAATAATAAACCAATACCAATACCTTGCAGAAAGGTGGACAGAGAAAAATAACACACAAACGACAGTGAGATAAACTATTTCACACATTTATGCACAAATGAACTCTTAAGGTTTTGTCTTTTCCTTGTGTTCAGTTTGGCTAAATTTACTAAAGTGATAAGTAATTGGAGAATAAACTGCAAGTGGATAAGTGTGAGGGGACACATTCAGGCATCACACCTAGCTGATGGCTCTATCTGGCACTGCCGGCTAGCTAATGGTGTTAACTGATACAATAAATTACTGTAATTTTTAAACGAAAGGCTGTTGCCCTCAAAATGAACAGAGATTGCCACAAATCCAATCATATGAAATCCTTCCAATAATAATATGAACAGGATTTCATGTCATCTTTCGGGAGTAGATTTGAATCGTGCACCTTGAGATATCTTCTATCCTGGAGATTAATATTTATGCTAGATTTACAATGAATAAGCCTTTCGTGATCTGATAAGGACATTAAATCATTAGCTGCAGGGACCATCTTTAGGATACAATTAAAAAAAACAACTATAATAACAACAAGAACCAGTTAGTATATTTAAGGACCAGTCTCACCCCAGTCATTCCTTCTTCTCCCCTCTTCCCGCACACCACCAGATTCAGGGACAGTATCTTCCCGTCTGTTAACAGGCAACTGAACAGATCTCACTAGAGTGTGGTTCCGATCTCCCATCTACCTCATTAGAGGCCTTGAACTATCTTTAATCAAACTTTATCAGACTTCAATGTTATAACTTGCACTAAATGTTGTACCTTTATCCTTTATCTCAGCACTGTGATGGCCTTGATTGGATTCATGTACTGTCTTTTCTATGACTGGATAGCATGCAAATGAAATTTTTTCACTGTACCACAGTACACGTGACAATAATAAACTGAACTAAAGATATGTGGACTGATACATGGATAGGAGAGGTTTAGAAGGGTATAGACCAATTGCAGGGAAATGGGACAAGCTTAGGTGAAGTATCTGAGGGGGGCATGAATGAGTTGAATGAAGGGCCAAGCTTTATGGCTTTATGACTATTATCAACATAAACATTTTAATCTTTCTCTACATAGGGTGCTAATGTTATCGCCATAGCTTCCCGTATTATGACAAAGGAGCTACTTGCAAAAGGACTCCGGGTGAGTTTATGAAGGTTTTTCCCTGGTCTGTATCAGTAATCTCTCTATTAATTGAGTTTACATTTCATATTGTGATTTAAACATTTTTAGGACTTTGCGTTTCTGTTCACAACAATGCTGCTTATTTGTTTGAATAGCAGTTCCGTTTTCCTTTTTCTTACAGTCATACCTCAAGACATTTTCTTATTCAAATACTGTGACCGATGATATGTGGAATCATTTGCAGATGGTGAGTTTTGCACAAGTTTCAATAGATGTAATGTAATAAGGAACAGTTATAAATATTAAGCATCCTTTGAATACTTAACTACTTTAGATTTTTTTTTCTCTGTTCCATAGTTTTTGAGCTATAACAGATATTGTTTGCTGTGTATATGTTGTAAAAGTAAACCAGTTTATTGAAATCAGACTTTAAAAAATACATGTGAATGGATTGTTTGAATAAGTTTGAATAAGTACCACTGCGTCACCATGCCGCCCTATCTGCTGCTGAGCTTCCAGTAGTCATATAGTCATTCTGGAGATGTGGAATGTACAATGTTATTTTTCTTCCTTGTGAAGAATCACATGGAACCAAAAGAAAATTAATTCACTGTTGGAAAGAAAATTAAGGACTGTACTTGAAGAAGTTAAGTCAAGATCAATTTACCGCCAAATCCACTGAGGTACAGGTGCACTGATAATCTTGCTTACAACAGCATCACAGGTTCATAGACTCAGACAAAACAGAAACAAATTATGCATTGCAATGAAAAAGAAAAGATTGTGCAAAAAGAAAAGATGTGAAGGCAAAAATACTCAATCAGAAAACATGTCCATGGTAGTGCAAGAGATGATCTGTAGTGGTCCGTTACTGAGGCACATAGAACAAATCCCATGGATACATTGATAGGAGATAGAAGGAACTGCAGATGCTGGTTTTCAAAAGAAGGCCTGAAATGAGGGACCTGAGAGAATCCATTGGAAGGAATTTTATTTAAAGTGCACCTATAAAGCTGGTTTTCTATGCCATACTGGTCAGGATAATCAATTTGGCTTTAGGTTATGACACAAGTTGTTGGAGTAACTCAATGGGTCAGGCAGCAACCTTGGAAAACATGGATAGGTGACGTTTCGGGTCAGGGCCCTTCATCAGATTAGAAGGGTCCCGACCCCGAAATGTCACCTGTCCACGTTCTCCAGGGATGCTGTCTGTCCTGCTGAGTTACTCCAACAATTTGTGTCTTTGCTTGGTGAACCAGCATCTGCAGTTTCTTATTGTACACTCCGTCTTTCAGTTCAGTTATTAGAAAGCTTGCAATAGCATTAGTGTTTTGCAGGTCATATTTGTGCCAGTGAAATTTACAGATCGGATGACCAGAAACATGTTGTGCACCATTGATCACCACCATGAATGCCAATGTGCTACCTTGCAAGCCATGGATGTTTGAAGCCTGACACTACTGACGGTGATGCAGTGCAGTGTGGTCAGAGTGCAGCAAGAGAGATGGGAACCTGGAAGACTGAGTTGTAGGAAATGGTAAACATTCTGACAGATGAGGTCAGTGGCAGAATCTTCACAACAATCAACAGAGAATGGAAAGATCCAGTACCCATGTACTCTGTTGAGGGGGGGAGGCACAATGACAGCTGGTAGATCTGCTGCCTCATGGCGTCCGAGACCCGGGTTCAATACTGACCTTGGGTGCTGTCTGCGTGGACTTTGCACATTCTCTAATGGGTTTCCTCTGGGTCCTCCGCTTTCCTCCCATATTGACAAAGACGTGTGCAGGTTTGTAGGTTAACTGGCCTCTGTATATATGTAGGGAGCGGATGTGATAGTGGGATAAAATAGAATGGGTGATCAATGATTGCCGTGGATTCGGTGGCCCAAAGGACCTGTTTCTTTATCTTTGCTGTGTCTTTAAACTAAACTAGCCGTTCAGAACTGCACGGAGAGAAGTGACGTGAAACAGAGAGTAAGTGAAGGCAATGGAGCCATTAAGAAAAATTGTAGTGAGATATTGAATTTTTAACTCGTGTTTTGTTTGTATATGTGAACTGTACATAAGTTGGGTGTTCAAAACCGTGGAGAACCTGTAAAAACAATTTAATTTAACCTATTACAATTAAATACTTACTAAAAATTCTTAAAGGAAAGTTAAAACAATACTGTAACATTTACTAATATTTAATAATTAAAAAATATTAAAGTGAGATGAAAAATATATTTGATAAAATTACTTTTGTCTCATAATCATTAGACTTAAAATCCCCAATGAAAGCAGTGGCAGATGTGATGTTGTGACAGGTCTAATCTGGTATTGAATCTTAGTTGTGATTACCCCAGGACAATGATAGGGAATCCCAACAAGACAGGACTCCACAGCTAGACTCAGTAGACAATGGAGCCTTCTGAGTTTGTCAGTAAGTCCCGGATGTCCATGTTTCACAACATACAGGACTTGCATGCATTTAAAAGATGGATTAAAAGTTCTGAGAAAGGATCTTTGACCTGATATATTAGTTCTGTTTCTCTTCTCACAGATGCAGCCTGGCCTGCTAACTGTTTCCAGTGTTTTCCGTTTTTATTTTAAGTGGCTGAACTCTTGTGGATCCAATCAGAATAAATGGCAAAAGTCAAAAGAGATTGGTCCAGTTTTCCAATTGCAGAAAATAATCAAGGATTTAGATTTATAGACCACTGGGATCTCTTCTGGGGTAGGGGTGACCTGTACAAAAGGGACGGGTTACACCTTTGGTGGGGGACCGACATTCTGGCAGGCAGGTTTGTTAGGGCTACACGTGTGGGTTTAAACTAAATAGTGGGGGGAGGGATTGACAAATTGGGAGTATAAAGATGGAGTTGAAGGGGAAGTGGCTACAGGAAAAATTACAAAATATTCTCGAATTAATGGGAAGGAAAGCTTGAGAATGGACAACAGAGTAAGGTCAGGGCCAATTGTGAGTGGTTCGAGGGGGGTAGTGAATACGGAGGTCAAAGTGCTGTATATGAATGCACGAATTATAAGGAATAATGTGGACGAGTGGGATGTTGTGGCAATTACTGAGACATGGCTGCAAGAGGGCCAGGGCTGGGAACTGAATATTCAAGGTTATACCTCCTATCGAAAAGACAGACAGGTGGGCAGAGGGGGTGGGATGAGGAATGAAATTCAGTCCCTTGTAAGGGGTGATATTGAAACAGGCGATGTGGAGTCAGTATGGATAGAACTAAGGAATTGTAAGGGTAAAAAGACCCTAATGGGACTTATCTACAGGCCCCCAAACAGTAGCCTGGACATAGGGCGCAAGTTGAATCAGGAGTTAAAATTGGCATGTAATAAAAGTAATGCTGTTGATGTTATGGGAGATTTCAACATGCAGGTAGACTGGGAAAATCAGGTTGGTATTGGACCCCAAGAAAGGGACTTTGTAGAGTACCTTCGTGATGGATTCTTTGAACAGCTTGTATTGGAGCCGACCAGGGAGAAGGCAATTCTGGATTTAGTGTTATGTAATGAACCGGATTTGATAAAGGACCTCGGGATTAATGAGCCATTAGGAGGCAGTGATCATAACATGGTCAGGTTTAATCTACAATTGGAGAGGGAGAAGAGTAGATCGGAGGTGTCAGTGTTGCAGTTGAATAAAGGGGACTATGGGGCCATGAGGGAGGAGCTGGCCAAAGTTGACTGGAAAGATACACTAGCAGGGATGACAGTGGAACAAAAATGGCAGGTGTTTCTAGGAATAATACAGAAGGTGCAGGATCAGTTCATTCCTACGAGGAAGAAAGATTCCAAGGGGAGAAAGGGACGACCATGGCTGACAAGGGACGTCAGGGGTAGTATAAAAATTAAAACGAAGAAGTACAACATAGCAAAGATGAGCGGGAAACAAGAGGATTGGGTAATATTTAAAGAACAACAGAAGATAACTAAAAAGACAATACGGGGAGAAAAGATGAGGTACGAAGATAAGCTAGCCAAGAATATAAAGCAGGATTGTAAAAGCATCTTTTGGTATGTGAAGAGGAAAAAAATAGTTAAGACCAAAGTTGGACCCTTGAAGTCCGAAAAAGGTGAATTTATTATGGGGAACAAGGAAATGGCAGATGAGTTGAACAGGTACTTTGGATCTGTCTTCAGTAAGGAGGACACAAACAATCTCCCTGATATAGTAGTGGCCAGAGGATCTGGGGTGACAGAGGAACTGAAGGAAATCCACATTAGGCAGGAAATTGTGTTGGATAGACTGATGGGAATAAAGGCTGATAAATCCCCAGGGCCTGATGGTCTGCATCCCAGGGTACTTAAGGAAGTGGCTCTGGAAATCGTGGTGATAATTTTCCAATGTTCTATAGACTCAGGATCAGTTCCTGTGGATTGGAGGGTAGCTAATGTTATCCCACTTTTTAAGAAAGGCGGGAGAGAGAGAATGGGGAATTATCAACCAGTTAGCCTGACATCGGTGGTGGGGAAGATGCTGGAGTCAATTAAAAAAGATGAGATAGCCGCACATTTGGATAGCAGTAACAAGATCGGTCCAAGTCAGCATGGATTTACAAAGGGGAAATCATTCTTGACAAATCTTCTGGAATTCTTTGAAGTTGTAACTCGGAAAATGGACAAGGGAGAGCCAGTGGATGTAGTGTACCTGGACTTTCAGAAAGCATTTGATAAGGTCCCACATAGGAGATTAGTGGGCAAAATTAGGGTACATGGTATTGGGGGTAGAGTGCCGACATGGATAGAGAAGTGGTTGGCAGACAGGAAACAAAGAGTAGGGATTAACGGGTCCCTTTCAGAATGGCAGGCAGTGACTAGTGGGGTACCACAAGGCTCGGTGCTGGGAATGCAGCTATTTACAATATACGTCAATGATTTGGATGAAGGGATTCAATGTAACATTAGCAAATTTGCAGATGACACAAAGCTGGGTGGCAGTGTGAACTGTGAGGCGGATGCTATGCGAATGCAGGGTAACTTGGACAGGTTGGGGGAGTGGGCAGATGCATGGCAGATGAAGTTTAATGTGGATAAATGTGAGGTTATCCACTTTGGTAGCAAAAAGAGGAAGGCAGATTACTATCTAAATGGCGTCAAGTTGGGAAAAGAGGAAGTACAACGGGATCTGGGGGTCCTTGTACATCAGTCTATGAAAGTAAGCATGCAGGTACAGCAGGCAGTGAAGAAAGCGAATGGCATGTTGGCCTTTATAACAAGAGGAATCGAATATAGGAGCAAAGAGGTCCTTCTGCAGTTGTACAGAGCCCTAGTGAGACAACACCTGGAGTATTGTGTGCAGTTTTGGTCCCCTAATTTGAGGAATGACATTCTTGCTATTGAGGGAGTGCAGCGTAGGTTTACAAGGTTAATTCCCAGGATGGTGGGACTGTCATATGCTGAGAGAATGGAGCAGCTGGGCTTGTACACTCTGGAGTTTAGAAAGATGGGAGGGGATCTTATTGAAACCTATAAGATTGTTAAGGGTTTTACACGGTAGAGGCAGGAAACATGTTCCCGATGTTGGGGAATCCAGAACCAGGGGCCACAGTTTAAGAATAAGGGGTAAGCCATTTAGAACAGAGACGAAGAAACACTTTTTCTCATCGAGAGTTGTGAGTCTGTGGTATTCTCTGCCTCAGAGGGCGGTGGAGGCAGCTTCTCTGGATGCTTTCAAGAGAGAGCTAGATAGTGTTCTTAAAGATAGTGGAGTCAGGGTATATGGGGAGAAAGCAGGAACGGGGTACTAACTGGGGATGATCAGCCATTATCACATTGAATGGCAGTACTGGCTCAAAGGGCTGAATGGCCTACTCCTGCACCTATTGTCTATTGTCTATTGTCTGTTGGATCAAAAGCAAATTCCATTATTTTTATCATTTCATTTCAAAGACGTTGTCATCTTTATCTTTAAATGAAAACCTTATGGAACATTTGGATGTATTTAAAATCCCAAATTCTTATGAAGAGCAGGTTACTTTAATCTTTATTACAGACATGTTTCTTTCTTCAGTGTCTTTTTTCCTTCAAATCCATTATTCAGACATAAACGTTTAGTTTTAAGTTGATTTTGAATTCATTCCTATTCAGTATTATGGTTTGCTAATCATTTGCATATGACCTGGCAATTATTTAACTTTTTGTTTGCATTTTGTGTTCTGCCAATTAAATATAAATGCATTATTAATATCCAAGCCAGTGATTAATAGTTAGTTAGAATTTATTCAGCATTGAGCATTTCTTTGGTCAGTGTCTGTGCATAATATGGATGAAATGTAATGATAGCCATCTGAAAAGATTAAAATTCTAACATGATGATTATAAATGTATTGAGTGTGAATCAAGTTCACCGCTGAAATAAAAATAATAAATTACTAATCTGTAACTTCTGCTTCACTAGGCTATTGATAGTCAAGATGCAATTAAACTACCAGCATCAGTAAAATCCATCCTGGACACGTGGGCAAAGCAGAAAGGATTTCCCTTAATAACAGTTAACACAACAAGTGGCATCATAACACAGGAGGATAACATTGAGAAGGAAATGGAAAACATCATGTTAAAGTAGATATGAAACTCTACTTCCTAATTTGTCAGTTATTCGTTCTCAATGATGTGTCAGTAAGTCAGGGTTCAAATGACCCCGAATCTCATTCAGTAACAAGCACCAGGATAGTTGTTCTTGAAGCGCTTTGAAGTCTCTTATTCACTGACATCTATTAAAATAATGAGTGGTGGTAGTAGCATTCCAATCTGAAATGTATTGAATAATGAATTGGCAAGGTTAACTGGTAAACTCCTTGCAAAATCTACACTATAAATGGTGTTGTGTATCAAGTACAGGCAGGCAAACTGTTGTTACACCAAGATTTGGCATATTTGCCAATGCAAACGTTGTAATTGTGAGCAACTGCTAGATTACCAGGCAAACACAAACGTCCCCAAATGGTGTTCAGTTGCTTGTAACCTCTCTTAAGAATCTCCTTTAATGTGAATTCTTCATGAAAATGGAGCAAGAGAACCCAGAGTTGCTGAAATTAACACCAGGCTTACATGTGTACTTTGCACAAATATCCTGAGCCAAGTGAGACTTGGCACCAACACTCCTACTGTACCATTGGTATCATTATCTGGCTGCAAGCATTGATATCTGGCTGCAGGCAACTACCATGGATGTTGGTTAATATAGATTTGTAATTAAATCCCTTAAGATTTTGAGTATTTTAGTTTTAACATTTAAAACATATTTTTAAATTACTCATATTAATGGTTTAATTAGTTTTAATAGCTTTTGATTGAAGCATTTTGAGTTAGAAAGTTTGCTATTGCCAAAGGCTGCCAAAATTATTTCCTGTTACTTTATGGGTGGGCTTTAGATTGACACCTTTTTTTCCCCACCCAAAATGCAATGTTTTCTTGGCACATTGCCTTGCTTCTGAGAATGCATCTGGCTCTGAATCACTCATTTCCTTTGGAAAATCAGTTTCAGAAATTATTCAGATGTCAGTGTTTAGTACGGGCAGTTTTGCTATTGAATGTATATTCAGAGCCAGTATTGATTCCTAACCCAGCATTGGTACATCAGTTTTAAATTTGAAATGTCACGGTGACATTAAATGGCAGCAACATCTTCCTTACAAACTTCTCATCTGTCATTGATTTGGACTCTCATTCACCAACACTTGCCCACCATGGCAAGATCCCATCCGGCTGACAGGAATTAATATGGGCAGAACATTGCTCCTTCATTCCTTTGCTGAGCCTGTAGCTCATCAACAAACCCACGTTCAGACAACTAGTATTCCACATGCACTTAATACTAATCATACAAATAACATTTTTCTCTACTGTTTATTTTCTGTTTATTTCCTATGCTTCTTAACTTCACTAACAGAGAATGACAAATTATCTTAACTTTAAAAAAAAGTTGTGTAAATGCATTTACAGCACATAAAGTGTTCAATAGTAATAATTGCTCAGAAGATTAATCTCTACCATTATCCTGTTATTTCTTCCTTAGTAATTTATGGTTTATTCCAGTTTTCTGGATGAAGAATGGGTCTAAACAACCAGTTATTTGGCTTGTGGAAAAATATAGTAGGTATATTTATAATGTGATGACTGATGAGTATTCCTTACACAATCTTGGGCTAAACTTTGTCTATGCTCTTTGTAGAAACAATTAGGAAATTATACCTATCCAGACGGGTGGCACAGCGCA